>OX333071.1:75220965-75725879 GCA_946863875.1 Alloplasta piceator
AAAAAATCGAATTTTTTTTTTTTGAAAAACCGCCATTTAAAAAAAAAAATATTTTGCTAATTCCTTCGATCAAATACTAGATTATACCTTATATTAACGAAATCTTTTTAATTTTTTCATTTTGGATGATCTGATCCAGAAATATGGTGAATAAAGTTAAGAGTTACAAATATATGTATATAATTTTTTACGTTAATAAATACGTTAAAAATAAATCGCTTTTGGCGACCTCCTGACTGGGCATAACCCCTTAATGGAACATTGAAGAGTTTATTAATTTTTTATTTTAAAAGATTGTTTAAAGTGTCCAAAAAAATACTAATATTTTAAAAGTGTATTTGAAATATTAAAGAAAATTAAATATTGTGAAAATAAGAATTACCAAAAATTGTTTTTTTTACATTCATTGAGGAAAAATTAAAAAAATTATTTCTAAAGAACATTAGAGGATTCATTAATAAATAAATAAATAAATAAATAAATAAAATAAATCATTAATAAATTAATAATTATTAAATTAGGGGATTAATTGTGAAAAACTTTTAATTTGGATGTGCGTACTCGTTATCGCTGGAACATTTACAGTCTCTTCCGGTATCATGGAGAAATTATTGTATCGTTCCCTGGATAGAGTTATCTCGCGATTACCATCCGAGCTTTTCGAGCGAAATTTCTTCCTTGCCGACAAACTCGACCGGCGCTCCGGACGAGATCTCTTCGGCTTAGAAATTTCTATATCCCGCTGCTGGTTTTCCAGAATGGACTTTTTCTTATCAATTTTTCGCATTATCGAGGAATCTCTGGATTTTCGATAACATTTTCGTGACGAATTCTTCCCTTTTTCATAAATCTGAGGAGTCTGAATCAATAGAAATGTCCGCATAAACAATCAAAGTAATATTAAATTGGAAATCAGAATTGGGATGGCAAAAAGGGTAATTTTTGCTATTTTTTTTGCTCCACTAAAACAAAGTTTTTTTTTGGGGTTTTACTATTTTAAATTTTAACTATTTTTTATTTTCTTAATTCTCATATTCTAACTATTCATAATCTCAACTTTTTTAAAATTATAACAATATTGATCTTTCGTTTTAAACAAAAGATTAAATAATTTATTAATTTTTATGAACAATTCCTACTCGATTTACTTCATGATATTAAAAATATTTTTTTACTTTTTAATATTTTTTACAATATTTTTATGATATTAAAAATATTTTTCGAATTCTTCGAAGACCGCCCGTAGTAAAAAACTCCATTGAATCGCCAATGGCAACCAATGGTCCTCATACGACTCCATTGGACAATGAATGGGGACCCATTGAGATTTCCGCATTTGTCAATGGCGTATAGGAACGTATATCAGTGAATGGATATCCATTGAAAAGTCACCATTGCCCAATGACGTCCATTGGACAGCAAATGCGGATGAACCGAATGATCACCATTACTCAATGATGCCCATTGGAAAGCAAATGCTGATGGACCGAGCCATCAGCATTGCCCAATGGTGTCCATTGGAAGGCAAATGCTGATGAACGAAATGATCAGCTTTACCCAATGATGTCCATTGGGAAGTCAATGCGGATGCACTCAATGATCAGCATTACCCAAAGATGTCCATTGGAAACCGCGTCGCGTTAGTTCCGAGACTTGGCGCGAGATGTCGCAGGACGGCAACCCGCTGAACTCCCATACGGATTATGCGAAGAGTATGCTTATCTAGACGAGTGTGAGCACGGAATATTAGCAGAAGTCGGTGTCCAGAAAATCCATGCAAGGAGTTCTTGCCGACTGATGCCCATGGGGATAATCCCTATTCCGTTTGGAATGGGGAAGTCAATCCTCATTGGAAAATTCCTATTCGATTTCAAATGGGGATTTCAATGGCAAAAATGTCCTTGGGCAATTGGGCATTCATCTCCATTGGTTATTTTGGCAATGGGGAATGAATGGCGATTTTTAAATGGTGACGAATGGAGTTTTTTACTATATGAAAGAATCTCCATTGATTATCGCCATTCATTCCCCATTGCCTCCAAAAACCAATGGAGATGAATACCGAATTGCCTAAGGGGATTTTCTTCATTGAATCCCCATAGGATAATCCCCATTCCGTTTCAAATGGGGAAGTCAATCCTCATTGGAAAATCCTCATTCGATTTCAAATGGGGAATTCAATGGCGAAAATCCCCTTAGGCAATTCGGCATTCATCTCCGTTGGTTATTTTGGCAATGGGGAATGAATGGAGATTTTTCAATGGCGATGAATGGAGTTTTTTACTACGGGCGTTCAGGGCGTTTTAAACAATTTTGAATATTTTATTAAAAAATCTACTTTTTTGCGTGGAATTTTTTTTTTGTATGTCGAAATACCGCATTAAGTACCCCAAAAGTTTCGAAGAGATTCGTTCTAGTGGAGCGGAGAAAAAAAATCGCAAACATTCCTCTCTCAGCGGTCTAATTCAATTTCTCCCTTAAATCTCGCTGATACCTCCGAAAAATTGCGCCTGAAATATTGCGAAATTCCCTCGATCAAATGCTCGGTATTATCCTCCTTATCCCAACGATTCGTCGGATTTTCTCTCAAAAACGACGCTCGAATATTTCGCAGAGTCCTTTCGAACTCGACGAGCTGTTTTTCGAGCTTGTCTCGGGATTTTAAATTTTTAAAATCGTCTTCCGGTTCACTATTGTAGTCGTAGATCGTTTCCTCCTCAGGATAATAAGTTGGTTCGGAATGCTCGACTGCAATTAATTTAACCTTAATTAATTAATTAATTTAATTTAATTTAACTCTAATTAATTATTAATTAATTAATATCCAAATTTTCGAGCTTATTAATTTTTATTTCCTTCAACAAATCGTACCGGAAGTATCGGAATCCTCGCCATTGAGAAAGTAAGTGGAGGGAATTTTCTCAAAATCCTCAATTTCTTCCGGATAGAGTTGAATCGTTTCGCACGGAAGGGATGGAAAATTTCTTGTCCCCCAAAATTTCGATCCATCGCGATAATTTTTCCCTTGGGAAACTGCATTTCCTTCATTGAATCTCGAAGAGAATGAATTTTCGAAATGTTGATTTTTTTTCAAAATTTCATTCGTCAGTGAAGAAGGTCTATTTCGAAAAAGCATTTCCCGTCGTCGATCCGAACGAATCGAGCTTGAATCGCTCGTATTTTCCGCATCGTTCACGTTTAAAGCCCCCTTCAATCCCTCCGCCACGAAATCTATTATCCTGTGACATCCTTTGCGAAAATCTGTCGATTTTTTTGTACTCGCTCAATTTCACGATGAAAAGTTCTCGAGGTAAAGAAAAAAAAATTACGCTTCACTTACGATTTTTCACTCACAGAAACGAGATTCCGGAACGTAATACAGAATCACAATGGAAATCATGAAAATGATCAGGAAAAACCTCTTCAAGTAACCGTCCCATCCCATGGTACAAATATTTTCATCCTTGTAACCTGTAATTGTAAAAAAAAAAATTGTCCTTTTTTTTCTAGGACATTTTTTAATTCCCTCCCTTGGATTTTCTTACCCCCTGAAAACCACTCTCGGGTCACCACGCACTGAATCTCAGATAGAACGATAGTGAGAAGGATAACTGAGAATTTCATTCTTCGTTTGACACAATTGTCAGAAATTAACTAATGTCATTTGGAGGAGAGACAGAAAAATTCGTCCCCCAAACAAAACGATTGAGACAAAACAAGGGAGGATTTTGAAAAAATTGAAATTATCTTATCGCAAAAGATATTGAGTCCCGAAATTTAAGTTCAAACTTTTCATTGAACTCAAGTTGGAACTTAAGATCGAACTCAAGTTCCAATTTAAGCCGAATCTTAAGTTTGAACTTGAGTGTCATCAAAAGTTCATACTTAAGTTCAAACTTTACCGCGGAGTGCGGATCGATCTTAAGTTCAAACGCAAATTTGGTTTGGAGTTTTAACTCAAGATCCATCTTGAGCTCAAACTTAAGTTCGATCGAACTTAATTATTTTGACAACTAATGTCAAAAACACGGTCGAGGGGGGCGATGAAGGAAGTTTCATCGAACTTAAGTTCAAGCTCAAGATGGATCTTGAGATCAAACTTCGAACCAAATTTAAGTCTCAACTTAAGATCGATCTGAAGTTCGCACTTAAGTTTGAACTTATAATGATACTTAAGTTCAAACTTAAGATTTATCTTAAATTGGAACTTGAGTTCGATCTTAAGTTCCAAATTGAGTTCAATGGAAAGTTCGATCTTAAGTTTCATCTCAAGATCGATCTTAAGATAGATCTTAAAAACTAAAAATTCAGGCTTTAATGTAAGAAACTTTGGATAAATGAGCTTTTTTACCTCCTGAGAGACAGTTGGGGTAGATATTTACTAGGGTGGGCCGAAAATCCGCTTTTTTTTTAAATTCTTCTAGCAATACCGAAAATATTGTTTATTACGCTTCAAAAAAAATTTGTGTGGAGGGAAAAAATTTTGAGTCAACATTCTAGGCTCGCCCCACTTCGTTGAAGTTCAAAGTGTCAAAAAAAAAATTTTCTTCACTTATTTTTATTGGAAATTTAATTCTCTACAAAAAAGGTCCCTATATCAAATCATTTAGGATCGATAGTTTCTAAGAAAATTGCTGTTGCAAGTAGTAAAATATTGCAATAGTACAATATTTTCGGCATTGCTAAAAGAATTTCAAAAAAGCGGTTTTTAGGCCCACCCTAATATTTACCCCAGATTTTAATTCTAAATTAATCAGTTAAAAATTCAAGGTGAATCAAAAATTGCGAAGAAATATTCAAAAAAATCGATTGAGTCTTGAAATTCAAACGGGTAAAAAAAAATCAAAATTGAGACTATGAAAAATAAAAAATTTGGAAAGTGAGTTCGAAAAATAGGAAAAATAGTTAAATCGCAAAGAATCAACAAAAATGATTTTCAATAAAAATATCTTTTTCCGCAAAGAATCAATTCAAAAATTAATATTTATCGCCGACTATGTAAATTAAAAAATTTGTAGAGTCAATTGAAAAAAAGGAAAAAATAAATAAATAATAAAAGCTTATTTCAGTTTTTATTTCGATTTGCAAAAAAATTATATCAGCAATATATTTTTTTTTCCCATTGGCAAAAGTAATTGTCGAATTTCATAACTTTGTCTAAAATAATATTGAAAAAATAAATGAAGAGGAATGGGAGGAAGCTGCGAGTGGAGAAAATACATGAAAAATACAAATAACAATTAAGATTGGTATCTTGATTTTTATTGTGCTGGTATCTTTACAATATAATACAAACGACAGTATTTCGTATACAATTTCGCGTTTTTTTTTTCTGTGCGGCTCTAAAACGACAAATTTCTAAGCGGTATTAAGTAATATTGCACGTGCACAGTGTAAACGCGCAGCTTCGGAATTCGCATAATCGAAACGAGGACGAAACTGCGATTACAATTATCATTAGCATTAATTCATCGCCAACATTGCTCGGATCGTTTTTCACTGATTTGCCTTTTTTTTTCTTCTCATAAGCTCGTCAATAAAATTACCGGCGAACATTGCAATCCGTCAATATGGACAATATCGTTCAGCGAAAATTTATGAAAATTCCGATGCTGGCGAAAAAATTCTTCTTCTTAAATTTTCTCTCCTGGATCGATTCCAGGCAACAAATTATCTTTTTGGTCGCCCCTGCTGTGGGAGTCATCGCAAATTTTCATACACACAAATATATATATAAATGTAATATATGATATATGATATATTATATATTATATATCGTTATAATTTACATAGATATACATATATCTGGAACAATATAATTCCGAATGGGAAACAGAGAATATCGCGTCGAGATTTAATTTGCATCTGGCTCAACATCAATTTTTCTATTCTATTTTGGTTCAGATGCACCCTCGTGCACGGACAAGAGTGTGCACAGAGGGATGAAAATTTACAACAATTTTTTTTCCCCCCAAGATCACAAAAATTTTCGAAGCTCCGAGAAGCCCCCAAAAAAATGTTCTCGAGGATTTCAGAAAAATCAAAATCTCACATTTTGAGACGCCATGTTTTTTTTTCGTTTCTAATTTTTTTTTCTTCTGTTTTCTCCCACATTTTCATCGGAGACAAAGAGACTCAAAAGACAATATGATCACACTACGCGCTTTTTGTAAAAGGGATAATTATATAAAGTTTGTTAAATCAGAGGCACCATGGCGAGAAACGAGCCACGATTCCATGGTGCTTTCGGCGGGGAGGGATATTAGACGAATATTATAAAATAAAAATATAAGAATAATAATGATAATAATAGTAAAATACAATAATAATTATTATGATAATAAAAATTATATAATAATGACGATAATAATAATAATAATAATAATAATAATAATAATAATAATAATAATAATAATAATAACACAGCAGCTGACGTGTGTGGGAGCTGTAAAACGCTGTCAACCCCCCCATGAAAAATAATATATTTTTAATATATGCGAAAAATATATGCGCCATTTGGGGCAGATTTTTGCACGAAAAATTTTTTTTTTCTCGCGCTCCAAAATTCCACGCTTCGTTTCGAATATATTTCATCCCCATAAAAATAATATATCGAATATTGTTGTAAATCACCCCCATGAAAATTTAGTTACGCCAAATATATGTGGAAAATATATCACGCGTATATTTCGTCTATACATGGGATATTTTCTGCATATATTTAGTGCAAATTTTTATGGGGGATGATATACAGGATGTTAAGCAATTAGATAACCTGACTAGGTTCGCCGTGTAGAGCGGATCAAGACAAAAAAATTCTTTTTTTAAAAAATCTTGTACGATAAAAATTGACTGAACTATCAGTGTTTTTAAAGTTGACCAATGACGGCTAGAATCTAGGAGAAATGCCGCTGGTGGGGGTCTTTACGCCACGCTCACCGTTACCCCCACCACGCGGCTCACCAGTAGCATTGCTCCTAGATTCTAGCCATCATTGGTCAGCTTAAAACATTAATAACTAAGCAAATTTTTGTCGTATAACAATTTTTAAAAAAGCTAAATTTTCGTCTTGGCGCGCTCTACACGGTGAACCTAGTCAGGTTATATAGTTACTTAACACCCTGTATAATATATCAATATCAATTAACATTAATATATTGATTTTTCATATATTATATAAATATATTTCGTATATATCATTTTTCGGCGTAAAATATATATAACTCCAAAATATAATTGCAAATGTACGATATATTTGCACCAAAATATATGACACATATTTTTCGCTGATATATTTTCATGCAGATTCGTCCACTTCTCGTTTCATCGCTTTTCCCAAATTCCAGAACCGAAATAATCGGATCGGAAAAACTAAAAGAATAAATAAAAAAACGTGACTGTACGAATGTGAAAATTTTTTTTGGGCTAATTTTGGGGGTTGAACTGCCCCCATCATGACGACGCATGACTGTTGGTGAATGACGACTTTTTACAGGACGTGAGGACGACGAAAAGGATGACATGACATTATGCGTTAGTTCGAGTGGTTCTCCTTCCTTTCTGCGAATGGATTTTCGTCTCAAATTGAACAGAGGAAAAATCGTGTGACGTCAATCGCGAGATCTCGCTCGAGGAATATAAATTTTATACAAAAAAATAAGAGAGCGGAGAAAGAGACGAGGAATGAAAGAAAAAAAAAATTCATCTAGTAATCGATGAAGTTATGAATAAACAATAAATTATCCCTCTCGTGGTTGCGCAAATTTTTTTTTTTTTCGTATACGAGAAACGAAAAGAGCCTCATGGGATAGGGTGGGAAAATTACAAATAATTTACATGTTTTGGCGCTTATGCGTTTGCGGTTATTTGTCCTTCGGTGTAATTTTTTTTTTCAATTTTTTTTTTTTACCTCTCTTTTTGAACGGTGATCGCGTTTACGCGAAGGATGCCTTGATTTTGTTTATCGCGTTCGTTAGATGCGTCATTTCCGTGTTCAGCTGAGAAACGAGTCCCTCGAGCCTCTCGACACTGTCGAGGACTTCGACTCGCTGCGTGTGAGGATTGAATCGTACCTCGAATGGTCGACTCATGGTGCTCACCCAACGACGAAATTTGTCCTTGGCGTCCTCGAAACTCTCGGCGACGTAATAAACCGGCTGATAATCCTGATCCTGATAAGGCTGAATCGCCGTGGTCGAAGGGTCGAAGGCCCGATGCTCGCACTTGTCGCTCATCGAATGGATGAGCTCGCCGTAAGCGGACAAGAGACCCGCGCCGTATGCCTTCACTTCCTGACCCTCCTTGCACAGACCAAACTCAACCGTGAACCAATAAATCGTCGAGAGTTTCTCTATTTCCGCATCGGACGCGCCCAACGACGCCAAACCGATCTCCTGCGAGAATTGGGCGAAGCTCGGATCCGCGAGCAAGGGCATGTGTCCAAGAAGCTCGTGAATGCAGTCTCTGGAAATGGGCAAAAAAATTCAAGAATTTTAAAAAATGCCCGCCGTTGAATTTTCCGAATTTTTCTGGTGGGCGAAAAGTGGCCAAAATGATGCCTCTTGGGCAAAATGATCCCCCAATGGGTAACCTACTAGATTTATCTAGGAAACGACGAGTGCAGGTTTAATGGTAGTAAATGGAGGAGCCAAAAATTATTTTTAAACTATTTTTTGTTTTTCGAAATAATATATTAAAGACTTTCGGGGAGGTGAAAAAAGATGCCTGTTAAAAGTAGAGCTTTTAATATAAATATTTAGATATGTCTCATCGCAAATTTCAAACTTTCAAATTTTATATCCCGGCTTCAAGTCAATGTACCGAATCGAACGATACGTATTCTTGTGGGGAATTGAATGCTCTACAAAAAAGATCTCTTGCGATTTTTCGATAAACTCACTCCTTCAAAAGTTATTCACGGTCTAAAATATATATTAGGGTGGTCCTTATTTAGGGCTCGGAAGAATTTTTTGTTAGACGCCCCCCAAATCGACTCCAAATAATCCAAAAACAATACCCTAATTTTTTCAGATTTTTATCCAGACTCTAACCTCTCCCGAAAAGAGGGTAGATGTCCCTATTTAAAATACACGTGTTTCGGTCATGTTCTCAGGATATATTTTATTCCAAGTGTAATAATTTTTTTCAAAATCTGTAACTGCAAGATTTTAGTGTTCATTGGTGCTACTTTTTGAGGAAAAATTCACATTATGATATGGGTCAATCTAGACGAATTGCAATTAGTCTAAAATTCTAATGTACGGGTCAATCTAGACAAATTGCAATTCGCGTAGATTGACCCGTATGATAATGTAAATTTTTCCTCAAATAGTAGCGCCGATGAACACTAAAATCATGCAGTTACAGATTTTTGAAAGTATTATTACACTTATAATAAAATATATCCTGAGAATAGAGCCGAAACACGTGTATTTCAAATGGGGAAATATACCCTCTTTTCGGGCGAGGCTAGAGTCTAGATAAAAATCTGAAAAAATTAGGGTATTGTTTTTGAATTATTTGAAGTCTATTTGGGGGCCGACTGATGAAAAATTCGTCCGAGCTCTAAATAAGAACCACCCTAATATATATGTATATTAGACTGTGAATATGGGTTAAATACTCTGTTGGTCATTTCTTTAAAAATTAGGTTATTTATGTTAATGCAATTTAAACTTTTGTTTCCAGAAAGATTTTACGATATTTAGTAATAAGTTTCAACATTTGCCGGAAACTAAAAAAAAAGTGAAATTTACTGCAAATTTGACTTTAATCTTGAATAACTTTTGAAGGAGTGAGTTTATCGAAAAATCATAAAAAATCTTTTTGTACATACGTGTTGATAAAATAATCCTTTTGTAGAAGTTTAAGGGAATTCTAGAAAATTAAAAAATTGAAATTTCAATACTTTTTACAATTGTAAAAGTTTTGATTCAATAACTACAGTTTGAAAATTGAAATTGAATATTGAATATTGAAAATATATTTTCCCCTTAAAGTCTTGTTTTGTAGGAAAGCATCGACGAACTGACTTATGCAAATTTCTAAATTTTTTTCGTCTTCAATACAGTGACCAAAATTGTTCGCTCTTCAATTTGGTAAAAATCGGTCGATTGGTTAAAATTTTGAAAATTTCGACTTTTAAAACATGAAGCACACTCTGCCAATATTCAAAATACTGCTCTAACATTTTTTTACACGGTTAATATGATAACCAGGGTTCTTCAATATTGAATTTGCTGAAAAAGTTACCTTAGAGGTTGAGATTTTGTAAAATTTTGAATTTTTTGAAAAATCCGATTCCCATTATAACTTGATGAATAATCCATATTTCGCACTGAAATTTTTTACATATTTAATAAACATAATGATCAAAATTATTCACCGTATAATCCAGCAAAAATTGATCAAAAAGTTTAAATTTTAGAAAAATTGGATTTTTTGAAAAATGCTTTGATAAATACACAAAAAAATCATTAAAATATTTTTATTCGATGGTATCACCCTTCAACTATATTCTTTCAATTTTTTTCATAGATTTTGTGAGTTAGTTTCAATTCGTCACCATTTTGTAAAAAAAAAAAGACTTTAGAAATCGACCAAATTTTCACGCCTTCTGGCGGCCATGTTTTTGTTATTCTGTATTTTTTGTGATTTTTTTAAAGCCTCTCAATATATGAACCGTGTTAAAACCAAAAATTTTTTCACCAATCGTATCCCAGAAAAAAAAATTAAAAATTCGGCCATTTTATTTTTCTTTAACTAAATCTCGAGCGACCCCCTTAAGGTGCAACATTTCTGTGTCATGTCCTATAATTTGCGTACATAAGTTCGAAGGGCCTCAATGGGCTCTCCCGACTAAACGAAACTGAGTTATCAACGCCATCAGTGTCGTTGAAAGCCAATTAAAGTTCCATTATACGAGGTTGGAGAGGCGCCGGTTAATTTCATTATGACATCGCTATAACGTCATGATTCTCTCTGTGAACGCGGACGAACGAGAGGGCACTTTCTCATCATAACGGAGTATCGATTGCCTTCAACGTTCTCGTGGCCGATGCCAAAGCTCGTGAAAGGTTCCATCGAGTTTGTCGTCTGAAGTGACGGGACGCGTCCACCTCATGTCATCAACCAAATCGTGAGAACGATTCATACCTACACAGTTATCGTGTATAATAGATTGGAAATATAGATATTCCGACGTTTGACTATGAAACGTGACGAATCTCACGTACGCACCAAAAAGCGTTTCAAAACGATCAATCATTGAATTTTGAACTGTTGTTTTCACCCAAATGGACACTTTTTCGTGACACTGACCGGAGTTCAAAATTCGACCAATATTCGCCATCAGCGTTGGTCCAAAAATCCAACAAATTCAATATCGGGATTTTTTTACAATTCGATTTTGGATATTGCAAAATAAAATTATCTACTCTGCGCAAAGTTATTTTCGTAATTCTTTGTGGATTACATTGAATTTAGGAACTACTGGTTTAGTAACCCCAAATAAAAACATGGTAACTACAACTATAACTCAAACCAATTCAACTATAAAAATTATGTCATTTATAAAATAATCCTGCAGTCAACACTCTTTTAGTTATAATTATAATTTGTTATAGTTTTTGTTTTCATAGTTTTTTGGATTCCGATAGCTATAGTTGTCGTTTTTATAGTTGTGGTCAGCGTATTTTTGATTTTGCATAATGAAAGATTTGGTTAATTGCTTATCAAAGTTTTTCTAACGATCTAGTTTGGGAAGTTTTAAAATTAAATTATTTATTCTGTGCAGAGATATTTTTATGATTCTACGTGGACGCCATTGAATGAAATGGTTTACTATATTTGTGGTTGTTTTAGGAACTCTGACTGGTTCAGTAACCCCAAATAAAAATATGGTAACCCCAACTATAAACATTATAAGGACATCTACAAAATTATTCGGTAATGACTCTTTTAGTTGTAGTTAAATTTTGTTGTAGTTTTGGTTTGGAATAGTTATAGTTGTGGTTAACATATGTTTGGTTCTGCATAGAGGAAGGTTTATTTAATTTAATAGCAAGGTTTCTTAGTAAGAAAATTAGAAAAAATGCAAAATAAAATGGCGCAGAGATATTTTCATAATTCACGAGGACCACATTGAAAGAAATGATTTACTATATTTAATCTAGTTTCAGGAACCTTTTCTATTTTGGTAACCCCGTATTAAAATATGGCAACCCCAACTATTACAATTATATGGCCAACTAAATAATTATCCTCTAATCTCTTCTTTAATTATAGTTATAACTTATTGTTTACTTATAGTTATATTTTTCATAGTTGTGGTTACAGCATATTGTTGCTTGCATAAGGAACCCTTTCATCAATATTTCAGTGCCAAAAACTTCAAAACATTTCAGAAAATCGAAAAACCCTTTACAACGCGAGAAAGATTTTAATTATTAAGTTAAAATTCGTCACACACGTCGAGCAACAATTTCTCTTCGTCAAATATGACTTCCGTTCGTATTCTAAAAGATGTTTCATTTTTATAGACGTTTTTTAACCCTCCAAAAAAATGTTGCAGCACAATTTCTCAAAAATTGGACCCACATCTACGGATTCAACTACTAATTTTTCATTAATTAAGAAAAAAAAATTAATTAAAAAAAATGCTTCAAAAAGGGTTTTGCAATTAAGTTGACCTTAATCCTCGCCTTAAGGATTCTGAGTAGGGATGTTCGATTCCGATTCGATTCTTTGAAAGATCGATTTTTTCGTTCAAAAAATCGATCCTACGAATCGATTCTTGACCTTAAAAATCGAAAATTTGATTTGTTATTAAATTCATTATTTATTAAAGATTAGCAATTAAATAAAGATTGACAAAAGTCTATGAAACATCAACGTCAAGGTTGAAAGAAAAAAAAAGTATGTGAAAATGTGAGAAAAAGAGTAAAAAAAATTAAAAATTAAAATACTGAAAACATGAACCAACGAAAAAAATAATCGAAAGTAAAAATATACAAAATATCGTTCAACAATAGAAACTTAAGTAATAGAAAAAAAGTCTGATCCGTTAAATATATTTATAATATTTTTAACAATGTTATAAAAAGTGCAAATGTATAAAAGAATCAAACTATGTTTAGCCAAAACGAAATTGCTTTATATTAGTTATTTTTTATTCATCATTTTGTTTTAAAAATAAATTAATCCAATTTAATCATTTCCCATAGCAAAAACTTAACAAACACTTACGTAAGCAATTAATTTTTGTTTGCGATTTTAAAAATCGATTTTTACCGAATCGATTCTTTGGATTCGATTTTTCATGATAATCGATTTTCTTTATTCGATTCAGAATCGATTTGAGAATCGATTCTTTCCAAAGAATCGAACATCCCTAATTCCGAGCTACCATAATTTGAACCCTATTTTCATTGGCCCCCCTTTTTTCCCTCAAGTCTCAATGAAAGTCTGAGGAAGCTCTCGTCGTCGGACCTTCAATGGGACCTTTTTATCAGTATAAAAAATTTGTACTCACGGTTCTGGGGTGTGGTAAGGGCTGTTGATGTGACGCACGTACTGGGTGCTCTGAAATACTCGGAATGCCAAACTTGAGAGGAAGTCCCTGGCCGTGAGAAGACCGGCAGCTGGACGCAGAGTGAAGCCCGTGCTGCCCTTAAGGAAGTCACTGACCTCCTGAAGTTGGGGTATGTGATGGGGCTCGAAGATTTTCTCCTCTCGCAGCTTCTTGAATGATCTCTGGTACTCGATGCAAGCGTGCTTTGGCACGAGATCAACGACAGTGTTGAAGACACGAAGCCAAGTCTCGTTCTCCGTCTCGGTGTAAGGAATCAGTGGAATCGGATCGCCGTATTTGTAGGCGAAGGCGATCTCGGCGATGATCTTGCGACGCGCGCGATACTCCTTGTCAGCGAAACCCGGATGATTCATGTCGAGATCAGGCTCGTACTTGGTCATCAGGTGATTGCAACTGTCGAGCTCGGATGCGTGACGGGGGAACCACGGATCCTTGATGCTGACGGAATTGTCGGCCAGCAACGTTACGCCGCCCAACGACGAGGTCTGACGCAGATTGCGTATCAGCTGGAGCAGACTCTGACGCGTCATGTCCACTTTGATCAGCACTTCGAATTGCAGACCCTCCTTGCGACTCGGTCGTGATTCTACGTGGGTCACCACACCCTTGAAATTCTCAACTGTCTTCAGGATTCTCGCGAGACTACCGATTCCCTCCCGCATTCGCAGAACGAGCGCCGCCTTTTGAATCGTACCCTCCGCTTCTGGACTCTCGGATATTGTCTTTGCCAGAACGACCTCCTCCTCGGTAAGGCCATAATCTACGGATACCATAAAATAGAATTCAAGATTTAAGATTCAGGATTCCGGATTGAGCATTCACTATTCAAGATTCGAAATTCAAGACTCAAAATTGAAGATTCAAGATTCAAGACTCATTATTGCAACATTCAATAATCAAGATTCAAAATTGAAGATTCAAGATTCAAGACTCATTATTCAACATTCAATAATCAAGATTCAAAATTCAAGACTCAAAATTGAGACTTCAAGATTCGCGATTCGAAATCCCAGATTCAAGATTCTATATTATAGATTTAAAATTCGAGATTCAAGATGTAAGGTTCAGAATTCAAGATTCACGATTCAAGATTTAAGACTCAGCATTCAACATTCACAATTCAATATTGAAGACTCAGAATCAAAGATTCAAGATTTAAGATTCAGGATTCTGGATTGAGCATTCAATATTCAAGACTCAAAATTGAAGATTCAAGATTCAAGACATATTATTCAACATTCAATAATCAAGATTTAAAATTCAAGACTCAAAATTGAGACTTCAAGATTCACGATTCAAAATCCCAGATTCAAGATTTAAAATTCGAGATTCAAGATTTAAGGTTCAGAAATCAAGATTCAAGATTTAAGATTTAAGATTCAAGACTCAGCATTCAACATTCACAATTCAATATTGAAGACTCAGAATCAAAGATTCAAGATTTAAGATTCAGGATTCCGGATTGAGCATTCAATATTCAAGATTCGAAATTCAAAACTCAAAATTGAAGATTCAAGATTCACGATTCAAAATCTCAGATTTAAGATTCAAAATTCAAGACTCAAGATCGAAAATTCAAGATTCAAGACTCAACATTCAACATTTAATAATCAAGATTCAAAATTCAAGACTCAAAATGAAGACTTCAAGATTCACGATTCAAAATCCCAGATTCAAGATTCAATATTATAGATTTAAGATTCGAGATTCAAGATTTAAGGTTCAAGATTCAAGACTTAGGATTGAAGATTGAAGATTCAAGACTCAACATTCAACATTCACGTTTCAATATTGAAGTCTCAGAATCAAATATTTAAGATTGAAGTTTGATTATTTGAGATTCACGATTAAAAATGCCAGATTCAAAATGCACGATTCAGAATTGAAGATTAAAAATTAAAGGGTAAAGATGAAAGATTAAAGGTTAAAGATTAAAGATAAAAATCGAAGATTGAAGATCGAAGATCAAAGGTGAAATATTTAAGATTAAAAATCAAAGATCAAAGATTAAAAAGAGCAGATTACAGATTTAACTATAGATTTGCTGAATGATTGATTCTGCCGCGATATTAAAAGCGATTCAAAATTCAAGACTCAAGATTGAAGATTGAAGATTCGAGACTCAACATTCAACATTCACGATTCAATATTGAAGACTCGGAATCAAAGATTGAAGATTGATGATTGAATATTTAAAATTCACGATTCAAAATCCCAGATTCAAAATGAACGATTCAGAATTGAAGATTTAAAATTAAAGGGTAAGGATTATAGATTAAAGGTTAAAGATTAAAGGTAAAAATTGAAGATTGAAGATTAAAGATCAAAGATCAAAGATTAAAAAGTGCAGATTACAGACTTAAATATACATTTGCTGAATGATTGATTCTGCCTCGTTTTTTCGTAAGAATCAAGACTCACTTTGAACACCCACATTTTTTTTAAATTTGATATTTTGAAAAATCCATCGGCAAGATCAAGTAAAATACTAACTAATTTCCTGTAGTTCAAAATTTTGTTTTTTAAAGTACATCCCAAAAAAAGACTCTAACTCTAATTTCCTTTCTTCATCAAGCTTCAGACATGATTCTTTAATCCTACAATCCAATTAACTATAAATGATGACCCAAAATATCCTCTCAATTGACCCAGGAGCGATTTCAAGTGGATTAAGACGTCCATTTTTTCCCCGCTCATTTTAACCATCAAATCCCGCAAATTGAGGGCCTAAATGATCACAGCATTGGGATCCGAATGAAAGAGCAGGCTGTTACACGTATCCTTTCCCATAATTCACAGGATTAATAGCGCGCGAAAGGGTCGCAAAGTATAATCGGGCAATTCAAAGTCCATTTGCTCTCCCACGCGTTCTCTCGCTTAGACCGATAGAAATGTGAAAATAAAGAAGTAGGACTCGGAAACAGAGTACTCGTTGCGCAAGGCAATTTCCTTTTTCAACCCCTTTTGTGGCCACACACACACACATATACACCCACACAACTATAACTTGTCACGATGTGGCCTGGAAAAGGAAAAGTGGATCATTTTTATCACCAGCAAAGACGTGCTTCAAGAATTTTCAAGCTTGAAGAAAAATCTCCGCGACATTTTCTCCATTTGCCGAGATTCCAAGAAGACCAAAGGTGCGATGGGTGGAATAAAGAGCATCTGGGAAGGGGTTGGAAAAGAAAGAGAAGTGAATTGCCGGGGTCTAAGAGGCACATAACTGCGTTAGTGACGTTTCGACGCCTTTTCCAAGTGGGCACCATCTCAAGTATTTACCGACATCACAGAATTTCCCTCCCCCATTACACCCTCTCCCACTTTATCCAAGCACTATTTCGCGATGGGCAAAATCTGAATGAAGTTGGGGGAGGCTTTAACTTAGTTAGAGCGGGATTTTCAACCCTCAAAGGCTTTTGGTCAAGACCCGTAATTTCGCCAAATTGTCGGACCAGAGTTGCAACATCAGAGCATCCATCGACGATAGAGGCAAAATTAACCCCCAATTTTAACCCCTAAACTAGTTACCCCAACCTTCATCTTTCGCCATGCATAACCTTACATTCTGACACTACTTCATTCTGTCTTCTAACCAAAAAATTGTCCCAGGAGCGATTTCAAGTGGATTTAGATTGTCCATCCCCCCCCCCCCCATTTTGACCATTAGTTACCCTAACTTTCATCTTTGGCCACGCATAACCTCACATTCAGACTCTACTTCATTCTAATGTCTTCTAATCAAAAAATGGTTTCACTTACCATCGTGAATGTCAGGTTTTCCCTCACTGTCCGAGGACGAAGCTTCAGCCCTGGCTTCTGTAAATTGACAACCAAAGTGGCGTCCACCAAGAAATTTAACAATCATGCTTCGTGCACTAAAAACTGAATGTAAGAGGTTATATCAATAACGAGCGTTACCTCCTTCCTTGGCAGCGAAACTCAGTGTCTCTGATTGTTCGTCGTCGCTCGATGACGTGTCCAAATATCGTTCCTCCTGGTCTTGCTGTTCCTGAGCCGCTGCGATCGCCGGATCGGCGTTTGAGTCTGCATTTACATCGAGATAACGAAAAATACATTCAACGTGCAACAATGATATCAAGAACTCGATAATAGTGGGCAGAGAACATGCATCTGAGTCACTAGTTTCAAAACGACAACGAGAACATTCGGATAACCATCTTTTTGGTTAAAGTAAACTCACCATTGGCTCTTTGACGTGCCTCGTCAAGTACAGTTTGCTTCGTTTGCTTAACCACCAAAGTCTCGAAGCGCGCGTCATCAACGAGTGAACGGCGACGCGCTGGATAACCATTCTGAAAACAGACAGCGAAAGGAATCTCATTATTTAGACGGTCCAGAAAGTAGGGTTAACTCTGGAATTCCTAACCAAGAGTTCGAAGCTCAGGAAATTCGAAGTTCCAAATTTTGATTCTCGGTGGATTAACGGTTTCCACCCCAAATGGGCTTCAAGTCCTTGTCAGACAAATATTTGGACGGTGCAGAAAGTAGGGTTAACTCTGAAATTCCTAACCAAGAGTTTGAAGCTCCGAAAATTCAAAGTTCCTAATTTTGATTCTCGGTGGGTTAAGGGTTTCCACTTCAAAGGAGCTCCGAGCCCTTGTCAGAAAAATATTTGGACGGTCCAGAAAGTAGGGTTAACTCTGAAATTTCTAACCAAGAGTTTGAAGCTCCGGAAATTCGAAGTTCCAAATTTTGATTCTCGGTTGATTAAGGGTTTTCACTCCAAAGGGGCTTCGAGCCCTTGTCAGAAAAATATTTGGACGGTCCAGAAAGTAGGGCTAACTCTGAACCAAGAATTTGAAGCTCCGGAAATTCGAAGTTCTAAATTTTGATTCTCGGTGGATTAAAGCTTTCCACCCCAAATGGGCTTCGAGTCCTTGTCAGAAAAAGAGGCTTCCTGACAGGGTTCTTGTGATTTCAACGACTGACCGCGGCTGCATTTAACTGCGTTAAGACTCGATTCCTCGATCCAGTTACCGGTCGGTGACTGGGATAAGGAAATCTCGTGTAAGGGGGAATCATACCTGAATTCGATTCGTAACCGGTTCCTGCCTTTCCACTTGGGCAACCGAACATAAAAGTCTCCGCTCTCGAGTGATCTCGCTACGTATCCTGCTCACTCTTTTCCTAACCAAAGTCAACACGCACGGGTGAATTGGAGTTAGGAAATGAACTTGGCTTTGGCCTTTGATACGTCGCGTTACACACACTTCGGTGAACGAACGGAAATTAATTACTACGCTGAAAGGATTCCGATGTGGTTTAAGTGTGCGTTAGTGTGAATCTGGTTCTCCGCACACTGATGTTTATTGAAAAATGCACGGATTAAAGGACCTCGTCGTTTCTGGGGTAGTTACTGTTTTTTAGTTATTATTCTTACAGTGATTATAATTTTGGTTAGGGTTAGTATGAAAATTAAGGGTTCCCTGAATAGCCAAAATTTGTTGCATCGATTTATGGCATGGTTAACAATTATTTTTTCTTAAGGGGGTGTTTGCAATTGATTTTTTTTTGCATTTGAAGGATATTTTTTGAAAAACATGGAGGTACTATTTTTATTTTCATAAAAATGATGTATATCTTTTCATTTTTTGAAGTTGTTATGAAACAAGTCGTACTTATTAAAATAACGATAACCCCATTCTTTAACAATCAGTTATATCTCTGAAGAAAAATTTTCAAACACCGACAATTTTTTCACTCCTCACAGTGACTTAAACAATTGTAGATTTTGGCACAAAAAAATAACCATCCGACTTGACTCTCTTCTTCGATCAACAAATTAGATTAAAAAAGATCATTAACCTCTAAATCTTCGTACACGGATTTTTTAGATTGATGTTAATTTTGTTGTCATTTAATTTGCAACTGAAAGAAACGAAGGAATGTTGCGACTTCAGAGCGAATCACATGCACAAAGTCTATGGCGTTTAGCAATTCTCCGAAACGTGGTCAGCGTTAACGAAGAACTGGGCCAAGTACTTAACTACTGACGAGAATTGACGAGCGATGAGTGTGCGAACCGAACGATCGCTCGTGTTGCATCAGCTCTCTCGTACGAGCAAAGAGATAGACCCGTGATTATCCCCGATATGGAGGTGACTAAAACGATTATACGATCTACGGAGTCAAGACTAACGGGGTCCTTGATCTATCCGCGGCGAACTAGCACCACTTCATTAAGTGCGTCTTGGCCAAGGACCCGAACGTTCTTTTATTTCTTCTTCTCTTCATCCTTGAAACCCTCACGATGCATTTTCCCTACCAGTCAATGCGCTAGACGAAAGAAAAATAATACAAATTTTCGCACGCCAAATTGCAATTTTTCTTTATTTGCAAATAAATTTGCCTCGTTGCAAATAAATCAATATTATTTAAAAATTATAGTTTTCTCGGCCATCCTTTTTTCGTTTTTATCCTTGTCACTTGAAAAAAGAACAAACAAAATCTCTTGCGCCAAATTGCAATTTTTCTTGATTGGCAAATAATTGGAATTTTCCTTGATGCAAATAAACAAATATTATTGACAAATTATACATTTTTCTCGAATGTTTTTTTCTCTTTTCGGTTTTATCCTCATTACCCTCTCGAAGCTACGAGTAATTGCGATAGAAGAATAAAATTTTCTCACGCCAAATTTCAAATTTCCTTAATATGCAAATACATGGACATTATCGAGAATTCATGAATGTTTCTCAAACGTTTTTTTCTTCCTTCTTCTTTCGACCCTTGGCACCCTCTCAGTGCATTTCCATTATTAATAATAACCAGATTACAATTTTCCTTGATTTGCAAATGAATGTAATTTTCCGCAATGCAAATAAATGAATATTCTTAGCCAACAATAAATTTTTCGTAAACGTTCTTTTCCCCCTTCTTATTTCAACCCTTGGCACCCTCTCAATGTATTTTAATTACTAATTATAGCCAAGTCACAATCTTCCGTGATTTGCAAATAAATGCGATTTTCCTCAATGCAAATAAATGAGTATTACCGACCAACAAAAAATGTTTCTCAAACGTTCTTTTCTTCCTTCTTATTTCGACCTTTGGCACCTTTTCAATGTATTTTCATTATTAATAATAGCGAAGTGACAATTTCCCTCGATTTGCAAACAAACGCAATTTCCCTTAATGCAAATAATTAAACATTACCGACCAACAATACCTTTTTCTCAAACATTCTTTTTTCTCTTCTTATTTCGACCCTTGGCACCTTCTCAATGCCTTTTCATTACTATCAATAGCCAAATCACAATTTCCCTTGACTTTCAAATAAATGCAATTTTCCTCAATGCAAATAAATGAATATTACCGACGAACAATAAATTTTTCTCAAACGTTCTTTTCTTCTTTCTTATTTCGACCTTTGGCACCTTCTCAATGTATTTTCATTAATAATAATAATAGAGTAACAATTTTCCTCGATTTGCAAATAAATGCAATTTCCCTCAATGCAAATAAATGAACATTACCGACCAAAATAAATTTTCCTCAAACATTATTTTTTCTGCCTTCTTCTTTCGACCCTTGGCACCTTCCCACTGCATTTTCATTACTATTAATAGCTAAATCACAATTTTCCTTGACTTGCTAATAAATGCAATTTTCCTCAATGCAAATAAATGAATATTATCAACCAACAATAAATTTTTCTCAAACGTTCTTTCGTTCCTTCTTCTTTC
This sequence comes from Alloplasta piceator, assembly GCA_946863875.1. Lineage (NCBI taxonomy): Eukaryota > Metazoa > Arthropoda > Insecta > Hymenoptera > Ichneumonidae > Alloplasta > Alloplasta piceator. Next base: position 75,242,266 of record OX333071.1, read on the forward strand.
GAGCCTTGGCACCCCCTCAATGCATTTTCATTACTATTAATAGCCAAATTACAATTTTCCTGGACTTGCAAATAAATGCAATTTTCCTCAATACAAATAAATGAACATTACCGACCAAAATGAATTTTCCTCAAACATTATTTTTTCTGCCTTCTTCTTTCGACCCTTGGCACCTTCCCACTGCATTTTCATTACAATTAATAGCCAAATCACAATTTTCCTTGACTTGCTAATAAATGCAATTTTCCTCGATGCAAATAAATGAACATTACCGATCAAAATAAATTTTCCTCAAACATTATTTTTTCTTCCTTCTTCTTTCGACCCTTGACACCATCTCACTGCATTTTCATTACTATTAATAGTCAAATCGCAATTTTCCTTGACTTGCAAATAAATACATATTTCCTCAATACAAATAAATGAACATTACCGACCAACAATAAATTTTTCTCAAACGTTTTTTTCCCTTCTTATTTCAACCCTTGGCACCCCCTCAATGTATTTTCATTACTATTAATAGCCAAATTACAATTTTCCTGGACTTGCAAATAAATGCAATTTTCCTCAATGCAAATAAATGAATATCATCAACGGATTCTAAATTTTTCTATCACTCATGCATAATAAATAGCCATTATTATCTGAACGCTCTAAAATTGCTCGGAACGTAAACATACCATTAAAAAAAAAAGGCAAATAGTATTTTTCATCCAAGTTACAGTGGCCTGCGTGCCAGTCAACGATTGAAATGAGAAAAAAAACCTCGAGAAAAGAGGAAAAAAGCAGCTCACGTTTGTCCCTCGAAATTGCGCAATCGCGGAATGTAACATAAGCGCAATTACAATAAATATTGCTCGAGATTATAAGCGTGAATTTAAAAAAACTATTTGTAAAAAAAAACTCACGCATATTCGTTAATTTGCAAATTAAATTCCAGCTCTTTATTTTCCTCTTCTCAGATTACGCATAATTCCGCCATTATTGATTTCATTATTAAAGAAGCAGATCTATATTTTGCAAAAAATTAAAAAAAAAAAAATCAATTTAAATACAGTAATTACCGCGATTGCAGAATTAACATAGTCGATGGAATATTTTTTCAGAAATGTCATTTGCTCTGTGTGCGTGAATTTGCGATTGTAATTGGAAAAACAACGCCTGTTTTCGCATTTTATTAATTTAAAAAAAAAAAAAGGCGCGGAGGCGAGCCTCCAAAGCGATAATGGCGCAAATAACGGTCTAATTTCGTGATAAAGGTGCGATTGGCTATTGCCACTTGTTTAATGCGTAATTGAGCCTCCATCGAGCGTAGGTGTAACTTACATCGTGATTCAACGTTCAGGGACTCTTGATTAAATATATTATAAATACATCATTATATATTTGTATACATATTTTTACATGTATATGTATATTTATATCGGATTATGAGCTTGAGAACTTATATGAGATCACGTTATTACCACTTTGTACAATCGCTCTCTTACATTTGTAAAATATTCATAATTGTCATGGGAGGCAAGGCCGATCGATTTCTCAATCCGCGATCGGGAGCGCTAAAAACCGAGCAAGCGAAACAACGCTCGAGATTTGTGCAAGTAGCTTAGTTATAGATATATAGATATAGATATATGTGTGTGTAGTGCACAATACCTCTTCCCCTCTCTTTCGCCCCTCTCCCTCTCCCCTCTCCTTCTCCCCTCTTCTTTGCCCCTCTTCTTCTCCCCTCTCCTTCTCCCCTCTCCCTTCCCTTGTTGGTTGCAATGCTTTTTTCCCAACTTTACACTTGCCTTTGGAATCCGTGCAAGGTCATAGTAAAGAAGTTTTTCTTTTTACTGTATTAATTATAACGTTGTTGATGGAAAGGAAAATTTTTTACATGAAATTTAAACAATAGGAAGATAATAATCATTTGAGAAAATGTTATGCACAATGATTATGAAAAAAAAAAATCAGATAAAATTGCAAGTAATTGAGGAACAATATTAATTGGAGAAAATTTTACCGAATGATTTTGCAAAAAAAAAAAAGAATTCAGATGAAATTTTAACAATAGGGAGGTAATAATAATTTGAGAAAATTTTCATTCGATATTATTTTAAGAGAGAAAATTTCATATGATTTTTTAACTAATTTAGGGACAATAATATTTCGAGAAAATATTATGCACAATGATTATGAGAAAACAAAAATTTTCAGATAAAATTCAAAGTCATTGACCAACAATATTAATTGGAGAAAATTTTACCGAATATGATTTTGTCAAAAAAAAAAATGACATGAAATTTAAACGAATTGAAAGACAATGATCTTTAAAAAAAAATTTACTCACAATGATTTTGGAGAAAAAAATTGAGGTGAAATTCAAATGAATTGAGAAACAATAATATTTTGAAATAATTTTACGTACAATGATTTTGAAAAAACAAATTAAGATGAAATTCGAACGAATTGAAAGACAATAATTATAAAAGAAAAATTACAATGATATTGGAAAAAAAAAATTGAGATGCAATTCAAACGAATTAAGAGACAATAATATTTCGAAAAAATTTCACGCGCAATGATTACGATGATTATGACGTTGAATTAATTGACTAATTATTTGAAAAAATTACATATCGAATATAAATATATTAAAAATATATCGAAAGTGTATTTAAAATATATTATATTATTAATATGTTTTGAATATACATGTGATTTTGATATATTTCCTTTAATTATTTATTCTTAATATATTTTTAATACATGTGAAATATAATTTTTGCATATATTTTCTTTCCATACATTTTTCGTGAATTGAATTCCAATACTTTGATTTTAATTTGTTTTTTTTTTTTTAATAATCTATTACGTGCATAAAATATTGCATAATATTTTCTAGCCTAGATAACGAATATTAAGGGCGTAAAAAAAATTGTACGTCTTCGCGCAAATATAAATTCAACGTGTATTAATTTTTATATATATGTACTAGGGTGGGTCAAATAAAATGACTAATTTTTTTTTCCTCAATATAATGAAAAATGTATTGCTTGACATCTCAAAAAAACCCTCTACAAGTATTAACTCTTCATATTTAAATTAAGAGGTCCCTCATCGCAAATTTTTATTTCTCATTTAAATAACATAGGAATTTTTTTGTTTCACTTTGGAATTTTATTAAACTTTGACCGTTGAGGTTAGGAGAGTTTTTTTTAGCACATTTTTGTAGAACATTTGATGCTCTACAAAAATACACTCCTGTGTTTAATCGATAAAACTAACCGTTCAAAAAATAATCGGTGATTATTAGTGATTATTATCACCGATTATTTTTTCAACGGTTGGTTTTATCGATTAGACATAAGAGAACTTTTTTGTAGAGCATCAAATGTTCTACGAAAATGTACTAAAAAAACTCTCCTAACCTCAACGGTTAAAGTCTAATAAAATTCCAAAGTTAAAAAAAAAAATTCCTATGTTATTCAAATGGGAAATGAAAATTTGCGATGAGGTACCTCTTAAATTAAATATGAAGGGCTATTACTTGTAGAGGGTTTTTTTGAGATGCCAAACAATACATTTTTTATTATATTGAGGGAAAAAAAATTAGTCTTTGTATTTGACCCACCCTAATATATACAACTGCATATGAAGCTACTTGATCCTTGATCCTTCAAGTGACACAACAGGACGTGAAAGAAGTATCTATATATATTTGACTCACCCTAATATATACAACTGCATATGAAGCTACTTGATCCTTGATCCTTCAAGTGACATAACAGGACGTGAAAGAAGTATATATATATATATATATATATATATATATATATATATATGCATATTTATTAGTTTAAAGAACGTATATATCGATATAATACGTCTAACGGTTACGAATGAAAGTTTAAGATAATCATTGAGACTACTTTCTCTATTTAGTGCTTCAGACGGCCTTATAATTTCACGCACTTTCCTATTATGAGCAAATATTGATTCATCAACTTTTACGATTAGTTTAAATATATTATTTTATTCCCCTGAATAGACATTCGTGAAATAAGAGAAAATGTCTATTCACGATATAAGACACATATATTTGGATAAAATGGACATGAAAATCAATAAAAATAATTCCGTTCAAAATAAAAACAAATTTTGGAACTCGAAAAATTCAAAAAAAAAATGGTTGCCTTGCACTTTTCAAAATTGTATTCCCCACACTTCTTAGTTTTTTCTTCAATTCCAGTAATCGATATTTCAGCAATTTTTCTTGCATCTTTGGATAATTTGATTTTTCAAAATAATTTGCCAATTATCTCCTCGTGGAAATTTCAATTTTTATTCCCGTTTTTTCTTGATTTTTTAAAAATCAAATAAAATTAAATACAAAATTAATGAATATAATTCGGTTGTAAAAATAAAAAATTTAGAACTCAAAAAATTTGAATAAATCTACGACAACAATTTCAATACTATTTTCGTTATGAATGAAATTTTTATTTGCATCTTTCAAAATTCTATTCTCCACTCGTCTTGGCTTTTTTTCATCTGGAAAATCAAAATTTCGGACATTTTTCTTGCATTTTTGGATAATTTGAAATTTTTTTGATAATTTAAAAATTTTCGTTCGGGGAAAATTATAATTTTGAATCGCGTTTTTTTTTCTTAATTTAATCCTCAAATAGCATTTTCTTGTGAATGCTATTTTCAATCCGATTTTTGAAAAATCGTGTAATCGACTCTTTTTGGTTGTATTTTTCAAAATTGGATTATTGGGATTCCAGTCATTTTTCTTGACTTTTCGTATCTGAGTCTTCTGGATGTAAATTATATCTCGGTGATAATTATAGTTTTTTTTTACACTTTTTTTCTTCTTAATTTTTTTTTTTTTTTTTTCGTATCGAGCGACTCGCCTCTCGATTGCCATAAGGCCATAAAAAAAAGGCAATAAGGTGGACGTTGTGCCGTCGAGCTGTGTCGCTAGAATTCGTGTAATGCCGGGAGAAAGTCAAGACGAGAGGTGAACAGAAACGCTCCCGCGAGTCGATGTAAGCGCAACGGAAGAGAGGAAGAGCCGACGGCGATTAATGCGGACTTGTGTCAAGTCACGGGTCAATTGACAATCGATGAAAAATAAGAAGAAGACGAAGAGAATTTGGAGGTTCAAGAAAAATCGCGCGGTCTCGCTCGAGCATTGGTCAAAATGAAATGCCAAGAATTTACAAGAGATGTAACAAAACGCACCCAGAAAAAAGATCTAGTCGTAGGTACTATAATCGTTTATCTGATTATTTTTTAGTTACTTTAAAGAAAATTTTCTTTCCCTCCAATTTTGGGCGATATTTACTTCCACTATATTTATTTTTTTGAATTCCCTGTCATCGAGAAACAGGCATGAAAAAAATTATATTCGTTGTTACTAAATACCTATTCACCCGTACTCTCATCCGATCATATCTGCAGATTTGTCAGTACCCCAAAAATCCGCCAGGTGGCTACCTCTCGCACAAGCGAACCTGCCTCTCGACGCCTATATCCTTTCCAAGCTCGTCTATGTTTGATATCCTTATTTTTCACTATGGATATCAAATACATTGAACATTGCGTCAAAACGCAAGATGGTCGAATCCCCGAAAAGGATTCCCATAAAAAAGGGTCTTTTTTCTTTTCCCTTCTGTTAAAGAAAAGTCGAAGCTCAACAAAATTGTAGACTTCATATGTGTAGCTATACATTCAAAGATTGAAATGTTTAAAATATATATCGTGTAAATATATTTTTTTTTAATTATTTCATTTAAATACATATTTGTTCAGTTTGAAATAATATTTATTAATATTAAATAAAAATTTATTAGATTCCAATTTTGATTTTTATTACAATTCTATTGAAAAGATGTAAATTCATCCAATCCAAGAAAAAATAATGGAATATCAAGTTGGAGAAATTCTTGATAACATTTTGAATCTTATTACAATTTTATTAAAACGATCAAAATTTATCCAATTTAAAAAAAACAATAATAGAATATCAAATCGATGAAAGTATTCATAATTTTTTTAATTTTGATATTATTTTATTCAAAAGATCAAAATTTATCCAATTAAAAAAATATATATTCAAATATGGAATCGTTCTTGATGAAATTTTTTGTTTTATTCACAAAAGCAAAGTTTCTCCAACGAAAAAAAAAAATAATAGACTATCGAATCGGCGAAATTATTGATAAAATTGAAAAGGTCGACATTTATCCAATTGAAAAAAAAGATTATAGAATATCGAATTGGAGCAATTCTCGATAAAATTTTGAATTTTATTACAACTTTATAAAGGTCTAAATCTATTCAGTTAAGAAATTATAATAGAATATTTAATCAACGATATAATTGATAACATTTTGAATTTCATTATTATTTTATCCACAAGATTAAAATTCATCCAATAAAAAATATAATAGAATATCCAATCAACCAAATAATTGATCTAATTTTGAATTTCATTATTATTTTATCCACAAGATTAAAATTTATCCAATAAAATAGAATATCTAATCAACGAAATAGATGATAAAATTTTGAATTTCATTATTATTTTATCTACAAGATTAAAATTCATCCAATGAAAAATAGAATAGAATATCTAATCAACGAAATAATTGATAAAATTTTGAATTTCATTATTATTTTATTTACAAGATTAAAATTCATCCAATAAAAAATATTATAGAATATCTGATCAACGAAATAATTGATAAAATTTTGAATTTCATTAACATTTTATCCACGAGATAAAAATTTATCCAATAAATAATATAATAGAATATCTAATCAGCGAAATTTTAACAATTATTTTGTTGATTAGATATTCTATTATTTTTTTATCGGATCAATTTTAATCTTGTGAATAAAATAATAATAAAATTCAAAATTTTATCAATTATTATTGATAAATTGATCCATTTATAAAAAAAAAAAAGAATATCTAATCAACAAAATAATTGTTAAAATTTAGAATTCCATTAATTATGCGCAAGATCAAAGTCACCCAATCATAAGTGACAAAGCGTTAAAATATTGATCCTTCTTAAAAGTATGAACATTACATTTGAATTCCTCGTTCACAATACGATCATATTCATGCGCTTCATCGACTCGCTTATTTTCCATGATAAATGATAGAAAAAAAAAATTTTACACCGTGACGTAATCGATATTCAGTTTGGGGGATTCTCTCGCTGCATTTTCGCTCGTGCTGCGATTAAACGCGATTACGAGATGCATTAGCGATTTCGCGAGACTCACTCGCAGCTCTTTTGTAATTGGCCATCGGCCAATTAGAAGAGAAAAAAGAAAAATCACTCGCAAGGACGTCCGAGCCTATATTTTCCGTCCCTAAAGCCCGTCGCGCTCTCGGCTCTTTTTTCTCAATACAGAAAACTTGTGTAATTCCTTCGACAATCGAACTCGCGCGAGTTTTAAAACTTTCTCCGCGCGTTCGAGACGCGTCGCGGCGACTTTTCGAAGCGCGGAAACATCATCATCATCATCTCGTTCATTATCATCCCACGTTCAAAGTGAACGATCATAACTGCTCTTCGAATTTCACCGGTTAATATCGCGTTAAATCTATGCAAGAAAGATCTGACCGTGACCTTTCGGCGTTCCCATCAATTTTTCCCATTTAATTTGAAGCCTACGACGGTCAAACCTAAAAAATTAAATTTTCTTGGCAATCTGTCGAAAGATTTTTTTAAAAACTGAATTTTGCATGGAATCGCTCATATTATATTTGGATTGAGAAAATATCTATTTGATCGATTTGCCCGTGAAATTCAATGAAATTCAATTATTCAAATTAATGGGTGAAAAAAAAAATTAGGTTGAAGGAGAAGAGAAAAGGCGATTCTCAGACACTCTTTCTCTCGTCAAATACACGATTTTTCTGATGCAATTTTTTTCGTCAGTTACGAAATAAATCTCTGTGTGAGAGAGTGAAAGAAAGAGAGAGACAGAGAGAGAGAGTAAGAGAGTAAAAAAGAAGCTGAGAATGCGGACATCTCTCGCCGGTAACAGTCCCTCGTGTTTGCGACCAGAATCGAATAAAAAAAAGTCACGTAGTCCTCGATTCTCGCACGTTATAACCAAGTCCTCAGGACACACTAGATTCGTAAAGAGAGATCTCCGAGATACTCGATCATTTTACTAAACGGGTTGAACCGAAAAAAAAACAGTTATTTTTCACTCAGTTCGACTTAGAAGAAATTTTGGAAGCATCGAAATTCGAAATTGTTTCTTTGTTGGTATAAAATTTTTTTAAATTAATTCGAAGTCACTTCTAGACAATAAAAAATTAATTACAGTTTTTAAGCTATTATTTCGAGTCAATTATTGGTAAGATATGAATTAATTTAAATCAAATTTAAATCTTCACGAATTTTTTTTTTTTTTACTGAATTGGACTCGTGTGAAATTTTATAAAATGCATAAAAATCATTTGAAATTATTTCTTGATGGGAAAAAACTCTTCAAATTTGAGTTTAAGTCACTTCCAGAAAAAAAAAGAAATTAATTCTAATTCAAAATCAACTATTCCAAGTCTCATTGGTTAGAATCGAATTTTAATCTCCATGAATCATTTTTTCCCTTTTTTTTTGATGAATTCTTATTTTTCGACTCAATGGAACTCGTAAGAAAATTCATCAGAAGCATCGAAATTATTGTTAATTATTTTGCAATGTAACTTCTTAAAACGAATTCCAAATCACTTCCAGAAGATAAAAAGTTAATTTTAATTCAAAAACGATTATTTCGGGCTACTTACGTTCATTATAATTAAATTTATTTAAATCCACTTTGAATTTCCACGAATCCTTTCTCTCTTTTCGAATTCTTATTTTTTTTGTTTGTTCAAATATTTTATTTTATTTTATCAAAATTCTTTGTAATAGAGGAAAACTTTTTAAACCGAATTCCAAGTCACTTCGAGAAAATGAAGAATTAATTTTAATTCAAAATCAATTTTTTTCAAGTGACTTCGATTCATTAGAAACGAATGAACTTTAGTCGAATTTGAATCTCCAAGATTCTAACTCCAGAGAATTCAATGCCTGCATCTCCATTCTATTTTTATTCACTTTTATGCATATATCGAGAATGGGATTAATAAAAAAAAAGTTATAAAGAACTTTTCATTCAATTTGATAACCTTGAAAAGTTTTTGGTAATATTCATTAAGACGCGGGTCAATAGTTTATCGATAATGCACGTCAATGATAAATTAATTACATTTTTACTGAATTGCACAATTTTGACTCATTTCAACATAATATTTTATCCCGTGAACTTTCATTCTCGATTATTAAAGATACGTTTGAAAAATATTTTGCGTTAAAAAAGTGTTAATTTTGTAAAATCAAAGTACTTTGGACATCCCTAAAGTCATTTTTCCGGAGCTTCGCTTTTTTTTCTTTTTACATTTGATCAGTAAAAGTCATGAAAAATAAAGTATAAATAGAATTTCGCGAGATAAAAAAACTCACCTCGATACTGTAAGACTTCTTGATGGCGAACATCTCGCGATTCTTTTGGGCCGCTGCTACTGCCATTATGATCCTCGTGGACGCGCGTTTGTTAATTTCTTTTTATCGCCTTGCACAAGGTTACGTTCACAGCGTATTTTTTTCCTCTCCGAACGATAATCTCCTTACTCGTTGATGTTGTTCTTGTTGTTTTTTTTTTTTAAATTAATTCGCGCTACTCCGTGATAATAGGTCGATGAAGTATGTACAACAATCTCCAACGATGATAATGAGCCTGATCCTTCCTCTTTCGTATCGAAAAAAGTCTCACTGCCTCGTGTTATCGCGTGGTATTTCGTTGCAATATTTTTTTGTTATTTTTAAATATATTCAGCGACGATATTTCATTCAGGACAACGAAAACTTTGCCGGAGTCTTCGCGATGCAAAAAAAATAATTATTTAAACGAATAATGATTATTTAAACGAATAAAGTCACACGGATCGTCTAGGAACTTCCTTTCGTCAGTTTTTTTACGACCACAGTTTTTAACAATCGCCAATGCTGTCTGTCGCTGCAGTTTATTCTCCGATGACGGCGAATCCTTTTTTCAAAGATTCCTCCAGGACGTTCCAATTACTCCTCGCGTAATGTTTTCCTTTTTTTTTGCTTTTCTTAACACTCGCTTTGTTTAACAATACATATATATATTTATACTTTCGTATAAATATATATACATATATACGACGATTTGTTAATTATTGTTATTAATATTTATCGAAAATCCTCACGACTGAGATTTCGTGTCCTGCTTTGGCGAAGCGAACGAGCGAATGCGACGTCGGGGCTGCTTGAGGCTGCATATAAACGTTGCCTCCCTTCACCGTCTCACGCACGACGGTCAGGGGTGCCCCCACCCACGGCAATTTCCGGCAATTCACGCGCGCTCGCGCTCGCGCACGTCAGCGCCTCCGTGTTTTAGAAAAATCACGCGCGAAATTCCTTCGAGACTTTGTGTCCTTATTGCCGAAGAAAATAATTTTTCCCTACATCTATATCAGGCAGTGCAATCATATATGTGTACATTTATGTGTATCGTTAATTGTACTAATCGATACATTACATTATATTTATCAAATACTATATATTACATGTAATATATGATATATATATATAATGTACAAATATCATATCATGGGGTATTATCCTGTGTTTATCGATGTAAACGTTGAAAAAGTATGATATACGGTGATAGAGACGTGCAATTAGTTTCGTAAGCCGCGCGAGCCCGCGCGAACGACGCTCGATTCTGATTGGTCGCGCGCGCTGGGGGGATCTACCGCGCATGCGCTCTCCGCGGGAGATCCCCTGACGTTGTAGGACGCGAGAGCCGGGTGAGAAAAGCGGCGCTCGGACTGCCGCGCTTCTCTGACTCATTCACGTGATCGCCTCGTCTCGAGAAACGCCTCCGGGACAAACGATTGCCTCTCTTTCCACTGTTTTTTCTTCCTCTATTTTAGCGCGCGCGTTTCGTTTAACCGTGACCGATGGAGGAACGAGAAACGAGCCTGAGTAGGACCGGATGCGGCTTTTTTTATGTTTATTGTTTTTGTTTTTGTGCCTCCGGATAAACGTTGTGAACTTTTTAGGCGCGCATGACTTCGCAACGTCTGTCTTTTCTTTCAAAGGTTATATATAATCTTCGAGATCTATTCTTATAGATCGATTCTTAATTTTTTTTTTAATTCTAAGAATTATTCTTTCTTGAAACTGAAGTTACATTTTTAGATCCACTAAAGTTCGATTGTTTCTTTTTGCTGTAAATTCAATTTTTTTAAATTCTTCAAGAATGTTTGTGAATAATTTGATAATTTAAATTTTCAGTGCAAAAAAACTAAATGGCGGTTTTTTCAATTTTATTTTGGCTTTTGGTATCTTATCAGCGCGATTTTTTAGGAGAAAATTAATTGGGCCGATTTAAATTTAATGGCTTTCTGATCCTTTTTTTTAAATATCTAAAATGCAGGTGAAACGGGATTTTTTTCTGAGGGAGGAAAATTTGTCCACAGGGAAAAAAAGGATGAGGAAACAGTGCGTGGATTTTAGTTTATACGGCTTTGCCCATTTGCCTTTCCTCATTCTCTTGGTAATGGGACATTGTCAATTAAAAATGATTCTTCGAGCGTTGACTAAGGTCAAAATGCAACGAATCAATCCCACAATAAAACAATCCATGTAATGATACAGACACGTCTGACCAGTGCACGTCATAACCACTAGGATCCAAACCAAGACAGGAAATTGCCTTGGAAAAGTTGAATGAGTGGACGTTCAAGGAAATGGATCAAAGTAAGCACATCTTCCTCAGAAAAAACCCAAGTTTTTCGATGCGTCAAACCTGCGTGGCTTCAGATTTTTTTTAAAAAAGCCAATTTTTCAGATCTTTTTCTCAGCTCTTTTATAAGATATGACTATAAAACTGTGTTCACAACATTATTTGATCTTTCGAAAATACAAAAATAAATTATTTTTTATTCCGATTTTTTGAATAATTCATAGAAGGCGTCAAAATCGAAAATGTCTTGTTCCATGGCCGACAATTAATCTCAAGATTGGCAAGTCTGAAACAAAAAAAAAGCATTTTAAAGAGGAAGCTTTCTTACACAAGAATTTACCACCGTTAATGAAAAATCGATTAAAAAAAAAAAATTGCGGATGTTTGAAATGAAAATGAAAAGCAGAATGTTTAACAATGTATTTTAAACATCCGCCATTTTTTTTAAATGGATTTTTCATTAACAGTACTAAATTGTTGTGTAAGAAACCTTCCTCTTTAAAATGCTTTTTTATTTTTTTGTTTTAGATCCTGAGATTAACGCCTTCTATAAATTATTCAAAGAATCAAAATAAAAAATAATTTTTATTTTTTTTTATTTTCGAAGGATGAAACAATGTTGTAAAACAATTTTATAGTCATATCTGATAAAGGAGCTGAGAAAAAAAATGTTGAAAATTTTCTTTTTTTTTGCGTTAAATACCTTAAATCAATAAATTTCGAATTCCTTTTAAACAAAAAAAAAAAGGGATGACTCTTAATAGAACTCCAAACCATTCGAACGGGGAAGATCATTTCTTGAATTTATAGCCCAATTTTTTCAATCAAATCAATACAAATAATCAAATCCAATCAATCTTCAAAATCCAGCAATTTATTTATTAAAGAACTAAAATAGGGAGATAATGTTTGTCAACAATAAGATCTTTAGATCTTTGTAGAGGAATTTCGTTCTTTGATTTTGCGTCATAAATAATTTGCCTCAAACTTCTCTGTCCAATTAAAAAACAAAAAAAAATTGTCAACTCGGTCGACGTTTTTTGTATGATTTTTTTTCCAACAAGTTGTTAAATGATCTCGAAGCAGAATGACGTTTTTTTTTCCTTCATGCCAGAGACGTTGATCGGTCGAAAAATTGATACGCGCCTGTATAATTAATTTTACAGCTGACGATTTTACGCGCATGATTTTGGGAAACGGTAAATCATCGCGGAACTTTCAACGATGTTTATAAAAACGTCAAAAGTGTCTGACACACTGAAAAGACCGCTACTCGTTACATCAAGTCAAACACTAAAAAAAGACGCATAATTTCGAGGACAAATTTATGTCTTTTTTTTTTACAACTATTGATTCGTATAAATCTCGATCGCGCTAATGGAAATTCCTCGGTCTTTATTCGGATAGAGGAATTCCGGGGATTCCCTTTTTCTTCCTTCGAAAAGATTTTTTCGGATTTTTTCATTCTTTCTTTGTAAACAGACGATGAAAAGTTTGACGACTCTTCCCCCAAAAAAAAAAAGCATAATGCGGATGACAAATTTATGTCTTTTTTTTTACGAAAATTTATTCTTACGAATCTTGGTCTTGTAAATGGAAAATCCAAGATGCCATTTTTATTCAACAGCTCCCCCCATAAATAACGCATAATTCGGATGACGAATTTATGTCTTTTTTTACGAAAATTGATTCTTACGAATCTTGGTCTTGTAAATGGAAAATCCAAGACGCAATTTTTATTCAACAGCATTTGTTTACTTCTTTAAATTAAAAAGAGGAGCAAGGAAATTCCTGCATCTCTGGAAAATTCCTTTTTCCTTTTCTCGTCTCCTTTCGTTCCACTTTTTTGTTTTTTAACAAAGAGATGGAAATTTGTCGAACGATTTTTCTCCACTAAAAAAAGAAGAATGATTTCGAGCATAAATTTGACTTTTTTTTACAAATATTGTTTCTTCCGAATCTCGATCATTCGAGTGGAAAATCTAAGACTCGATTTTTCTACGAGAGCTGAAATTTTTTTTTCGCCAAAGTCAAAAAGTGGAGCAAAGAAATTCCAGAATCTCTGAGAAATTATTTTTTTCCTTTTCTCATCTTCCTCCGCTCCACTTTTTTTGTTTTTTAACAAGGAGACGAAAACTTGTTGGAGGATTTCCTTTTTTTGCATATCTGTGAGTAATTCAAGAGGTTTATCCAGGATTTTCAAAAAATCGATTTTTTTAATTTCATTTTCGTAAAGTACATATATTTAAATATACACAGAAAATTTTATGTCCATCCGACAAATGTTTTCGAAGTCATAGTCAAATAAAGTCAAAATAAGGTTGAAAGTTACAAAACCATGAATAGAAATTTTTACGTTAACAAATTAAAATGAGATTCCAGAAAAAAGTCTTGAAAAATCCTTTTTTTAAAGGACCTCGGGGAGATCGGCTACAGCGGCTTCAAGAATCATTATTTTTTAAAAAGAAAAATTTCAAAATAATTTTAAAAGTTACAAAAATTTGAATACAAATTTTTACGTTAACAAATTGAAATGTCTTTCCAGAATTTTTTTTTTAAATCCTTTTTTTAAAGGACCTCGCGAAGATCGGCTACAGCGGCTTCAAAAATCATTATTTTTTAAAAAGAAAAATTTCAAAATAAAGTTAAAAGTTACAGAAATGTGAAAGCAAATTTTTACGTTAGCAAATTAAAATGTCTTTCCAGTAAAAATTCTTGAAAAATCCTTTTTTTAAAGGACCTCGGTGAGATCGGCTACAGCGGCTTCAAGAATAATTATTTTTTAAAAAGAAAATTTCGAAAATAACGTTAAAAGTTACAAAAATGTGAATACAAGTTTTTACGTTAACAAATTAAAATGTCTTTCCAGAATTTTTTTTGAAAAATCCTTTTTTTAAAGGATCTCGCGGAAATCGGCTACAGCGGCTTCAAAAATCATTATTTTTTACAAAGAAAAATTTCAAAATAAAGGTAGAAGTTACAAAAATACGAATACAAATTTTACGTTTACAAATTAAAATGTCTTTCCAGAAAAAATTCTTAAAAAATCCTTTTTTTAAAGGACCTCGGAGAGATCGGCTACAGCGGCTTCAAGAATCATTATTTTTAAAAAAGTAAAATTTCAAAATAATGTTAAAAGTTACAAAAATGTGAATACAAATTTTTACGTTTACAAATTAAAATGCCTTTCCAGGATTTTTTTTTGAAAAATCCTTTTTTTAAAGGACCTCGCAGAGATCGGCTACAGTGGCTTCAAAAATCATTATTTTTTAAGAAGAAAAATTTTAAAATAAAGTTAAAAGTTACAAAAATGTGAAAACAAATTTTTACGTTAGCAAATAAAAATGTCTTTCCAGAAAAAAATCTTGAAAAATTGATCTCCTGACTGCGTATAAGCCCTTAAAATTTTTTCCTATCAAAACAAAGCGTCGCGAGGAAATACTGGTCGGATCATTAAGACGATCAAACTCGGTATAACGCAAGTATGCAAGATCGTTAAACGCATTACAACGCGTGTCCTTCAACTATAAAATAATTTCTTTATGTCTCTCTCTTATTCTTTGCACGTCATTAGGGTAATTATAAATACCTGGTAGAAATAATTGAGAATAGAAGTTAAGACGTAAAAAAAAAGATGACGTCTGAAAGGAAAAACAAACATGTTCAATCAGAACGCTTCTCTTTGTCGAGATTCGAGAAATTAGGAAAAGGATATTCACTCTACATTGAGAGAAATAATTTATTTGGTTTAAATAAAATTTCATTGAAATATTGACCTGATAGGTTATTTATTTGTGCGGTATTTTAAATTAATCGAAATTTTTAATCTGAATCGAATTAAAAAATCCAAATCGATAAATAATCGAATTAATAATAATTCCTGATTATTAACATTTAAATTTCGGGATGAATAAAATAATATTTCCATCTGAAAAGTCTCAGTGTTTTTTATTTGAAATAATTTCCTCGATCGATAGACTCGAAGAATAATTATTTGAAAGTCGAAATTTGTTAAGATTTTTAAAATTGTCAAAAATTAGGCTAATAATATAATTTGTCTTCTTGATATTTTTTGGCAATGGAGAGTTTAATAAATTAATAAATTTAAAAATTGGTGTTGGGAAAAAAATAAATTCTTGTAGAAATGCGAAAAAAGGTCAAACTAATTTTATCATTTCACAATATTGAGATTGACGATCTGTACGATTAAAAATTGCAATTTTGCCGAATTCCTGTGAATTAAAAAATTTATACTGGTTCAGATTGTGTATAAGATAAATGGAGGATTAGCCAGTCAGTCGCTTGGATTTTCATTGCATTCAACAGGTTCTAAAAATTTTACAAAAAAAGTACGTCGTGATCAATTCCCCGTTGTTTGTTTGACGACTTTCAAAATGAAGAATTCTCTCGAACTATTCTTGGAAAGATTGAAATATCAGCCAAGTCTTTCATCATCCTCGAACAATAATCTAAAGATTGTCAGGATTGTGAACAAAAAATCGATCCTTCAACGATCGTCTCCGACGATTTGAAGAAAGAAAAAAGCCAAGAATTCGAAATTACTGACGCTGGTCTGACCAGATTTTTGTTGCTCATAAAAGAAGCTCAACTCCCATTTTAAAAAAATTAATAATTTCAAAAGTTTTAGTCAAAATTTCTCAACCATGAAAAAATCATATTAAAAAACAGCTTGTGATCGATTAACTTTTTTTAATCGATAAGAATGACATTGAGTCTCAAAAAAATCTGTCGAGCAGTGAATTCTATTTTTTTCTAAATTGCAAAAAATTGTCGAGAATTTTTCCAGCCACCAGGATTCCATAACTATGAAGATAGAATTTTGATTCAGAATTTCATTTTTTCAAAAATTATCCAAAAAATTGATCAAGGACTTCAGGCTCAATAAAATCCATTAACAATATCAAAATAATGAAAAAGTCCAAATTGGAATCATCAATCGTAAATCATTTATCAAGCTTCGTTATATTTTCCAGAAATAACAGTTTGTCAATCTTTAGCACACGAAAGAGACAATCGTTTTTATTAACTAAATTATCTCCTTGATCCTTAATAAGACGAGTTTTTAGTTCTCCAATCCTTGACAGACTTTCCATTTTCTGACAACGATCGTGAACTAGATAAAATAAATATTTTCTTTCGATCGACGTTCTTATCGATCTCTCTTCATCATAAATAATAATAATAATAATAATAATATATTTAATGCTATAATTATATATTTCATTATATAAATGGAATTAAACACCGGAAAAGACTTTTTCGAGAAGGGTTCCCCGAAAATCGATTCGAACTTCTTCATAATCAGGAGGAAGGTGCCCAAAATGATACCAATGAGAGAAAAAATTCTTTTTCAATATAAAGGATCAAGATATAATTTTTTCCATCAATTAGTAATTTGACTAATACTTTTAGAATTTTAACAAGTATTGCAACTTTCAATTTTTGAATTTTTATTAATCATTTAAAATTCCACAAAAGGGTCATTTTGTACACACGTATGGGCAAAACGATCCCCCCATATGAGGTAAAATGATCCCCCCATTGGGGTAGAACGATCCCCGAATACCTTGTACTGAATTGAAATGGCTTACCCTAATTTTTATTTTATAAAAAATAGAACAGTCTTAGAATTAATCACTAAGAAAGTCACATACGAATCTACGATATCTACGACAAAGTAACATTCTTTGGGGTAAAATGATCGAGGGATCATTTTGTACACACGGCGTGGGATCATTTTGCCCCAACCGTCATTCTTAAACGTGACGCCTTGAATTAACTCAACTAGATCGATTTTAATCGAATCAACATGAAATCATACACTTCAGAGGAACTATAATATGGGTCAATAATGACCAAATACTTGAACCAACGAAAATGTAAATATTTTTAATTTGCAAAATTTTAAATGTTTTATTTCGGTGGGTTTTCCATTTTGGCGATTTTAGCCCATCATGGCTACCAAATAAACCAACCCGGAATAAAAATGTAATAATAATAACAATAATAATAATAATAATAATAATAATAATAATAGAATTGTGTAGTTTGATCAATCTGTCATAATAATGATAAAATAGATCCTTGATCGATCCTTCCGACATTTCCTGCGCAGCAAAAAATATATGTATATATATATGAATGTATACAATCATAAATGCACATGGTCGATTGAGCCGGTATTGTAAAATCGAGTTCTATACGAACAAAAACCTGATCTTACTTTCATGTACCAAGGCCATGTGGAACAAGACTAATGCTGTGTGAGACGGATTGGCACTTGGTATCCACACTGCCAACACATTTGTATTACTTATTTGTATTTATATTATATACATCTATCTGTGTGTATTAGACTGATGCCAAAAAGCGACTATTTTTTGTTTTTCGAAGTAACATATTATATACTTTCGGGAAGGTGAAAAAAGATGCCTGTTAAAAGCAGAGCTCTTAATAATAGTATTTAGCGGTCGCACATCGCATACTTTTATTTCCCATTTAAATAACACGGGAAATTTTTTTTTCAAACTTTCAAATTTTATATCCCGGTTTCAAGTCAATGTACCGAATCGAACGATACGTATTCTTGTAGGGAATTGAACGCTCTACAAAAAAGATCTCTTGTGATTTTTCGATAAACTCACTCCTTCAAAAGTTATTCACGGTCTAATATATATATTAGGGCGGTCCTTATTTAGGGCCAGGAAGAATTTTTTATCTGACACCCCCCAAATCGACTCCAAATAATCCAAAAACAATACCCTAATTTTTTCAGATTTTTATCCAGACTCTAACCTCTCCCGAAAAGAGGGTAGATGTCCCTATTTAAAATACACGTGTTTCGGTCATGTTCTCAGGATATATTTTATTCTAAGTGTAATAATTTTTTTCAAAATCTGTAACTGCAAGATTTTAGTGTTCATTGTTCCTACTTTTTGAGGAAAAATTCACATTATGATATGGGTCAACCTAGACGAATTGCAATTAGTCTAAAATTCTAATATACGGATCAATCTAGACATTAGGGTGGGTCAAATAAAATGACTAATTTTTTTTCCTCGATATAATGAAAAATGTATTGTTTGGCATCTTAAAAAAAATCCTCTGCAAGTATTAGCCCTTCATATTTAAATTAAGAGGTCCCTCATCGCAAATTTTTTTATTTCCCATTAAATAACATAGGAAATTTTTTTTTAACTTTGGAATTTATTAGACTTTAACCGTTGAGGTTAGGAGCGTCTTCTTAGCACATTTTTGTAGAACATTTGATGCTCTACGAAAAAGCTCTCTTGTGTTTAATCGATAAAACTAACCGTTCAAAAAATAATCGGTGATAATTAGTGATAATTATCACCAATTATTTTTTTAGCACATTTTTGTAGAGCATCAAATGTTCTACAAAAATGTGCTAAAAAAATTCGCCTAACCTCAGCGGTTGAAGTCTAATAAAATTCCAAAGTTAAAAAAAAAAATTTCCTATGTTGTTTAAATGGGAAATAAAAATTTGGGATGCGGGACCTCTTAATTTAAATATGAAGGGCTAATACTTGCAGAGAGTTTTTTTGAGGTGCCAAACAATACATTTTTCATTATATCGAGGGAAAAAAAAATTAGTCATTTTATTTGACCCACCCTAATGTATATATGGCATTAAAATCGATTTCTGTTGGTTGACATCAACGAACAGCAAAAGCCCGAGGTGCGAGAAGGCGGGTGGGAACAGGACACGTTACATTCCACATTCGCGACAGGTTAATCGAGTTTCGTTGCGATCAAAACGAGGACCAGGGTTAAATAATATTACGGAAACTGTAAAAACAAAAAAAAACAAATGCACACGACGTTATCGAATCCGGTATTATTTCCGTTTCGCGACTCAGTCTGCGCCTTTTGTGCTATATTTTTGGCGAAAACATCCTCGAAACGCGATGCGATACCTGATTATTTATTTATTTACACGAATTTTCCATCAACAGACTTTGGATGTCGAGTTTCGTGAATCAGCGCATTCAAAAAATTTCGAATTATTGAAAATTAACCAAGCAGTTAATTTTTGAATAATTTAAGAAAATCCAATTCTTTAAGAATTAACCAAAAGATTGATTCTTAATCAAATTCAGAATAGAATGTTCTTTGTAGGTTATTTCGAATTTTTATTTATTTATTGTTATTTTACTTCATTTTATTTATAGATTATTTTTTGAAAAATTAAATTTTTAAGGAGAGTGGAATTGGTATTAGAGTTTCAGAAGGTCCGATGCATTTTTTTCGGGAATTTAGAAATGGTGATCGCGGTGCGTACGTGCCCAATGGGAGGTCAATAAAAAAATCTTTGACAGTGAAATCCCACGATGACCTCCGTTTCGATGCCCGCTATTTTTTTTTTTATAAAAAAAAGAGGTGTGAACAAAAAATTGCTCAACCTCAGAAATTCTCGGACAGGGGTCGTAGAAAATATAAAGAATATAAGGATCTTTCATGTAAACAAGCATTGGTAGGTGGAACAGAATTGAAAATTGACCTTGCTGTAGCTTTTGTTTTTATGAAGTTGAATTAAAATTGGTTTATTTTTGTTGACACAGCGAAAGGGTCATTTTCGGGTCTTTTAGGTAATCAAGGTCATTCTAAGGGTCATTCAGGTCATTGAGATCATTCGAAGGGTCGTTGGGAAGGTCATTTGGTACATTGAGGTCATTCTAAAGGTCATTTGGGTCATTCTAAAGGTCATTTAGGTCATCCAAAGGTCATTGGATGAAAATGACCCCTGAAGGTCGTTTTTTTGGTCAAAGAGTCAGGTTGACACTTTGGTGACTCGATAAACTGTTGTTGGCACATTGATTTTTCGTTAATTACTTTGAAATGTTCTCCGGAAGTCACTCGGTGAAATTCTTACTTAGCTTTGAAATGATGAATGATAACAAGGGACTTTTTTTATCGAAAGGAATCACGGAAGCGCAAATAACGTTGTTAAAGGTCATTTTGAATATTGTACATGAAATTTTTCTGTATCGTTTCTATAAGGATGAACGATCAGCGGGATCTAATGTAATGCGCACACCTTGTAATGATCGCCGCTCCATCAAGGGCAAATTTGATAGATATTGCTATCCTACCAGGATATCCTTATCTCTCTTTTTCTATCTTCGTATTCCTCGTCAATGATCAGCCTCATATTAATTTCCATTCGATTGACTTTGCTCAACGATTAACAATGAAAATATGCTCGACATCGAGTGCGCAGCATTTTGCAATTAATTAATCGTGTGACTATAACGCTTTGATCGACCTCTATCTTAATCATGCAATTTTTTTAAAGCCATTTTTACGCTTTTTTACAATCTGGGATTTTTTATTCAGCGAGAAAAATAATTGACAATCGAAGATGTGATCGAAATTTAATTACTCGCGACTTTTTAGAAATTGTTTACAAATTTTTACAATTTCCTATCAAAAATAATTATTAATTGGAATAAAAATGAAAATTAATTTTAATTTCAATTTAACTGCACAGTATTATTAATTGCACGATAAAGTAGAATAATTTTTTTTATATTCATAATCGCAGTCAGAAAATGATGAATTATCGATTAACTGAGTCAAAATATTATGAATCTTGTTACATTATTCATTTATTCAACTTTTTGGGACTCATTTACAGATTTTTCTAATTCGTGACCTCGTGACAAATACGGCACAAAGACTAATATTGTAATAATTAATTCGCCATTAATAAGTGTTGAAAAAAAATTTGTCATATTATCGCACCGTGACAGAAAGTTGATTCGATTAATCAGCAAATCATTAAAACCGGTGTCGCCGGAAAAACATAAACTCGGACGTTTTTCGCAACATTTATACGTCCTACATTATTATATACATTATCGTGCACATTATAATGTATATGGGTCATTCCATGTCAAATCGACCAAGAGTTGGAATCAAACCCTCTCAATTTCGATGAAATTTGGTCAGAAATTTTCGTTTTCAATAAAACGGAGTTCTACCAAAGAAAGAAAATTAAATTTTTTTTTCAACAGTTATTCAAAATATAAAATTTCAGAATTTTTCAAATCTTTCAAGTCAACTTTTTAGATATCTCGGAAACTATTATAGTTACGAAAAATCGTTATAAATTCGTTTTGAAGAGTATACTTGGGGCTACGAAAAAAAAAAAATTCCGAAAAAAAATTTTGAAAAATGATGGATTTGGAGAATTTTGAATTTTCAAAAATCGTGAAAATCCAAGTTGCATATTTTATTTTTGGTTAAATTTTTTTTATATAATACCTTGTACTAATCTTAAAAGATCCTGAAATTTTCAGGATGGTGTGTTTTTGTTTCAAAAATATTTTTTTTTGAATTTTGGTAAAAAAAATTTTTTTTGGTTTTCCTTTAAGTTAAGTAAAGTTGAGCAATCAGGTAATTTTGTAATTTTAAGCAGTAAAAATTTCAATTAATGACAATTGAAAAAAACAATTTTTTTTTTACCAAAATTCAAATATTTATATTTTTGAAACAAAAACATACCATCCTGAAAATTCCAGGATCTTTTAAGATCAGTACAAGGGGTGTTATATAAAAAAAAATTTAATGTTGACCGTGGATTTGCACGATTTTTTAAAATTCAAAAATTTATATTTTTGAAACAAAAAAAATCACGTCTCTGAAAATTTCAGGATCTTTTAAGATCAATACAAGATATTATATAAAAAAAATTTAACCAAAAATAAAATATGGAACTTGGATTTATACGATTTTTGAAAATTCAAAATTCTCCAAATTCATCATTTTTCAAAGGTTTTTTTTCGGAATATTTTTTTTTTTCGTAGCCCCAACTATACTCTTTAAAACGAATTCAGAACGATTTTTCGTAACTATAATAGTTTTCAAGATATTTAAAAAATAAACTTGACAGATTTGAAAAATTGTGAAATTTCGAATTTTGCATAACTTTTGAAAAAAAAAATTTAATTTTTTTTCCTTTGGTAGAACTTCGTTTTATTTAAAACGAAAACTTCTGACCAAATCTTCTTCTGTCGATTTGACATGGAATGACCCATACAGAAGAAATGAACAGTGTCGATGCCCTCAACATTTACTTTTACGCTTGAAAAAAATAGTTTATCGCGCGCGATCATAAATGATACGGTATGACAAACTGAAACTAAAAGTCATATGTTTATTATATACTTTGCATATATTCTCCTTCGTGACATTAAATTACAAAATAGATGAATTCTGCCACGAATGCTATGAGCTCAAAAAAATATCCATCAAGCTGACAAAAGTTCAAGAAATTTACAATAAAAAATGTAATATCGACATATTGATTTGAATAAATAATAAAAATGAAAAATTGTAGGCTTATTGAATTATATAAATTGAAAAAATCTATTAATAAATTTATTAAATTAATTATTATTATCATAAATTCATTATTATTATTATTATTATTATTATTATTATTATTACTTATTATTCAATAAATAAAATAAACTAATTATGCTCATCAAAAAAATATGAAAAGTTTTTTCGTTCAATCCTAGATTTTTCGTTTTTTTTTCAATCCTAGATTTTTCAACTATCGATTCTTCGTCTCTTACAGCTGGTAAATGTTCGTTACGGTTCAATATTCCTTGTTCGATTTTAAACACTAGAAGTTTTACCAGGCTATGACTCACTTGATTAGTCATGCAATTTTATTTAGCATATCCCAGATTGTGTAATATTTCGATTGATTTATTTTAATTGCCCTAATCGATACGGTACGTGCGTATGAATTTTTAAAAACTGACATTCTTATATTAAAATTTTATTTCACATTAATTTTGTACCTCAGAAGAGAGATATTTATAAAAATAATTTTTGATAAAGGTTCACCCAATTTATAATAATTTCATAAATCTTTGAGCGTTATAGTAACCTCAACAAAAAATTTGCTAAACATAATTTCAAAAAAATAAAGTATTAATAAGCTAATTATTTAAAAATTATTTTTTTTACGTATAATTATAATTCTTATAATTGTTATCGTGTGTTTTGTTCAGATTACCATTAAATGTGAGATTTTCAAGGTACCATAATTTATGCCAAAAAATATGCTATGAAAATATAATGAATTTAATCGATGAATTAAAATTATTTAATTTCATTCAGTGTAAAAAGTGAGCTCAAACCAAACTCAAGTTACCTCTAATTTCTCAAAAATTAAACAATATCAAAAAAGCTTGCAATCATAGAAAAAAATAAGAAATTTGTAGAAGCAACACCACATTAAAAATTCGATTTTCTTCGAAACAAAAAGTGCTAAGATTTTTTTTCAACGGTATTTGAGAGCTCAAAAATAGCCCAAAATTCAGGGACCCGAACGATGCGTCTCACTATGGAAACAAAAAAGGAGCGCTAATTTTTGTTAACTTCAGGCTAGCACATTATATATTTATGTATTTTTTGGCCCAGTGTCTTTGCAACTTTTCAAAGCTAACGATAAACCTGTGCCCAAAAACATATAAAAAATTGGCAATTTTTTTCTTTGCATTTCAGAATGTTTTTTGTAATAATTTAAATAAAGAGGAAATTATTTAAAAAAGTCATATGCGTTCAGAAAAATTAACGCATTCGATTTCTTTAAGAAAAAAATTAATTGATCGAGAAATTGTTGAATAATTATTTGTTTAAACAATTTATCAATAACTTTTGGGCATTTTTATTATTGATAACTGTTGTTTATGGCATGCCAAACGCTGCCAAATTTTTTCAGATTTTTATTGTATCACGAAGTGCGGAAATGTCAATCAGATAAAATTTTTGGCTGAGGGGCAAAGCATCCTTAATCGAAAAGCCTCCGAATTTTGTTCTCTCCAAATCCATTGACAATGAGATACGAATGATTTTCTATGGGGAATGATGTTGTAAGGGGGATGAAAAAGATAACAAAAAGTGACAGAAACCAAATGCTAATGTCCTTACAACGAGATTGTTATGCAATACGACGACAACGGCAACTGCGATTGCCGAGACGAGAGGATAATTGTTTCCTCGATGCAAATCGATCGCTCGAGAGAAACCTTGAACGCCTCGGTATCTCCGAGACAGAAGCGGGGGCTCGATTATGATAATTAACGCGCTCTGTACCGAAGTTACATACACACGAACGGTCCGAGTCTCTCTGGGATCTCCGTGATTGTTTTTTTTTCACTTAATTCTTCTTCTCCATTGCGTCTATATTAACGTATACAATAATGCAAAAGGGACGTCGAGGATCTTTTTTTTCATTAGATTAGATTTATCCTCCGGTCGATCATCGCGTACCGTTGATCACGAGAGAAGCGAATAAAGTGAATTCCGACGACATTGGACGGCACAATAAGGGGTTAGGCCAATCTAGGATTTTCAAAAATTCGATTTTTTTTGTTGAAAAGGTAGTATAGAATGTATGTATAGTTAGTAAATAGCTAGTAAATAGTTAGTTAGTAAGTTAGTTAGTAGTTAGTTAGTAGTTAGTTAGTAGTAAGTTAGCAGTTAGTTAGTAGTTAGTTAGTAGTAAGTTAGTAGTAAGTTAGTAGTTAGTTAGTAGTTGGTAGTTAGTTAGTAGTTAGTTAGTAGTTAGTTAGTAGTTAGTTAGTAGTTAGTTAGTAGTTAGTTAGTAGTTAGTTAGTAGTTAGTTAGTAGTTAGTTAGTAGTTAGTTAGTAGTTAGTTAGTAGTTAGTTAGTTAGTAGTTAGTTAGTAGTTAGTTAGTAGTTAGTTAGTAGTTAGTTAGTAGTTAGTTAGTAGTTAGTTAGTAGTTAGTTAGTAGTTAGTTAGTAGTTAGTTAGTAGTTAGTTAGTAGTTAGTTAGTAGTTAGTTAGTAGTTAGTTAGTAGTTAGTTAGTAGTTAGTTAGTAGTTAGTTAGTAGTTAGTTAGTAGTTAGTTAGTAGTTAGTTAGTAGTTAGTTAGTAGTTAGTTAGTAGTTAGTTAGTAGTTAGTTAGTAGTTAGTTAGTAGTTAGTTAGTAGTTAGTTAGTAGTTAGTTAGTAGTTAGTTAGTAGTTAGTTAGTAGTTAGTTAGTAGTTAGTTAGTAGTTAGTTAGTAGTTAGTTAGTAGTTAGTTAGTAGTTAGTTAGTAGTTAGTTAGTAGTTAGTTAGTAGTTAGTTAGTAGTTAGTTAGTAGTTAGTTAGTAGTTAGTTAGTAGTTAGTTAGTAGTTAGTTAGTAGTTAGTTAGTAGTTAGTTAGTAGTTAGTTAGTAGTTAGTTAGTAGTTAGTTAGTAGTTAGTTAGTAGTTAGTTAGTAGTTAGTTAGTAGTTAGTTAGTTAGTAGTTAGTTAGTAGTTAGTTAGTAGTTAGTTAGTAGTTAGTTAGTAGTTAGTTAGTAGTTAGTTAGTAGTTAGTTAGTAGTTAGTTAGTAGTTAGTTAGTAGTTAGTTAGTAGTTAGTTAGTAGTTAGTTAGTAGTTAGTTAGTAGTTAGTTAGTAGTTAGTTAGTAGTTAGTTAGTAGTTAGTTAGTAGTTAGTTAGTAGTTAGTTAGTAGTTAGTTAGTAGTTAGTTAGTAGTTAGTTAGTAGTTAGTTAGTAGTTAGTTAGTAGTTAGTTAGTAGTTAGTTAGTAGTTAGTTAGTAGTTAGTTAGTAGTTAGTTAGTAGTTAGTTAGTAGTTAGTTAGTAGTTAGTTAGTAGTTAGTTAGTAGTTAGTAAGTAGTTAGTTAGTAGTTAGTTAGTAGTTAGTTAGTAGTTAGTTAGTAGTTAGTTAGTAGTTAGTTAGTAGTTAGTTAGTAGTTAGTTAGTAGTTAGTTAGTAGTTAGTTAGTAGTTAGTTAGTAGTTAGTTAGTAGTTAGTTAGTAGTTAGTTAGTAGTTAGTTAGTAGTTAGTAAGTAGTTAGTTAGTAGTTAGTTAGTAGTTAGTTAGTAGTTAGTAAATAGTAAACAGTTAGTAAAAAAGTAGTATAGAATGTGTTAGTATGTATAGAATTATATTCCAAAAGGTTAGGTGCGTGAAAAATCCCTAAGTACTCGATTTTCGTATTCTAGTGCAAGCCCACTTCATCCGCAGCAGGCTTTCTACAAACTAACGGGTTTATCGCAAAACTACATTTTTCAAGTTGGCCGTACTCATAACTCAAACAAGTTTCAACCGATTCATTTGAAATTTTCACTGTACATTTATCATTACGTTCTCTGCGGCAGTACGTAGGATTTTTTCGATATATTGCATAGTTCCTTTTTTATAAACAATTTACTAACAATTTTCTCATAGAAATTTATACTTTTTTATTTCGAAATGCGCCATCTTTTCAAAAAAACAACATATTAAAAAAATCCTACGTACTTCCATAGCTACTCTTATATATAATCCAAAAAACTTTGAAGCCTCATCGTAACTCAAAAATTATAGGAGCTGTTGTAACGGCCATCGACCTTTCAGAAATAGAGGCGTCGTCGAAAAAATACTGCATAGTCGCCATTTTGGCATATCTCGCCGTGAAAAAATAATGTTGTATTGTCAATTAGATGTATAATGAAACACCTTTTTTGTAAATCCGATTTATTTTATGGTTTTGCTGAAAAAAAAATTACGAAAAATACCCTTTTTTTGGTCTGCAGAGTCGCCTAACCCCTTAACAGCTCTACCGTATATTTCTCTATTAGGAATAATATCTAGTCTACCAAAAAACAAGTCTCCCCGGAAACAGCTCTCCGGTAGCATCTCTACCACAAAATACTTTCGAAAATTTGCAAAAGTCGATGGTTCACTTTAAAACTCTGCGAAAAATTGAGAAATTATCGGAATTGGATGAATCAAACGAGATTACAAAGCTTTGACGATGAACGAAGAGAGAGAGCTCGAACCGAAGTCGAAATCTTGTGTAGATAAAAAATAACAGTCATTTTAGTGAATCAATTGAATTTTGGTGAAAAGGCAAAGAAAATTTTCTTTCATCGATTTTTTTAGAACCTTACATCGATATATTTTCCCCCCTTGAACAGGAATCTACCAATAGTTTTCTCAAAAAATCAAAATTTTTGATTTTTTATCAAAAACATATTGGCTCAATTTTGGCCTTACTCTCAAAATAGCGAAATTTCAAGCGCTCATAACTTTGCTTTGGTTTGACCGATTCTAACATTTTGTTTTTTTTTCAAAGTCTTATATCGATGTATTTTTTTCTTACTGAACACAAATCTATTTTACTAACTAACTTTAGTTACTTATGGGTTACTTATTTTGTTACTTATTTTGACATTCAAAAGAATTTTCTTCAAAGAAAATACTGATATAGCGAAATCGTCAAATATTCGAAAAAGCCCACCAATTTGGCCCACTTCTGGCAAAAAAAAATGAACTCGTTGATAAACTCAATTAAAAAATTGCGATGAATAAATTTTCGCGAGAATCTTCATTTTTCTGAATGTTGATCGACGCAGAATCCGTTACTGATTGCAAATATACTAATTAAAGTGTTTGTCAGTCGATAATTTTTTCGATATTTTCAAAGAGCCTCTTGAAGTCAATTAAACAATTAAGATGAAGGTTTTTTTTAGCGAGAATCATTATTTTTCAGAGTGTCAATCGATGCGGAATCGGTCGATGATTGGAAATATACTAATTGCAATGTCTGATCGTCGATAATTCACTCGATATAGCTCAAGTATTTCTTAACAAACTTAATTGAACCAATAAAATAATTAAAATAAATATTTTTTGGGGAAATGTTAATTTTATATAATTAACGGCTTATGATTGCAGATCTACTAATTAACGTGTTTGGAGATCATAATTTTTTTGGAATATTCTTCTCTCAGCTCCGTTCTCAATCAGGATTCTTTCGATTTTATCAACACGCAAATATAATAATAATAATAATAATAATAATAATAATAATAATAATAATAATAATAAAATTTACACGGACAATTTTATCATGATTGTCGTCGCATTAACATCGTTATTCTGCCGATGGCATGCAAAGAAAACAAAACTCAAGCATTGAAGTAGCGTGCATGATTCAAGAGGGAGCTTTTTTTTCTTTTACAATTAAGAGATCCTCATTTATAATCGACGGTGTGAACAGAACTATCCTCGATCTCGCCGATTTTCTTGATATCACTTCTCGCTGTGGCATTGCAATATAAAAATGTTTACACTAAAGTGGCAATGATTTGACCTTCATTTTCGAAATTCGTGTTTCAACCTCAAAGGTAATTATTTCATTCGATGAGAAAAAAATTCCTCGCGAAAGATTTTAGCCGGCCGAAAAATAATTCTGGAAAAAAGGTCAATGTCCAAACAACTTTTCAATATTTTTTTTCGACCTAATTGCTCGCAAGAATTTTTTTGTTCACGAGGAGAAATGTTTTTGGCCTTGGGAATCAAAATAAAATAAACAGCGATCAATATATCATGACGAATACTATTTTACTAAAAGAAAGAAAGAAAATTAATGAATCGAGTGGAAACGGAGATTTTTGCTAAATTGAATTCATTATTAATTTTTGAATTAATAAAGATAATTGGTAAATTAGTTTCATCAGTAGAATGAAGAATTTCAGTAGATGGAATTGAAATTATTATTGAAATTACAGTATAATTTTGCAAATTACTTCGATTAAATGATTTTCAAGAATAAATTTATGAATTATTTTATTAAATATTATTGATAAAATAATATGAGAAATCATTATGATCATAATTAATAAAATTATTGAAGCGGAATGGATGAAGCGTAAAGTGGATTTTGGAACTTCGGGCTCAAAATATTGCCACCCGAATATATATTAGGGTGATTCGTTTCAGGGCAACATTTTTTTTTTGGCCCATCGTGTCCAAAAACCTTTAGTTGCTACCCAAAAACGAAGTTTCGTGAGAGGGAGTTGTTGTCAAAAAATATTTAAAGGTCGCGACTCAAAAATGAAGGTTTCCCATTTGATGAACATGGAAAAAAAAATTTCTCATTATTAGTGTCACCATTCCGCGAATTTTGATATCGCGATATTTTCCAAGTGGGTTCTTATAGGAAATATGATACTCTATAATAAAGTTCGTCGAGCCATGTCCATAAATTCAACCGTTTCAGCGGTATCATTATTTCAAGTGAATATTGTATGAAAATATATATTCAAACGGCTGTAACGCCTAAGCTATTAGATATATCGAAAAAATTCAAATAAGAACTTTGTAAAGAAAGTAATTTGCTACAAATAAGTCTTATAAGCCGAGCCCGTAAATTCAACTTTTTCTCAGGTATAAGTGTCTGAAGTAAAATAAATAGATATTTTGTTTTCTTTTATTCAATCAAACGAACGCCATTTTCTAAGAGATAGCATGTAAAAAATCATCAGAATAACTATTCAACAAATGTCACAAGGAATTCGCTATGCAAATAAATCAATAGAACAAAAAAAAATCTATTTATTTTACTTCATCCACCGATAGCTGAGAAAGAGTTGAATCTACGAACTCGGCTTATTAGACTTTTTTGTAGCAAATTACTTTCTCTACAAAGTTCTCATTTGAATTTTTTCGATATATCTAATAGTTTAGGCCTTACAGCCGTTTGAATGAGTCTATGAAAAAATAGCCCAGGAAAAAACAGCTGGAAAAAAGAGCCCAAAAAAAATAGCCCGCGGAAAAAAGAGCCCAGGAAAAAAGAGCCCAGGAAAAAACAGCCCCCGGAAAAAATAGCCCACGGAAAAAATAGCCCAGGAAAAAATAGCCCAGGAAAAACCCCAAAAATGACAGAAACTCTGCAACGGGGATATCTATTCTAGCACAACAAAGCAACAAAAACTCTGAAACGGGGCTGTTTTTTCTGGGCTGTTTTTTCCGTGGGCTATTTTTTCCGTGGGCTGTTTTTTTCTGGGCTCTTTTTTCCGCGGACTATTTTTTCTTTGGCTCTTTTTTCCAGCTGTTTTTTCCTGGACTATTTTTTCAGACACCCGTTTGAATAGATATTTTCATACAATATTCACTTGAAACGATGATACCACTGAAACGGTTGAATTTACGGACATGGCTCAACGAACTTTATCGTAGAGTATCATATTTCCTATGAGAACCCTCTTGGAAAATATCGCGATATCAAAATTCGCGGAATGGTGACACTAATAACGAGAATTTTTTTTTTCAATGTTAATCAAATGGGAAACCTTCAATTTTGATTCGCGACCTCTAAATATTTTTTGACAACACCCCCCTTTCACGAAACTTCGTTTTTGAGCACCAACTAAAGGTTTTCGGGCACGATGGGTAAAAAAAAAGTTGCCCTGAAACGAATCACTCAAATATATATATATATATATATATATATATATATATATATATATATATATATATATATATATATATATTTATAATGTCCCTAAAGCCTCTATTACGGTTCGCAATGCTCATAACCTTAATGGAAAATGATGCACGTTTACGTAAAATAGTTATAACTGCGCGCGATCCGCAATGGGTCAGTGCCGATCTGCTCGGTTGCTCCCGGCGATCCAAGTATACTTTTTTTCCCGTCTCGAGCTTTCGATTTCACCCAGATACGAATATAAATCACATACCATTTTTTTCATGCACAATGAATCTCTTATAATCCGTCGCTTTTTATTACCTCACAAAAACAACAACAACAATAATAATAATAATAATAATAATAATAATAATAATAATAATAATAATAATAATAATAATAATAATAATAATAATAATAATGACACAAAAAATGCCAAAAATCTTAGACTCCTCCTGCTCGAAAACAGATTTGTTATTCAAAAAAAAAATATATATATAAATCATTATTTAAATGAAGCTGGTGTTTATCTAAATCACTTTATAGGCAAAGATATTTTATTCAAAAAAATAAAAATAAAAACAATTCATTCATTCAGGCTGATGTTTGTCTAAATCAATTCATTTTTGTTCACACTATTTTTTCATTTTAAAAAAGTGACGATTAATTGATTGAATTGATTAATTGATTATTCGAACTAATTTGTGATAAACCGTCATTTTTTTATTACCTCACAAAAACAACAATAATAATATTGATAATAATAACACAAAAAATGCCAAAAATCTTAGTCTCCACTTGCTCAAAGGCCGGGATTTCTTATTCAAAAAAATATATATATATATAAATAATTATTTAAACCAAGCTGGTGTTTATCTAAATCAATTTACAGGCACATATTTGTTATTTGAACAAATAAAAATATAAATAATTAATAAATCCGGTTGCTGTTTGTCTAAACCAATTTATATTTTTGTTGACACTCTTTTTCTACTTGGAAAAAAGTGACGATTAATTGATCGAATTGATTGATTGATTATTGGAAACAATCTGCAATAATCCATCATTTTTTTTTTTTTCAATTACAATAAAAATACTACTACTAAAAAATGCCGAATATCTCATTCTTCTCCAGCTGAAAGGCAGAAATGTATTAATTGAACAAAAAATATAAATAATTATTTAAATCAAGCTGGTGTTTATCTAAATCAATTTACAGGCAAATATTTGTTATTCGAACAAATAAAAATAAAAATAATTAATAAATCCGGTTGCTGTTTGTCTAAACCAATTTATATTTTTGTTGACACTCTTTTTCTACTTGGAAAAAAGTGACGATTAATTGATCGAATTGATTGATTGATTATTGGAAACAATCTGCAATAATCCGTCATTTTTTTTCAAATAAAATAAAAATAATACTATTAAAAAATGCCGAAAATCTCATTCTTCTCCAGCTGAAAAGCAGAAATTTTTTATTCGAACAAAAAATATAAATAATTAATTACATCAGGCATGTAAAAGCGTCACGATTAATTGATTGAATTAAAATCGATCGACGATTTATTGGAACTAATCAATC
This sequence comes from Alloplasta piceator, assembly GCA_946863875.1. Taxonomy (NCBI): domain Eukaryota; kingdom Metazoa; phylum Arthropoda; class Insecta; order Hymenoptera; family Ichneumonidae; genus Alloplasta; species Alloplasta piceator. The sequence continues at coordinate 75,274,960 of OX333071.1, forward strand.
ACATATATCGATCCATCGATGTCCGCGATTTCTCGATAGTATTTAATTGCTTCTCCGTACAAATTGTTTATGAAAATGAAATTCACGTTGAACCTGAGGATTATGTGAATTACATTGGGAATAAAAAAAAAATGTGACATTGTATCGTAAAAAAATGGCGTCCGTTCTTCCGCGTCTGATTGCGTACGTGACTGATATTTATCAGAGTTGCAGATTGTTATTTATTTTTTATGGATTCTCTATTATGAATATATACATAAATACATGTGGAGTCGAAAATGTTGGCTGAAAAAAAATCTCGCGGAAACAAAAGAAATAGTCGAACCTTTGCTTCCAATATCCGTCGATACCTTTTTTTGTGTTCCAATCATTTCATTTCTTTTGTCGTAGACTTTTGCGATCGACGATTCGATCGATCGACTCCGGTGAGTCGAAGGAACGATTGGTTTTTTTTTTTACTCCGGGGCTGCTCTGAATTTTCGTGATCACGTGGCGTACGTGTGTATTAAAAATTAACAACAATAAAACTTCCAACAATGTACTCGAGGTTGACCACGTTTCTCGTGTCATTGAGTTTTTAATCCAGTGCAAATGAAACCATCACGTGCTCCGAGAACAAGTATCATTGTCCTGACAATATGCACACACTTTTTACTCTGCATGTGCACTTTTTGCCCGTTTTAATATTTTTTCAATTTTTTCCAAATTTTGTGAATAATGATGAACTGCAAAAATGAGTGATAAAAAATTATAAAGTTTTTTTACTTTAAAAAAAAAAAAATAGATTCGATGTCTGATAACCTATAATTTATGATTCATAATGGACGTCTCCACAATTTTTTGAAAATACTTTTTTCATTTGATTTGTATATCATCATTTTTTTTCGAATTGTTCAGCGTTCAAAGTACGTTCATAATTTTTTTGATCAAAATTGACGTTAAATTGAATTCAGATTTATTTTTTTTTTCGATAAAATTGATCGGTGATAGACGAAAATTTATGGCTGATGAAATTGACGTCTTCACGATTTTTCAAAAATACTTTTTCCATTCGATTTTTTAAATAATTAATTTTTTTCAATTGTTCAGTGTTTGAAGTATGTTCATCATTTTTTAAATTAAAATTAACGTGATTGAATTGAGGTTCAATTTTTTTTCGATAAAACTGATCGAATTAACGCCTTTACGATTTTTTGAAAATACTTTTTTCATTTGATTTTTTACATAATTAATTTTTGTCAATTGTTCAGTATTTAAAGTATGTTCATAAATTTTTAATTAAAATTGACGTGAAATTGAATTTTAATTTTTTTCGATAAAATTTATGGCTGATAGCCGAAAATTTATGACTGATCGAATTAACGTCTTTGCGATTTTTCGAATACATCTTATCGTTCGATTTTGTGCATAATTAATTTTTTCATACACTTTGCAGTATTCGAAATTTGTTCATATATTTTTTTTCACAATTAACGTAAAATTTGATTGAAATTTAATTTTTTTCCATAAAATTAATTTCTGATAACCGAAGATTTACGACTGATAGGATTGACGCCTTGACGATTTTTTAAAAACATTTTTTCATTCGATTTTGTACGTAATGAATTTTGTTATACATAACACGGTATTCAAAATAAGTTTCTAAATTTTTTTTACTACATTTAATTGACAATAAATGTCAATTAAAATTTAATTTTAGTCAATAAAATTAATTTCTGATAACCGAAGATTTGTGGTTGATTTCTATGATTTTTTAAAAACATTTTATCGTCCGATTTCTTGCGTTATGATATTTCTTACACATTCTACAATGTTCATAGTATGATCTAACATTTTTCTAAAATCGAATTACCGGGAAATTTAATTCAAAATTGAATTTTTACCGAAATTCAAGGTCCAGTATTCGCGTGACAATTTTTAACAAGCCTGAAAAACAACAATTTTTCAAACGTCTACTTTGCCCCAATTTTTTTTCCAAAAATTCAAAATCTCGTGAACATCATTCCCAACTTTATTCCGAAAAATTCAAAATTCCGTGCACTATAATTTTTTGAGTGAAATAAATACTTTCGTCACAGATTGAAATATATTTTCAAAGGAAGTTCATAATGTGCAAAAATTGATCCACAAAGTTTGAGCTCTTACGGAAATTTGACCCTGAGGACATGGGCCGATAAATTGGAAGAAAAATGTTATTTCGAGATTTGATCTTTCACGGAAACGAAGGTTTATCATCGAGGAGGCGAAAAAAAAGTCCTCGATGCGTATCGTATGCTCCAATTGGCGAAGACACACGGTTGTCCTTCGTGGTACGACGATTTTATCAGTGAAACCCGTGATTTCTCTCCTCCTCGACCGACAATTTCACATGACGAGGACTCTGGTTCAGGAGATTCAAGAGTAAAAAAAATTCCCACTTCCGAATTTATATCGCGTCAAATCAATGACGCGTGCGATTTGAATCTCCGGGTTGGCATTTTACGCGGTAAATTTACCCCTGAAACGTGGAAACAAACGTCCGAGTCACAAGTCTAATCGTGAATCTGTGATTGCGTGTCTCGCGCGGCGCGTCTGATGAAACCCGAAAGAGAAATACACTCGGTCAAAAAAATAAAGGAACAGCAAAATTTTCGAGATTTTTCAGCGATTTTCCAAAGGTTGTAACTTTGTTAATTTTGGTCGTAAAATTTTTTCAAAAAAAAACATTTTCAAGCTTGAATCTTCTAGTTTTTGAATCTTGAGTCAAAAATTTTTTGCGGGCATCACCCTCGACGCAGTCGAAAGAAATATCACGGTAAAAATTTTCTCGAAATTTTTGCTTTTTTCAAAACAGTCGATGGGCTCCAAAAATTTTTTTCGAGCTTAACCAATCTATGGATCGTTTAGTTCAATTCTTTGGCTTTAATTTTCTTTTTTTATTTTTGTTCTACGACCATTTTTCGCTGAGATATAGGCTATTGAACAAAAATTCGTCTTTTTTTTTTAATATTTCATATCTCTGCAACTAATGATCGTACAGCGAGTAAACGGTGGGTTTCGGAAACTTAAATCTACCCTCTATAAGTGCCCGTTACTGTCATAAACAAAAAAAATTGTTTCCATGCTTAATTTTGACTTGAAAAAGTAAAAAAAAATAGCTTTTTTTCTCGTTTTAGAAAATCTACCACAACTTTGCAGATATTGCGAAAAATACCAATATTTTACGATTTTTTTTTTAGCTCAATACATACCTAAAAACCATGCCAATTTTCAAAACAATCGGTCGAGCCGTTTTTTGTGACCGAGTCATCAAACTTTTAGAAAAATTGAAGGAACACGTTTATTGATCCTTAAAGACCAATTAATGGTGTTAAAAATTTTAGAAAAAGTTTTGCTTTTTTTTCCTCTCAAATTTGCATTTAATGAGCGTAAAAACGAAAAAGAATCCAAATTTCAAACAGAAAAATGTTGTTTCAAAATTTTGGGATTTTTTTTTTTTAATTTGAAAAAAAAAATTGTATTGGCAAAAAAAATATTGTACAGCCTTTGGAAAATCGCGGAAAAATCCCGAAAATTTTGCTGTTCCTTTAATTTTTTGACTGAATGTATTTCTCGAGTGAGACAAAAATTAAGAAAGAAAAATGTTCCCAACGAAGGTCACACAGGATTCCCTGCATTATTTTGCGTATATGATATAATGATATATTTCATGAGATAATTATATATTTCATGAGATAATTATATATTTCATTATATAATTATAAATTTCATGATGTAATTACATATTTCATGATATAATAATATATTTCATGATACAATGATATATTTCGTGATATAAATGGCATTGAACACCACGAAAGATTTTTTCAAGAAGGGTTTTCCGAAAATCGGCTCTAACTTCTTTATAATCAGGTTAAAGATGTCCAAAATGATCCCAATGAGAGAAAAAAATGCTTCTTCAATATGTAGGATCAAGATATAATTTTTTCCATCAATATGTAGGGAAACTAGTAATTTGACTAATACTTTTAGAATTTTTATAAGTATTGCAACTTTCAATTTTTTAATTTTTAATATTCATTTAAATTTCCACATAAGGATCATTTTGTACACACGAATGGGAAAAACGATCCCCCCATATGAGGTAAAAAGATCTCCCATTTGGGTAAAACGATCCCCGAGTACCTCGTACTGAATTAAAATGACTTACCCTCATTTTTGTTCCATTTCATTAAAAATAAAACAGTCTTAGAATTAATCACTACAAAAGTCATATACGAATCTACGATATCGACGACAAAGTAACATTCTTTGGAGTAAAATGATCCGGGGATCATTTTGTACACACCGCGTGGGATCGTTTTGCCCCAACCGCCATTCTTAAACGTGGTGCCTTGAATTAACTCAACTAGATCGAATTTAATCGAATCAACATGTTACGAAACATGACAAATTATAATTGTAAAAATAAAAGTGAAACAAAGCTAGTAAATTTGATAAAATCAGTGGTGATCATTTTGGAAAACTTTACCCTATATATTTTTAAACCCAAAAATTACCAAGTATTTTTAAGGTGTTACTTTTTCAATTACCCAATTTTCGTACAAATATATAATTACGACGATAGAAGAAAATAAATTGCAAATATACACTTAGAAAGCTTTAGATATCGCGTCTTTTCTTTGTTTTGCTATTCGATAATTTGACGATTCGCAGCAACAAATTGCCGCTCGATTAACCCAGTAACCTTGATTTCATCATAATTCAAGATGAGTCAACCTTCTTCATCATTATTGACCATGGAAATTGCCGCAATGATACACAGACAAAGAATCCGAAGATTTTTCTCTCCATCCGGTCTTCCGAGAATGACAAACGCTAATTAATTTTAAAAAAATCTCAAGCCTTAATTATTTCCAGTTATCGATTGATCCGATAATTCCACTGACGACCTTTTCTCACCTGATTCGTCAAACCCGAGCGTTAATTTTCATCGCAGAATTTTTTATTTGCCACTTCGTGGCATTTTTATTTTTCTTGTTTTTCCCAGCCAAAGAATAAAATGAATTGCAGTGCTCAGATGTGGAGCTCAATGGGTTTTATTTTCTGACGAATTACTCGATAATTTTAGACTCATTGTTCGCCACTTGAGTCTCGTTTGAATTGACGAATTACCGTATTACATAGTTACGTACTTTTTCAACGAAATGATTGCAGATTATTGTAAAAAAATTCCTGCTAATTAGACATTTGCACGTATTGATTCCTCATTTATTTTTATCGTTTAAGGTTTCTTCCAATCTATAAAATCGCGGATCTAGTAGTTTTTGAAAAACAGTTGTCAATTTTAGAAATTTCAGTTTTCGTTTCAAAAGCGACTTAAAAAAAAAACTGTACATCAATTTTTTCGAATGAATCTAAATCGTTGAAATAATTTTCAAAATTGAAATCAAAATCCCCAAAATTATTCAATGTTCCCACTTTAAATTTCGATAAAATTAATATTATTAATTTCATTTTTATTTTTGTAAATTATTCATAACTATAAATCCACTTTCTGTCTCGATAATTTTAATTGAAGAATCACATTTTGAGCTCTTTTTCAATGATTGAATAATATTTTGTTAAAACTCGAACGAATTAACAATGGAGTAGAGGAGGAGAAGGATCCTCTGAAGAGGGAGGGAAAGTGGGGAGGGGTGATAGAAAGGGGGGGAACTCCTTCTTTCCTTCCAGAACTACCCCTTAAGGGCGCGTTCTTTGCGGAGGCGCTTCGTAAGGAGTGTAATACCTGTGAATTATGTTTGAATTGATTTGTGTTGGCCCTGAGAAGGGCCGTTGGTTTTCGTGATTCGCCTAGTCCCGAGAGAGAGATGGAAGGTTCGGGACTCGCGGTTTTCTAATCTTCCAGACCGTCATAACCGAAGAGTTCGGTGAGGAGTTCGTTGGTGCGAGGGGAGTATTTACCCCCTTGAGAGTGCGGCGTTACCCCCTTAAACGTCGGTGTGCGAGGTGCCTCGGGGGGTCGATTCTCTTTAATCGGGCTTCCTACCAGAGGAAGAGCCCCTCGTGCGGTAGTGGTAGGTTTTTTCGGGTTGGTTGCGACGCGCGTCGGTACGAAATCTTGCACCGTAGCCACCAGAGGGCGCCGAACCACGGGGGCGATTGGTCTCTTTGGTGCGATGGAAACGCCGTCGGGAAAGAGCTCCGGCCGTTCTTCCCTAGATACCTCTTCGTAGAGGCTCTCGAATTCCTCCGTGTCCCGTCGACATTCCCTAGGCTCTGCGTGAGGCAGGGAATCGTGTTCCGGGGTGGGCAGAAAAACGAGAGTCCTCCTTTTTTTGCGGTATCCCGGAGAAGTTGCAGGTCGAGTTCCCCTTACCCCGAAAAGTCCCACGACCCTAGCGAACCACGGAGCATAGATCGGGTCGGGCGCGACGCAACGAACCCGGTCATTCGTGGAGGGAGCTACAATGCCGACACACGCGGCGGCGCGCAGAGCGGTGCGGCGACTCCGAGCGTTGACGCGTTGTCTGGGCATAAGGCCGTAAAGGAAGAAAGAAAGAAAAAAAAAAAATGACTGAATTTATAAACGTTTTTTTTTTTTAATTTTTATTTTATTTTATTTTATTTTATTATTTTTTTTTTTTTTTTATATATATTTTTTCAAGGCACAACAACAGAAATTTAAAAATAAAAGATTACAAAAGAATAAGAATTCAAAAAGTTTAATCTCTCTCGGATAGAGGTTAGTTTTATGGGAATTCTCTCGAGACAGCGGTTCTCACAAAGCTGATACGTATTTCAGTATCTGATATATATTTCAATATCTCCCTCGTATTCCAGAGGTACCTCGTATTCCAGAGGTGGTCTCGTATTTCAGAGACGGTCTCGTATTTCAGAGACGCGAGTAAAGAAACCGAGCTCGGGCACGCGTATTTATCTACTCGTTGTCGGCTATCCGCTTGCGAGAAAACAAGTGGCGCTGCCTTCGCCCCTAGCGGCCAAACTCGTTACTAGTGTCCAACTTGGCACTCGCGCGTGCGCCTCTCGTGGTTTTTTGCGGAACTACGTTCCCGCGCGGCGCATGGTAAGTATTCATCGGCAGTATTTGTTTACAAAAGTGACAGATGTGTGTTTGCCGTGTTAAAATAATAGTGTTTAAACAAACAATTAATAAATCCGCGAGTGCGCGTTAAAAATAATATCGTAAATAAGAAAAATAACCTTAAAATTAAATTCGCGTAATTTTCTGTTCGCGTAAAATGACTGTCGCGGTTGTATCTCGTTAATATCTTAAACTAGTTAGACAATATTAAATAATAAATCATACGTAGTTCGGTTAAATGTGTAGTGTGTGTCGCTTCGACGAATTTTTTCGCTCGTGCGCGTTTTGTTTTAATTTATAATTTTTGGTCTTTCCATGTGTGTTAATTGTTCGGTGTTTTTTTTTTTTTTTTCAGGTTATCCAGCGATGGATTCACATCACGTCGTGGGACAGTGTTTCGCGTTTGGTAAGTACGACATGTAATCTAATTCTATAATCTTAATTTAGTGTAAGTATAATAATCTTTGTTAAATTTCTTTACTTTCTCTTTTCAGATTCATTGGATGCAAGGCGAAGCCCTCCGGAGAGGCTATTTTTCCAGTCGAAGCCCTCCGGCAAAGATTCTATTTCTACGCAGGCAGTATTTTCTTTGGTAAGTTTTATATCTTAAGATTAAATGCTCCTAGATATACTTGTTTACATAAAATATATTCATTAGCTTAAAATATTAATCAATTTCTTTGATTTTAGGTATTGCGGCTCAGTCGGAGCCCTTCGGAGAGGAAAGTTTCCTAGCGGAGCCCTCCGGAGAGATTTTTTTTCTGTCGAAGCAGTTGGACTGCTACGCAGTCAATATTTCTAGGTAAGTTTTTTTACTCTTAAGAATTATTAATGTGAAATTATATATATAGGCAAAATACTAATGAATTTCTTTGATTTTCAGACTGCGGCTTTGTCAAAGCCCTTCGGAGAGGAGATTTTCCCCTGCGGCGTAGGCCAAAATGCCAGCGGAGTGATTCCAGGGACACTGGGGTAAGTTTTCATCTTTCAATATATTCTCATATATTTTAATCAATGTAATTTAATCAATTAAATAAATAATCGAATTTTTTTCCTTTTCTTTCAGGGGAAAAATAAAAAATAAAAAATGTGTCGAGGCATTAAGTCTCGACGGGTTGCGACAATTGCCCCCTGGCTCGATACGTTTTTTAATTGTTTTATTATTTCTAGTTCTTAATAAAAAGAAAGAATGCTTTCTGACTTCTACGTTTACTTCTTTTTCTTTCCCTTTTTCTTTTTCGTTGTACAGGGCGTGGGAGGGCTTGGGCGAGGTCGTAGATTGTAGCGATGGGTGCGTTGTTGACTAGATGCTCTCGTCGAACTCGTTGAACTCATCGAACTCGTGCGTTGTCTCTGCGGGCTGGGGGACCTGCCCCCCTGGCAAGGCCTCCCCTTGCTCTTCACGAGCATCTGCTGGGCTGATGACTGCGCTGGGTTTCTCTCCATGGTTTGGAAACCTTGCGAGCGCTCAAAAGAGTCTGCCGTAGGGTTTGGCGTGCTCTCCTGGCGTCGATACGAGTTTGCCATATGACTAGGCGCACTCCGAGCCAGCCTTGGCTCGTTATTTTCCGCTGTTTGGCTTAGCGGGTGGTCAGTAACCGTAAGGTTTGGTAGCCTGACTTGTTGCATTGTAGAGACCACCGTAGGGTTTGGTGGGTGATCAGGAACCGTAAGGTTTGGTTGCCTGATAAATGGTGTCGTGGAGTCTGCCGTAGGGTTTGGCGTATCCACGCGTTGCTGTGTCGATGTATCGTACCTCCTCGCCGTAGGGTTTGGCGCAGTTGGCATTGAATAAAGTTGAACGTTGTGGGCAGGCTTTAAGAGATTGCCGTGCATCTTGCAGGATTTTCCATGACGATCGATGACGTATATCTCGCCTCCGAGATGGCGTTCAATGGGGAAAGGTCCTTCCCATACGGGAGCTAGTCCAGCGTTGAACCCTTCGATAGCTTTGGACAGCGGGTGTGTTTTGGCGTATACCATGTCCTGTGGTTGATAGCGAGGAACCACTTCCGGGTTCTTGGTCGCATATCGTTCCTGGTACTTGCGTTGATTCGACCGTATTTCTTCAAGTCGTGCGGTCGCCTCGATGATGGGAAGCCCAAGTGGTTCTAATTTCCATTCCCCAGGTCTCTTAATTGTCTGGCCAAATAGAGCTTCACTTGGTGTATACCCCGTAGCTGCATTTTTCCTTGTCCGCAAGCTGAACAGTATCTCTGGAAGATGCAGATCCCAATTACGGTGTTCCCCTCCGACGTGTAGTCGTAATCCCTTCTTTATTTCCTGATTCCTTCTTTCAGTAGGATTGGCGCGTGGGTGATAAATAGCGGTGGTCCACTGTTGAGCTTTCCACGCATCACACGCGTCTAACCATTTTTTGCTGGTGAACTGGGGTCCGTTGTCTGACAATATGGTCCTCGGATATCCCCACCGTGCGAATACTTCAGAATTCAGAATTTTTATGCTGTGATGAGCCTCTGAGCTTCCCAGAGGGAATGCTTCCGTCCAGCGTGAGAACATGTCGGTTACGACCAACAGAAAACGCTTTCCTCTACCCGAACGCGGGTAAGGTCCCATCAGATCGACGGCTATAGCCTCCCACGGTCTCCGTGGTTGATGAGGTCGCAACTGATCTGTTTGTCTTGGGCGTGCTGCTTTTGTGCATGCACATAGGTGGCATTGCTTCACATGGTCCTTGACGTCTTTGCTCATACGCTTCCATGTAAAACGGGTTTGAATTGCGCGCAGAGTTTCTCCCACTCCCGGATGACCAGCCAGTAGAGAATCGTGGTACTCGTGCAATACTCTTTCCTTTATTGTGCCGGGGACCCATAATTTCCAGCTATCTATAACTCGACGCCAGAGACCCCCATTTATTATTTTGAACTCCCAATTATGCTTGTCGTACTTGATGATCTCTGCCACCCGGCAGATTTCAGGGTCTGTTTGTTGCGCTGTGATAACTGCGTCCATAAAATCTCCGGTTTCCATCGCGAATACTTCCAGCTGGTCCGGGAGATCTTTCTTCTTCGTTCTTTCCGGTGGCACCAATCTTTCTTGGTCATCAATTTCGTCCACGTCTTCCGGTACGGGGTTGCGTGAGAGTTCATCTGCTAGTTGATTCTCTCGACCCGGTATATGTTCGATATCGAAATTTAATTCTTGCAGGAGGATGGCCCAACGGCTCAGTTTCTGTTTTTCGTCTTTGAATCGGTCCAACCAGGTAAGTGCTTGATTGTCCGTTCGTAGTGTGAAGCGGCGATCTTCGAGGTAAGGTCGGTAACGTTTTATCGCCCATACCACAGCCAGGCACTCTTGTTCATTGCTGTGATACCTTGACTGGGTAGCGTTGAATTTTGCGCTAGAATAGCTGATAATTCGTTTTTTGCCGTCAGGAGTCAATTGATAGAGGACTGCTCCCATTCCGTCCTTGCTTGCATCAGTCTGGACGACATATGGAAGTGAGGGGTCCGGTCTGCTCAATTTAAGAGGCAGACTTATTTGATATTTGATCTTGTCAAAGGCTTTTTGCGCGTTATCGGTCCACTTGAACGGCTTCTTATTGGTCAAGAGCTCCGTAAGCGGCGTGGCGATTTTTGCAAAATGTGGTATGTATTCTCGGAGCCAATTACATGTCCCGAGGAATTTTTGCAGGTCCTTTTTCTTTTCAGGAGGTTTTAAATCAATAATCCCTTGCACGTGCTCGGGCTTGGCTTCATTGCCTTCTGCAGTTACATAATGTCCTAAATATTCCAGTTTTGTTTTCCCGAAATGACACTTTTTGATTGAGCAGGTTAGACCATGTACCCGTAGCCTTTCAAACACGCGGTTCAGGTGGCAAAGGTGTTCCTCATAGTTCCGGGAATATACTATTATATCGTCGAGGTAGACGACGCATACTTTATTTATGTCTCCGACCAACACTTCCTGGCTCATGAACCTCTGGAACGTGTTCGGAGCGTTCTTTAGGCCAAAAGGCATAACTCGAAATTGGTAAGTGCCCCCATCTGGCGTAGAAAACGCGGTGAGCGGCTTTGCTCGCGGCTCCATAGGGACTTGCCAATATCCGCTTTTCAAGTCGATGGTGGAAAATATTTTTGCGGTGCCTAGTTCTTTTAATGCGTCATGAATCCGGGGCATTGGTTGAGCCGTATCTTCCGTGATGGCATTCAACCTCCGGTAGTCCACGCAGAATCTAGGGGTACCGTCTTTCTTGGTCACGATTACTATCGGAGAACTGTACGGCGAGGTGCGAGGCTCGATGATCCCATCCGAGAGCATCTCTTGTACTTGTTCGCGGATGATTCTTTTTTTTTCTTCTGAATATTTGTAGACCGGTAATCGGAATGGTTGATCCGATGTAAGTCGTATGTCGTGCTTTGTGGTCTGTGTCTGGGAGAGCCTTCCCTGCTGGGAAAATAGCTCCTTGAAGTTTTGTACCAGCTCGTTAAATTCATGCTGTATTTCCATAGGGAATTCTTGCTGAAATTCTTGGACGTCTATCGTCACGTTGGGAACCTTTGGAACAGGTGCGTTGAGTAAGTGAACGGTGAACCTCTTGTCAACCCCGAGGTACAAAATGCCGTGCCTTATGTCGTACAGCGCACCTTGCTTGAACAACCATGGGTATCCAAGAACCAACGGCTCTCTTATGGTTGGAGTTAGGAACGCCTCCACTGTTAATTGATGCTCTAGTATTGTGATAGGAATGATTGCTTTCCCCACTATAGGCATTTTCGTATTTTGTCCAGCCAAATTGGCACTCGAGGTGATCGGTTCGATTTGCGTTCCGGGAGGTAAGTATTGTGGATCAAGAAAGCAAGCATTAGCGAAGGTATCGACGGCTGCGAAGACCTCTGTACCATTTATCGAAACCAACATATGCGGCAGCTCTCCATTAGTCGTATCGGTGTCGGTCAACCCTACTTCTGATTGGCGGCAGGTCGGGTTGCGTCTGTCGTCTTTCTCCAGTTTTCCGGCTGCGTTTGATTTACAGGATTTGTGGCCCCCTCAGCTACTTTTTTGGCCAAAACTGGACAGTCTCGATGGAAATGGAATTCTGGACAGTGCCAGCATTTTGGTGCATTCTTTACTTCCGCAGGTGGTCCTCCAGAAGCTCGATTGGTTTGCTTCTCTTGTCGTGGTTCCTCACGTTTTGGCTTGTAGGCGGGCTGCTGGTCCGATAGGTCATATTCCGTTTCAATTGCTTTGGTAAGTAGCGTTGAAAAAGAGGTCAAATCGTGTGGGCGGAGTGCCAGTCGTAATCCCGGGCGCAGTAACTCGAGAAGAGTGGCTATTTTTACGGCTTCCGGTTCCGTAGGCCGTATGCGTTGGTACAAAAGATACTTTTGTTGAAGGAATACTCCCACGCTTTCTTTATCGCCCTGTCTACGCGAAAAGAGCTGTGCGTTTAGCCTTGATAGAATGGCAGGGTTGTCAAAACGGGCGAGAAGCAACTCGCAGAATTTTGCCCAATCAAAATCGAGTGGTTGATAGCAGGTCCACCATTTTTCTGCTTCACCGGAAAGACCTGCAGATGCCGTCTTAGTACGGGCCGATGCGGTAATACGATTATCCGTGAAATACTCCTCGCAGCGGAGGATGTAACGTTTTGGATCTTCGTGGTCGAGCCCTGAATACGTCGGTAACGGTGGGCGCGGCAGATTCTGAAGAGCTTGAAGCAGTGCCCCCAAGCCAGCGTATGGGTCTGGTACATGTTGATTAGGATGCTCCCAATCCCTTCTCCTTTCTTCTCTTACAGGTTGTAGATTGTACGCGTCACGTGCGTGCTGGTTAACCGGAAGGTTATTTTCGTTTTGACCGGCTGCCGGTATTACAGGTGGCAGTAGTGGTTCATTATGCCTCGGAAGCTTGGGGTGATTCGCGTCACCGGCTGGCCTTTCGTCGTGTGCGTTGTCGTCCGCCATACTTTCAATATTCCCGGAACGACGTTTATTACGATGCTTCCTTCTTACGTGGGTTGGATAAGTGTTATTTTCAAGAAGCGCTTCTTCGGCGCTGAGTCCTCGGAACCTTGCAGAAGTTCTTGGAGGCGTGTGTTTAACGGACATCGGTAAGGTAGATTCCCAATGTATGGAAATTTGTATCGGGCGCCACCGGGTGTTTATTCACGCCCGGAAGTGAATTTGTAGATTTTGCTGTCTAGCTCGTTCGTGATGGGTCGGTGGGTAAGTAGGTCCCGCAATTAGACTTCGTGCCCCACGTCGGGCGCCAAATTGTTAAAACTCGAACGAATTAACAATGGAGTAGAGGAGGAGAAGGATCCTCTGAAGAGGGAGGGAAAGTGGGGAGGGGTGATAGAAAGGGGGGGAACTCCTTCTTTCCTTCCAGAACTACCCCTTAAGGGCGCGTTCTTTGCGGAGGCGCTTCGTAAGGAGTGTAATACCTGTGAATTATGTTTGAATTGATTTGTGTTGGCCCTGAGAAGGGCCGTTGGTTTTCGTGATTCGCCTAGTCCCGAGAGAGAGATGGAAGGTTCGGGACTCGCGGTTTTCTAATCTTCCAGACCGTCATAACCGAAGAGTTCGGTGAGGAGTTCGTTGGTGCGAGGGGAGTATTTACCCCCTTGAGAGTGCGGCGTTACCCCCTTAAACGTCGGTGTGCGAGGTGCCTCGGGGGGTCGATTCTCTTTAATCGGGCTTCCTACCAGAGGAAGAGCCCCTCGTGCGGTAGTGGTAGGTTTTTTCGGGTTGGTTGCGACGCGCGTCGGTACGAAATCTTGCACCGTAGCCACCAGAGGGCGCCGAACCACGGGGGCGATTGGTCTCTTTGGTGCGATGGAAACGCCGTCGGGAAAGAGCTCCGGCCGTTCTTCCCTAGATACCTCTTCGTAGAGGCTCTCGAATTCCTCCGTGTCCCGTCGACATTCCCTAGGCTCTGCGTGAGGCAGGGAATCGTGTTCCGGGGTGGGCAGAAAAACGAGAGTCCTCCTTTTTTTGCGGTATCCCGGAGAAGTTGCAGGTCGAGTTCCCCTTACCCCGAAAAGTCCCACGACCCTAGCGAACCACGGAGCATAGATCGGGTCGGGCGCGACGCAACGAACCCGGTCATTCGTGGAGGGAGCTACAATGCCGACACACGCGGCGGCGCGCAGAGCGGTGCGGCGACTCCGAGCGTTGACGCGTTGTCTGGGCATAAGGCCGTAAAGGAAGAAAGAAAGAAAAAAAAAATGACTGAATTTATAAACGTTTTTTTTTTTTAATTTTTATTTTATTTTATTTTATTTTATTATTTTTTTTTTTTTTTTATATATATTTTTTCAAGGCACAACACAAATCAATTCAAACATAATTCACAGGTATTACACTCCTTACGAAGCGCCTCCGCAAAGAACGCGCCCTTAAGGGGTAGTTCTGGAAGGAAAGAAGGAGTTCCCCCCCTTTCTATCACCCCTCCCCACTTTCCCTCCCTCTTCAGAGGATCCTTCTCCTCCTCTACTCCATTGTTAATTCGTTCGAGTTTTAACAATTTATTGATGAGATTAAATTTTGGGACAGAGACTCGAGATTAAAGAAAAATATATGATTTATCTTGAACCAAGATAAGGAAGAATAATAAATGCTAAAAAGGTGCAATTTATTTGTTTACTAATTTCAATTATGGCCTAAACTGTCAGATCATTTATGGCTAATGTCAATTAAGTTGAATTATGGGAATAGCTTATATAGAGTCGTACATTAAAATGTCCAAAGATGGAAGGAGTAAACCTTGGCACATCCTCTTGGGAATTAATCTTTATTGTGTGATGAATGTGTGTGAAGGTTTATGTTATAAATTTCATAGAACATATCCTTCATCCGACTTATATTTTTTTTTTTTTCATTCCAATACATATATGTATGTAATATTAATCATACTGATATAAACAATATTAATAATCGCAAATCTACTATTCTTTTCGTTGCAAAAAAGGGCAAAAAATCCACGTTTTTCGAAAACTCCGGCATTTTGTTATTTCTGCATTGATATAAAAAATTTATATATTTATTAAGTTCTAAAAAGAACAATATCAATATTTACACTAACAATCTCTTAAAAAAAAATCTAAAAAAAGCCTTTTTGAGCCTCCAAACTTCTATAATCTCTTAAGGGGTTATTTGAAGGGCTTTCTTCAAAAAATCGATTTTTTGAAATTTCATTTTCGTAATGTACATGGGTCATTCCATGTCAAATCGACCAGGAGTTGGAATCGACCCCTTTCAATTTCGATGAAATTTGGTCAGAAGTTTTCGTTTTCAATAAAACAAAGTTCTACCGAAGGAAAAAAAATTGAAATTTTTTTTTTGAAAGTTATGCAAAATTCAAAATTTCACAATTTTTCAAATCTGTCAAGGTTATTTTTTAAATATCTTGAAAACTATTATAGTTACGATAAATCGTTCTGAATTAGATTTAAAGTTTATACTTGGGGCTACGGAAAAAAAATATTCTGAAAAAAAATTTTGAAAAATGAATTTGGAGAATTTTGAATGTTCAAAAATCGTAAAAATCCGAGTTCCATATTTTATATTTGGTTTGATTTTTTTTATATAATACCTTGTATACTGATCTTAAAAGATCCTGAAATTTTCAGAGAGGTTTTTTTTTTGTTTCGAAAATATAAATTTTTGAATTTATAAAAATCGCGCAAATCTACGATAAACATTAAAGGTTGGTTAAATTTTTTTTTATATAATACCTTGTTCTATTCTTAAAAGATCCTGAAATTTTCAGGATGGTGTGTTTGTTTCAAAAATAAAAATTTTTGAATTTTGGTAAAAAGAGTGCTCACCGCAAGACGCCTTTTTTAGAGGATCTCGTAGAGATCGGCTAAAGCGGCTTTAAGAATCATCATCTTTCAAAAAGAAAAATTTCAAAATAAAGTTCAAAGTTACAAAAATAGGAATATAATTTTTTTTGTTAATAAATTAAAATGTTTTTTCCAGAAACAATTCTTGGAAAATTCTTGACAAATCCAGACTACATATAATTCCGTAATAATATTACTAATAATTACTAAAATTAATAATAAATATAATAATTGATAACTAATAATATTAATGCTCTCAACATTAAGAGCATTTAAATAGGTTTCCATAGGCGTGAATTAAAAGTGTCGGATTCAAATTTGAAAAAAAGTAACATCGGATCTCTGCAACATTGTGGAGCTACAATCACCTGAAGTTTCAAGTTTCTTTCATTATTTTTTCCTTATTTACAACAAAACCACGATATCGACAACTTGTTTACTGAGGCAACGAGCCAGTGAAACTCGTATATACTTTCATGGATTCTGCCGGTGTATTATATTCTTCAAGTTTTTCGTTACCGCGCTCTTCACCTTGAAACATTCGTTTTCTTTCCCCTTAAACGTTTGCGCAAATGAAGCATTCTTCACCAACGATCTGTGATTTCGAGTCATTTTGTCGAGCGAAATTACTTCTTCGAATGCTTGCCGGAAAAAGTAGAGAAGCTGCAAGATTCATGGAACGAAAGAAACATTTTTCCTTTTTCCAAAGGAGTGAAGAAGAGACTCCCTTGGAGGAATAATTTTTTTCAGAATAGTAGTGAACTAAAAAAATTAAATTAAAAAATTAAGTTTTTACTTTATGTAAACAAATATTGAGCTTATTAGCATAAGCTCATTTTATTTATTTATTTATTTTTTCATTAACTCCCGTAGTAAAAAACTCCATTCGTCACCATTGAAAAATCCCCATTCATTCCCCATTGCCAAAATAACCAACAGAGATGAATGCCGAATTGCCTAAGGGGATTTTCGCCCTTGAATTCCCCATTTGAAATCGAATGAGGATTTTCCAATGAGAATTGACTTCCCCATTTGAAACGGAATGGGGATTATCCTATGGGGATTCAATGAAGAAAATCCCCATAGGCAATTGGGCATTCATCTCCATTGGTTTTTGTAGGCAATGGGGAATGAATGGCGACAATCAATGGAGATTCTTTCATATAGTAAAAAACTCCATTCGTCACCATTGAAAAATAGCCATTCATTCCCCATTACCAAAATAACCAATGGAGATGAATTCCCAATTGCCCAAGGACATTTTCGCCATTGAATTCCCCATTTGAAATCGAATAGGGATTTTCCAATGAGGATTGACTTCCCCATTTCAAACGGAATAGGGATTATCCCATGGGCATCAGTCGGCAAGAACTCCTTGCATGGATTTTTTGGACACCGACTTCTGCTAATATTCCGTGCTCACACTCGTCTAGATAAGCACACTCTTCGCATAATCCGTATGGGAGTTCAGCGGATTGCCGTCCTGCGACATCTCGCGCCAAGTTTCCAATGGACATCTTTGGGTAATGCTGATCATTCAGTGCATCCGCATTTACTTCCCAATGGACATCATTGGGTAAAGCTGATCATTTCGTTCATCAGCATTTGCTTTCCAATGGGGATCATTGAGTAATGGTGATCATTCGGTTCATCCGCATTTGCTGTCCAATGGACGTCATTGAGCAATGGTGACTTTTCAACGGATATCCATTCACTGATCAATGGTCATTCCTATACGCCATTGAAAAATGCGGAAATCTCAATGGGTCCCCATTCATTGTCCAATGGAGTCGTATGAGGACTATTGGTTGCCATTGGCGATTCAATGGAGTTTTTTACTACGGGCTTATCTATTTCTTTATTCAATTTTCTACTCAGCTATATATTTATTTGTTTATTTACTCATGGATTCATTTATTTATTTACTTGCAACTCTTTTTGGTAGTTGGCAATTGGTAATTTGCAATGTTCGTGGATTTTCACTTTGATCGTGGTTTTGAAAATTCACCAAAAGATATTAATGAATTCATTTTTCAAAAATACAACCATTCGTTAAAAAAAAAGAGTATCCTTAACGGCAAACAATTATTTTTATTAAAAATCTTGTGAAAAGAAAATACTTCGTGAAATTCCAATTTAATATGAGATGATTGACGCAATGGTAAAAAAAAATATTTGGGGAAAAAAGTCGAGGATTGCGTTGGAATTTCCTTTTTGATGGCGTCCCTTCGCTGAATCCTCGAAAGGACGATATAATGTTTAATGCAGGAGCGTCTCGAGCATCTCTACTATGGAATGTCACGTGGCTTTCTCTGTGTATGCCATCGAAAATCCTGTGATATTTTATATAGAACGATAAAGGAAGGAGAAAACGTCGTGAGATTTTCGTCTACGTGCATCAAGCCAGATCCTTAGGATAAGGATGTCGTTAAGCACTCATCCGCTGTGTGAAAAAGATAGATCTTCATTCTACGATCAATCATACTGGAATATATTTATCAAGAGTCGCATTAAATTTGCCAAGTAAAACATTATCCGCTTGATTAGCAACGTGAGAAAAAAGTTGATTTTTACCGCCACTTAAAAGAAGCTTCGCCTTGTATGAGAAATTTATTTGCATCAAAGAGAATCTCAATAATACGCAAATGCACAGACTTTAGAGTGGTTTAAAATTCTACATATTCAAGAATGATCAAAGTTCAATTTTTGTGACGCAGTGTCAAAATTTCAATTGTTTAATAATCGCCATTTTTAGGTTAATTTAGATTTGACCGTTCTTACTAATCATTTTATTTTTTATTTTTACTTTATTTACGTGTCAAGAAAAAAGTATGTAAAATCTGAGGGCTGTACGATAATGTTTACAGTGTGGCCGCATCAATTTTGAATTTTTCAAAACACCCAAAAATTAAACCTCAATATCGAAACATTTATTGTATAGGGGTCATCCCCATGTCAAAATTAAATTTTTTTTTTTTCGAAAGGTATGCAAAATTCAAAATTCCACGATTTTTCAAATCTTTCAAGTTTATTTTTCAAATATCTCGAAAACTATCATAGTTATGAAAAAACGTTCGAACTTTGTCTGAAAGAGTATACTTGGGGCTACGAACAAAAAAATATTCCGAAAAAAAATTTTGAAAAATGATGAATTTGGAGAATTTTGCATTTTCAAAAATCGTGAAAATCCAAGTTTCATATTACATTTTTGGTTCAATTTTTTATATAATACCTTGTACTGATCTTGAAAGATCCTGAAATCTTCAGAAAGGTGTTTTTTGTTTTTTCAAAAATATGAATTTTTGAATTTTGGTAAAAAAAATTGTTTTTTTACCAAATATAATTAATTTTTTTTACCAAATAAAATTTATATTTTTGAAACAAAAAAAAACCATCCTGAAAATTTCACGATCTTTTAAGATCAGTACAAGGTCTTATATAAAAAAAATTTAACCAAAAATTTAATGTTGATCGTGGACTTACACGATTTTTAAAAATTCAAAAATTCATATTTTTAAAAAAACAAAAAACACCTTTCTGAACATTTCAGGATCTTTTAAGGTCAGTACAAGGTATTATATAAAAAAAATAAAACCACAAATTTACTACGGAACTTGGATTTTTGCAATTTTTGAAAATTTAAAATTCCCCAAATTCATCATTTTTCAAAAAAAAAATGTCGGAATATATTTTTTTTCGTAGCCACAAGTATACTCTTCAAGACGAATTCAGAACGATTTTTTCGTAACTATAATAGTTTTCGAGATATTTAGAATATATAAACTTGAAAGATTTAAAATTTTGTGAAATCTTGAATCTGGCATAACTTTCGAATAACAAATTTGTAATTTTTTTCCTTTGGTAGAACTTCGTTTTATTAAAAACGAAAGCTTCTGACCAAATTTCATCGAAATTGAAAGGGGTCGATAGCAAATCTTGGTCGATTTGACATGGTATAACCCATAGGCCTAAGTAATAACTAATTACAAAATAAATTATTTTAAACCACTCTAATACGCAACTTGACAGTTTAGGAGTTGATCAAAGATTGCTGAGGTTAACCCTCGTAAAATCACACTGAAAACATCAACGAAAAATTATCGTACAATTTCCAAGATATTTCAATCAAAGAACCTTAAGGAGAGGATATAGATTAACATAACCTCAAATTTTTTAATAACTCATTTTTCACAAAGCCGGCTCGATGGAATAATAAACGGAGGGAAAAGGAAAGTATTTTTTTAACTTTCTTCAAAAACGTCGTTTTTGAAGAACATGTGCTAAAAATTGTATCTCCATCGCTCTAACACTCCCAATCTCGAATTAGGGTGCGGGGTAATTCACCCTCCTGTTTACCCGAGTTTCTGTACAAATATTTGCAAAGTAAGGAATGCTGCAAATGTCGCGGACTTTGTGTGGAAGACATAATCGGCACAAACACAAATACACACGATTCAAATGCCTGTGTCATGTGTGTCAATGCGTGTTTATAATGCTCCACATCGTTAGCAATGACGGGATTCTCAGGCGTTTAAGCATACCACGATGTGATATAACGTAACACGCTTGCGACGTGTGCCAGGCGACCTTGCATCTGTCAGGTGTATAAAAGGTGCACCGCTATCCGTGCACTAATCGTGATCTTTATGCACGGTGCATATGAAGAGATAGGATAATGCAATAATAGATGGCCCACCATGAGATAGAGGTAGCGCCGTGATGGCTTGAAATTGAACGTGCGATAATTCACGTACAGCTCGATGATTCAGCGTTGACCTCATTCATTGATTTACTCGACGATCTGCCCTGTTTTACCGCCAGAGAGTAAGATCGTTCAATCTAGGTGTCCCATCAATTCTTGAATTTCTCTCACCGTCCGACCACTATCCCGCATGTTAATGTGTGTAACGCGAATAGCTATATCATGCGAAACATTGCCCGGATGATGATTGACAACAATAATTATCTCGGTTATCGTTATTGCGTGCTGAAATCCACACAAAAAAGTGGTCCAGCACATAACCTCTATAGAGGGAGATCGTAAAAACGCAATCGGCTTGAATGCGAGATTCTCGAGCGAGGTAATCTCGCACGAGGGGAAGATTTTCCTGACTGCGAGAACTTCTGATGGCCCTGGAGAGATAACTTACTCCGGCAGATCAACGAGATTAATTCCTTTCTTCATTTTTTTTACCTTCTCTTTCTCTCTTCGGTTCTTATTCTGATCTCTCGCAAAGCCACGAAGGAGGGCATCGCGAATTGGGGAATGGCTGAAAGGAGCTTGATCTCGATCCGGCTGTCCGTATTTTTTAGATGTCTGTAGAATTTTAGTTGGAGATATTTATTCCTATTAAGGGTGTATTTTGAATCGTGATAAATTCTGTAACCTGTCTTTCGGACTTTACAGACCGTTCGTAATAGAACGGGAATAGCTTGCAAAGGTACGGCTATCCGCAATTGATCGATAATGCCATGGTAAATATCAAGGCCAAAGTCATTCAAGGGCACCAAGATGGGTTCCATCTTGGAAACGAATGAAGGGATATCGTTAGCGTGTCACTGCTCTGACCAGTAACGTTTGAGCTGTGTATATTTTGCTCATTTATGCCCGTCTTCCCTCATTACAGCTCGATGTTGGAATAAAAGTCTGAGGGAGAAGAAAAACACTGGCATTGGCGTATATAATCAGCCAACATCCGTTTCGCTTCGTGAAGAATTCACGTCTCTATTACGTTTACCCATTGATCGATCGATGACGCCACTATTTGACTTAAAATCTTCGATCTTAAGGCGGAATGATTGCATAGAATTGAATGATCAATACCAACTTTTTTGGACGGTGATTTTTTTCCAAAAATTTGAGGATAAATTAATAGCAGCCTGAGCACGACAAAAATGTCCGAATTTTGAAATATCCAAATTGTATAGGGGTGGTTTTTATAATTCTTAATTTATCTTCTGGCTTAGAAAATAATTTTGTTGGATAATTTATTGATATTAAGGGGTTGATAATAGAGATCTGTACATAAATGTATGTACCTATATAATTAACTGCCTCTGTCAGTCTGTCAAGCTTGAGATTTAGATGCGTTAAGGTTGAGTCAAGTGACAGGACAAGTGAGTAGGATCCAGGGTCGATACACGCAGCATGTGCGGTGAGAGAATACGAGAGCACGAACGCTGCAGACGCGGACCAGGGACCAGGCACTCCGTCTCGACAGTCAAGGACGTTCAAGGTCCTTAAACTCGGCACCAATTGAATTTCAACGACCCTTCGCGAAATCGAGTACAAACAACTATAGACATTTGACAATTTATTTGTTGACAATTGTCCGGTGTGAAAAATCATCCAATTCCCGTTCTCCAATAATTAAGGAGAAAAATCAATAAAAATAAAAATTGAAAAACAGGTTCATAGCTTTTTGGCTTTGGACCCCTAAATCGTCATGTCTTGTGCGATTAGAAAAAAAGTAGTGAAATGAATTTAACAAATAATTAGTGAAAAATTAAAAAAATTAATTAATTCAGGGCTCGCGATTTTTCATCTCGACATTTAAGGACGTTCAAGGTCATTAAACTTGACTCCAGTTCAACTTCTACAACCCTTCGTGAAGTCGAGTACAAACAACAATAGACATTTGACAATTTATTTGTTGACAATTGCCTAGTGTGAAAAATCATCCAATTCCCGTTTTCCAATAATTAAGGAGAAAAATCAATAAAAATAAAAATTGAAAAACAGGTTCATAGCTTTTTGGCTTTGGACCCCTAAATTGTCATGTCATGTGCGATGCAAAAAAAAGTAGTAAAATGGATTTAACAGAAAATTAGTGAAAAGAGATTTAAGGACGTTGAAGGTCATTAAACTGACTTCCGTTCAATTTCTACAACCCTTCGTTGAATCGAGTACAAGTAACAATAGACATTTGACAATTGATTTATTTATTAAAAAATATTGTGTAAAAAAAATCCTATTTTGGTTCTCCAAAAATTGAGGAGAAAAAGTAATGAAAATAAAAAATGAAAAATACGATAGGGCCTTTTTTTACTTTGCACCCCTAAATTCTCATATCTTGGGGTATGAAAATAAATTAGTGAAAAGTTTCAAAGATAAATTCATTCAGCTCTTATCGTTTTTCGTTTCGACATTCAAGGACGTTCAAAGTCATTAAACTCGACTCCAATCGAATTTCCATAACACTCCACAAAATGGAGTAATTTTTCAAGCAACAATTTTTTTGATACTAAAAAAATTAGACACAATATTAAATAAATAAAATACTTAAAGAGAACAATTGAATTAATTAATTTATGATTAATTAATTTATTTTCATTAATTGAATTAATTTAAAAAATTGAGAATTAATCAATTATTAAAAGTTAAGATTCAAGAAAATTTAATTCTGGTTCGGAAAAAAAATACATCAAAGATAGAAAATCTCAATTCCGTTTAAAGCCTTTTTTAATTTTCCACCCCTGAAACCCCCTTCGACCATAAAAATAAGTTCATGAAAATTAAGGGACAAATTAATTGGGGGCGCGTTAGCAATATTGCAAAAATACTCAAACGATTGCAAAAATTCTCAGATGTTCTCGCTGGCAAAAAAAAATATATCGCGGAAGAAACGAAAAAGGAGGGAGAAGGGGATCGCGTGTGATCGCCTCCGGGCAAGAAGAAAATCCAAGGTCTGCGAGAGGTTTGTCGATCAGACCTCAACCTGTCGCGCAAACGAGATGCGAGATTATTCCCACACCCACAATCCACGTTATTATTATTTTCTTTTTTTTTTCTTTTTCTTTCCTCGTTCGCAGATTGCAGCCCTCGAGTGCAACGGTCATATTAACCGCGACGAGGAAAATCAACGATTAACCGCGACGAGGAAAATCAACGATTAATCACGAAAGAGGAAAATCGATCGATGACATATTCCAATCGGGAAAACAATTTTTAAAAAACGTCGGTAGAAAATATCGTGAATTCCCTTTTCCGTTCTCCATCCTGAAAAAAAATGTCTCCCATGAAAATTCATGAAAACTTGACGCCAAAATTGAATCAGTTGACCAAAATGTCCTCAATCTGTGCTCATTCCTTTTGTCATCGTTAAAGCTCAAGATTGCCGCTTGATTCATCCGATTCTGTTCATTTTTCGATTTTTCCCAGATATTTTAACTTCAGCCATCGATTTTTCATAATTTTCTCTCTATTTTTCTTACCGATTTTCAAAGTCCTCTTGTGGCTACAAAAATTGAGCTATCGGGATGAACCAAACGCCATTCTCTAAGTTCATACACCAGGTTTGGATAGGGAACACAAATTTTAAAATCGGTTCAACGAAAGTGGAGTTATGAGCGCTTGAAATTTTGGTGATTCGAGGTTTCTGAAAAATTCAGCCTAAAATAAATCAACATTTTTTTTAGCGTTTCCGACACCTATTATCGATACAAAATTTATCGCTAATTGCAAATGATGATAAATTTGCGTCAGGAAAAAATTTACTTGTGCAAAAAAATCCACAAAAAGCTCTTTGAAAATATCTTTGAAAAAAGCGTCTCACATATTTCAATTTCATAGCTAGTTTTTGAAATATTGAAGATTCAAACAAACTTTTGAGTTTTGCTTCCTCGCCAATCCTTTACAACAAATTCTACTAAAATTCTCGTACGAGGAGGCCAAAATAATAAAAAAAATCGAAATTCAAAAGTCACTCGTTAAGGAAACTTTGTGAACAATCTACGATTTTAGATTTTTTTTTTGCCGATCTTTTAGCACATTTCATATTTACAAATGGTACGGAACGATCTGCAAATTGCATGAAAATCGAGAGAATCTCCGGTGCATAAACATGCGACAGAGTAACGAAGTAATGAGAGATCGAACGCGTGTGAGAATTCCGATTAGACCGAGATAAATCGATGGGCGATCGAATACGTACGGCGATGACTACGTCATTGCTAACCCATTTTATTGTCACCTTGAGGGTGAAGGGACTTGCTATAAACGCGCAACATTAAAACGAAATCGAGACTACTCGAGAGCATAAGTTATAAAATGCACGTGACAAAGTCAGAAGAATGAAAGTGCCAATAATCATCGATATCTCGAAATTTTGAAAAAAAGAGTTTCCAAACAACATATGCCACCTTTCTTTCGTCAAAAATTGCTATAAAATTATTTTTCAACTTCATTTTAATCCATGTATCGATTTTTTTTTAATTCTGAATATTAAGAAAAAACTTTGCTCTTGCCTTCGAAGAAGGTATTTTCAAAAACGTTTAAACAAAATTTTGAGTTAAAATTCTGAAAATTGACTCAGTTACGTCACTTTAGTAGGTCAATTAAAACTTTTTGTAACTGATTTCCAGAATTTTGAAAATTACTGATTTTAATATCTGCTTCAATAACAAAAAGACCTCAAAAATTCAAAAATTTCGTTCAAAAATTAAAACAAATTTCAATTAATCGCTATTTTGTAAATAATCAAATTTATATTTTTAAATATAATATTACATATTTTTTAATATTTATTATTTATATTTTAAAAATTTTTATTATGTAATTTTTCTTGTCCACAAGATAATATTTACATCTCTCATAATTTTCAAGATTATTTACTAAAAATTGCGATAAAGTAATTTGATTATATCCTCAATAAAACAACAAACCTCATCCTTCAATAATTAATTATGTCTGTCAAAAAAATTAAATTAAATTATTTCGTCGCCATTTTGCAAATAATCAAATTTATATTTTTATTATCATATTAATATTTTTAAATATAATATTAAATATTTTCAAAAATCGATAATTTATATTTTTAAGACCTGCTTGAACGGAGTAAAGTGCCTGAAAAATGAAAACAATTTTCAATTCATCGCTATTTTGTAAATAATCAAATTAATATTTTTAAATACAATATTACATATTTTTAAAATTTTAGATAATTCTTCAAGAAGATATCAATAAATACAATGGGGATGAAATTTGTCTTGTCCTCAAGATAATATCTACATCACTGATAATTTTCAAGATTTTTTATTAAAAATTGCCATGAATCATTTTGAATATATCCTCAATAAAATAACAATAACCCCATTCCTTTAATAATTAATTATAACTGTGAAAAAAATAAAATGAAAAAAAACTATTAAAGCAACTTTGGTAGTGTTTTTGAACAATAATTTCCGAATGGGGTGGTCGATGATTTAGTCGATCGATCGTATTTCCATCGTCGCAGGTTGATCGATCGATCGATCGATCGATCATTGCGAAATCACGAGAGAAAAAGATCTATATTACAGGTGGAGTGGGGGAAATTTCAAACGTGCACACACTTATCAAGATCACTTTGCGATCGCGTGTCCGTTTTGTTTATAATTATCGTTATTGCGTCTGCACAAATGTTGAGATCCTGATCATTCGATGGATCGATTAAGGACATTTCAACGATCTCCATCGTGTGACTGAAGGCTCGAATATCTTTTCTTTTTTTTCATAGAAGAAAACGACAAGATATTCGCTATAGAGAAAAAAAAATAAACGATCGTACGATCAAGATTATTCAAAGGACAAAAGAGAAGGAATAGAAGAGAAATTACAAATTTCGTGATGTAATTTGACCGCCAATTCATTCGGCATTTCTATTGATCCATGAAGGACGAACGGCGATCGATAGGTAAATCAATGATCCCTCGCCCGATCCGTCGTTCCTCTTTCGGAACGATTTTTTTTACGCTTCAGGATCGAAGCCTTTCGAAATTGCGATGATTCACGCGAACCGGAAGAGGAAACTTTGTGAGACCGCAGCTGCTGCAAAGAAACAGCGAGAGCTGTGTAATGGAGAGAATAATAAAAATAAAAAAGAAAAAAAAGTACCCATGGTAATAATAAAAATGGGAGAGATCAATGGAGCATTCTAATCACGGGAACCTTGAGAAAAAAACGTGATTATTTGCACGTGGAAGAAAATAGCTCGTTTCTCTTCGTCTCGCTCGATTTTTTTCGATAATTCATAATTCCATCTAATCGCCACGAAATTTGAAATGATCGTTTGAGTTCGATACATCGTAGGGGAGCGTGGGGCTAGTTGTAACAGGGGTAAGTCGTAACACTCAATTTTGACCGGGAATTGAAAACATTTTGATTTAACTTTTTTGCTCAATGTGCTTCTTATAACTCGCAGCATAATGTAAACACCGCTAATACCCCGCGAGACATCAAAATAAGAGGATATGCACACGAGCTCTATTTCGGCCAGGTTTCGTAAAAAAAAATATACCTACGGAAATTTTAATTTTGACTACTAAAATTAAATTAATTGTTTATTGTTTTTTCCTTGTTACATCGTAAATTTAGCTGGCTTTCATTTGCTTTTTTTAAAATTATTCTAAAGTTTGTAGTTTTTGAGATATTTAATTAAGTAGACATAATGAACCCATGGGGCAAGTTGTAACATGTCAGAACTTGCCCATGCGTTTGTATTTTTTTCTGCTCTCTACATGTATTTGTACAAATAATATTATTACAACTTGTAGTATAGTGATTACATAGTATTACAAATTATTTGCGGTTTTTTGTGCATTCTTTTACTCTTCTTTACTCTAATATTGCCCAGAAAAATATGCCAAGTTATTGTACTGTATTTTTTTTAGCATGACCCGTAGTAAAAAACTCCATTGAATCGCCAATGGCAACCAATGGTCCTCATATGACTCCATTGGACAATAAATGGGGACCCATTGAGATTTCCGAATTTTTCAATGGCGTATAGGAACGACCATTGATCAGTGAATGGATATCCATTGAAAAGTCACCATTGCCCAATGACTTCCATTGGACAGCAAACGCGGATGAACCGAATGATCACCATTACTCAATTATGCCCATTGGAAAGCAAATGCTGATGGACCGAGCCATCAGCATTGCCCAATGGTGTCCACTGGAAGGCAAATGCTGATGAACGAAATGATCAGCTTTACCCAATGATGTCCATTGGGAAGTAAATGCGGATGCACTGAATGATCAGCATTACCCAAAGATGTCCATTGGAAACCGCGTCGCGTTAGTTCCGAGACTTGGCGCGAGATGTCGCAGGACGGCAACCCGCTGAACTCCCATACGGATTATGCGAAGAGTATGCTTATCTAGACGAGTGTGAGCACGGAATATTAGCGGAAGTCGGTGTCCAGAAAATCCATGCTAGGAGTTCTTGCCGACTGATGCCCATGGGATAATTCCTATTCCGTTTGAAATGGGGAAGTCAATCCTCATTGGAAAATCCCTATTCGATTTCAAATGGGGAATTCAATGGCGAAAATGTCCTTGGGCAATTGGGCATTCATCTCCATTGGTTATTTTGGCAATGGGGAATGAATGGCGATTTTTCAATGGTGACGAATGGAGTTTTTTACTATATGAAAGAATATCCATTGATTATCGCCATTCATTCCCCATTGCCTACAAAAACCAATGGAGATGAATGCCGAATTGCCTATGGGGATTTTCTTCATTGAATCCCCATAGGATAATCCCCATTTCGTTTCAAATGGGGAAGTCAATCCTCATTGGAAAATCCTCATTCGATTTCAAATGGGGAATTCAATGGTGAAAATCCCCTTAGGCAATTCGGCATTCATCTCCGTTGGTTATTTTGGCAATGGGGAATGAATGGGGATTTTTCAATGGCGACGAATGGAGTTTTTTACTACGGGGAGAGACTACCAAAGATTATAATCATCACAAGAATGAACCACGATGAATAATACAAAACTGTGAACCAATAAAAACGTATTCTTTCTTATAGATGTTGCCAGTCTTTTCATTGATACAACTTGCCCGAGCCTGTTACAACTAGCCCAGACATGGGGTAAGTTGTAACAGCTCCTATTTTTTCGAAGAACGTCTGGTGTAAAAGATGGGTGAAGATTAAAAATTATTTTTCAATTGGAATTAGTGCTCAGATATATACTTTACAAACTCTCTTACTCAGAATCTTAAAAGCATACATATTTTAGGTGTTACAGGCCTTTTTCCAAAAACTATTACAACTATCCCCACGCTCCCCTACTCTTGATTGAAGTACCGGAAAGAATTAATTTAAGGCGGTATTCTGGTCTAGAATTTTGAAAAAATCAATCTTTTTTCATATTCTTAAAATTGAATGTAAACAAAATTTATATTAAAAGGTCTAAATTTAGATTTAGACCTTTAAGAATATATCCTTAAAAGAAATTTTTTTAATTCCAATAATTTATGGAGTTATAGCTATTTTAGTGATGCAGCAAGTCGGACTATAGACGTTTTTCTGAAAACTACTCATCTGATTTTACTTTAAATTTTTTCCCAATCTGCAATGTCTAACTCTCTATCGCCCCTACCACTTTTTTACTATTGTAAAAAAATTAAAAACTATCAAAAAAGAGTCGAAAAACGCGTTTATTTTGTTCAGACAGCCGCCATTTTGCGATTTTTTTTCCGTTTTCTCTAAGCTGTGGGCTAGAACGAAATTTAAACGAATTGAAAATCTTTTTTTTTAATTTTGTATCGGATGACTAGAAGGGTTGCAATCGTGTCAACAAGCACATCCCTTTTTTTAGCCCCAACTTTACCGGCTTATAACCAGAGATGGGCACATTTTTAATTACCCATTACCAAATTACGTCGAGCACTTTGATTAAGTTGAATTTAATTACCCATTACTTCAAGCATTTTAATTAAATTTAATTTAATCACCTATCACTTCGAGCATTTTTTATTAAATTTCATTTAATTACAAATTACTTCGAGCATTTTATTAAATTTCATTCAATTACAAATGCTCGAAGTAATGGGTAAGTAAACATGTAATTCGATGTTCCCAACACTGCTTACAACTAATTTAGTTTTTATTTCTTTCCGCTCGAATGTTTTTTTTTGTTATATTCAAAATACTAAAAAATATGTTGTAAAAAAAAGAATGGGCAAGATATATTTTTTCTCTTTTTATCGTGCTCGACAAAACGCTCAAAATGTATGTTTTTGACCAGAATTACTTGAAGTAACTCAATTTTTTAGCGTCTAAACAGATCAAATGATCCAAGTAGATCCTGAGAAATCAATTGGACAACATTGGATTTGAATGAATCCTATTTTCGTTCAAAATCGACTTTTTTAGTACTTAGATAAATTATGTGACAATCGAAGGGGACCAATTTGTCCGGATGTGAGAATCAGAAGGAAATGATCACGATTTGAGGGGATTTTTTTTGTCTTCAACGAGATCGAATTAATGAGGAATGCAATTTTGTTTTTATTCCTGAGGCATGGAAAAAAATTTCTAAATGCCGATGAGGAGTGAAAAAATGTTTGCAACAATTTTACCATTATTGATATCGGTAAATACGGGTTAATAGTAACGATCACGGAAGCAAAAACGCGCTGATACATTGTTGGTATTTCCTTAATTAATCGTTCTGCGTCTAGCTAATAAAACGCTCGATTTATATAATGTGCTTACCACTTTATTAATATCAAATCATTTTAATCCGAGGTGAGACTAATCCCCTTCTTTTTCCATGAGCTTCCGCGTGAAATTTCTCGAGTTATTGGCGGCGCTAAAGAATGTTTAAAATCGCCAAAAATCTAAAAAATTGAAAAAAAAAATCATCTTCTTTTTCGTTGCGGGCATAATTGGACTTATATCGTGACGATAGACTGACGATGAATGCCGTTTCATTTCGCTCTCTTCAACTTCTTATTTTCTTAGTCTATGTCTACAGTTGCAAAAAAACAATATTTTTGCCTATTTTTCGTGGGAATTTAATTTTTTTTATTGCATATTCGTGATCAGCGTTCGATTTCCCATCGACATAGCCCTTGAAAGGTTGACAAAGACGAATAGAAAAAAAATCATGATTTTTTTGACCTTCATGAAGCCATTCGCAAATCGACTTTGGCAGACCCCGATAGATGGTGATTTTTTTTTTCGTCATTCAGAGGTTCATAACGTGAGTTTTGAATCGGAAATTTCTCACGGATCGTGCTCAAAAGGTCCAAAATCAATGTTGGGAGGTTTAACGAATTTTAAAAAATGGAAAAGAAAAAAATCCTCCTCTTCTTCGTGACCCACAGATAATTTCCCATTCCAAACCCATCCCATAATCCCCCAAAAAACGAAAAAAAATCTAAAAATACAAAAAAAATCTTTTAAAAAAAAGTACTATAGATTCTC
The DNA here is from genome assembly GCA_946863875.1 of Alloplasta piceator. NCBI lineage: Eukaryota > Metazoa > Arthropoda > Insecta > Hymenoptera > Ichneumonidae > Alloplasta > Alloplasta piceator. The sequence continues at coordinate 75,306,062 of OX333071.1, forward strand.
TTGCAAATATAATCAAGATTGACAGTTTATAATGAGATCCAAATTCTCTGGAAATTTGACAAAATTTTCCCAGGATCCTTCCGAATGATCTTTCATTTTCATCTCAAGCGATCAATTTCATTTATTTGATTTAACACGCCGAAGAAATTGTTTAGTTTTTTAATTGGTCTCTTAAGGTTGGTGTGGAATGTCGCGTATGTGGAAAGAAAATATCTCGAAATATTCTTCGATAAAGCTCAAGGAGAGAAAAAAGGATCTGTTTTTTTTTTTGTTTTGAGCAAAGAAACTATTTATCCATCGATTAGCCACGATCATTATCACGTGTTAATTGTCTCAATTATGAATTGTCGTGCATTAATTCGCAAATCGATGGAACTTTTGAAATGCGATGCTGTTGCACATCATCATCTCCGTCGCCTTTGTTATTTAATAATTGCCATTTAGCGTATTTACAGATTTTTTTTTTCAATTCTATATATCACGAAATCGTAATTGATGTCTCGTAAGGTATTAAACCTTTTTTCTGGCTTCCCCGAAGACACTCTCATTAAGGGGGTCGTCTAGTGTGACACCTGTTTTTTTAATGGTTTTTTTCAGGAATTTTTTTTTGACAAACCATTGAATTAAAATAATTTATGAATTGTGTATCATTTTTATTAACATTTGAACAAACTTTGTGAATTTTTTAAATAAAAATGATACACACTTCATAAATTATTTTATTTTAATGGTTTGTCAAAAAAAAATTCCCGAAAAAAAACATTAAAAAACAGGTTTCACACTAGACGACCCCCTTAAAAGATTCATTTTCTGCGTGACGACTATTCCGCGATCACGGTGAATTCCCCCAAAGTTGCTCCATAATTTTTTCTCTTTATTATTGTCTCGCGTCATTTGAGGATAAAAAAGATACTGTCGAATCATCGAGACTCGAATCTTTCGAATGACATTTTTTATTATCGTGGAAAGTGGGAAATATAGAAATTATTTACGAAATTTTAGATGTAAAAATTTGAGGTAGATTTTGAGAGACAATATTTAGCATCAAATATTGGGAAACATTAATATTTTATTGCCATTATAATTAAATATTCTAAATTATTTCGTGAAATTTTAGATGAATGATTTTAGAAATTTTAGAAACAATATTCAGTAGCAAATATTTGGATACATTGATACTTTATTGCCATTATATTTGAAATATTAAAATTTATTTCTCAAAATGGTAGATTTAAGAATTTAAAGTGAATTTTAGAGACAATATTTAGCAGCAAATATTTGGCAAAATTAAAACTTAATTACAATTGTATTAAAAATTATTTCAAAAAATGTTAAATGGAAAAAAATTAACGTAAACTTAATCGGAGACAATATTTAGCTACAAATATTAGGAAAATTCATACATTACAATTTCATTACATCACAGAAAATTTCAAAAAATAATGACGTATTTTAAATGTAAGAATTTAAGAGAAATTTTAAAGAAAATATTTAGCAGCAAATATCTGGATTTTCTTTGCAGTACAAAGAGTCAAATTCCGCGACAAATTTTTCTTCAAGACCCCTTAAACTTCCTCTATCTCTCTTCTCCAAGTGTGTGAATCTTTTCGTACGAACAAAAGAGGGAAAAAACGAGAGAGGGGAAAAACGATATCGGGAATGAATTACTGAAATTACTCGAAGGCACGTCCAGCGTCGAATCGCTTGTAAATAAATTTTTTTTTCTTTCAGTTTTAAAAATTCATACGAATATGAATATGGAACGTGATGTTCTGAGTAATTAGCGAAACAGCAATTAAAAAATAACCGATGAAACGAGGATGATGAAAAGATAATTGTGCTGATATTTATAAGGTCGTTTCCGTGAAACGCGGGAAAATAAGAAGGAAACTTAAAAAAAAAAAACTCGAAAATTTACAATTGCAAATTAACATATCACGCGGAAAAGAGATGACAAGTGGGAGTGTCCGTGACGACAATCAAGAGAGGCGCGTCGTCGTTTTCATATAATTAATCTCGAGCCCGTTTACTCCAAGAATTTTCAATTCCATCCTCAATTGCGTTCAGCGATGATCATTGATAACTTCCGGCAATTATATTTGGCATCTGACAGTGAGCGAGCATTTTTCCAATCGACAATTATGATGCAGATCTATGAGGAAATTTTACCGATAATCACGTCAGAAAAACTTTTGAAAAAAAAATCAAGTAGCAATTGAATGACTATAAAAATTAATCAAAGGAGCGCCTTGCACTGGGCAAATTAATGCTCAATTTTCAAAATCGTTTTTATAAATATTTTTTAATGAATTCGCAATAATAGATCTTTTTTTGTATCCCAAAACATTCTCCATAACTTAAAATATAGATTGCTAAAGAATTCTTTCAATATCGACTGTTTTGCGACAAATTTCAATTAACTGCATTTTAGTTTAGTCTCATCCAAAATTAAAACACATTTTTTTACAATTTTTACCCCGTAAGGAATAATTTTACCCATGGGGAATCATTTTATCCCATGGAGAATCATTTTACCCCATGGGGGATCATTTTACCGCATGGAGAATGATTTTACTCCATGGGGGATCGTTTTGCCCCATGGGAAATCATTTTACCCCATGGAAAATCATTTTGCAGCATAGGAAATCATTTTATCGCAAAGGGAATCATTTTATCCCATGGAAAATCATTTTACCCCGTGAAAAATCATTTTGCCGCACGAGGAATCATTTTGCCCCATGAAAAATTATTTTGCAGCATGGGAAATCATTTTACCGAACGGGAAATCATTTTACCCCATGGGAAATCATTTTATCCCATGGAGAATGATTTTACTCCATGGGGAATCATTTTACCCCATGGAGAATGATTTTACTCCATGGGGGATCATTTTGCCCCGTGTCGATCATTTTGGACACCTTTCCCCTAAGTCGTGTCCGTCCAAAATATTTTTTGTCAGTATTAAAATTGATTTTTAAATAAATTAATTTTTTTTTTTGGGTGGGGGTCGAAGAGTCGACTAACCAATATTTCGAACGGCCGAAATCCCGAATTTCACGGTTACGAGCGTTCGAATAACGAAGCGCCGAAATCCCGAACGCCAGAAAAGCGAAAACGGAGAGAGCCGCCCCATGCGTAAGAGAGAGAGAGATGCGCCTCCTCTCTCTCTTACGCATGGAGCGGTTCTCTCGACTTTCTCTCTTCTGCGCTTCGGGATTTCGGCGCTTCATTATTCTAACGCTCGTAATCGTAAAATTCGGGATTTCGGCCGTTCGAAATATTGGTTAGTCGACTCTTCGACCCCCACCCTTTTTTTTTATAGTTAGGGAAACTTTAATTTTTTATTTGTTTTATTTATCGATTAATTACTTTGATTCAACGAATATCCGTTATTCTCGAATGCATTGTTCAATGCAAATTCGCATTTCAGTAAGACGATGACATTTTGCAATCCCCATGTTTCACGTCTGCGAATCTTCAATAACGGGTTTCGTTAATGGAAAGTGCACTTGCCGGTTGTTTAGCGTTTCGTTCAACTCCGCTGAAAACAGCTCGAGCAAACAGAACCAGTCTCTCCATCCTTAAAACTCTCTCATTTACTCAGGTGAATCCCCGAAGAGCCAGTCCAGGGATTCCTCTGAGAAAATTAGCGATTCTACCGGCGCAATAATCCTTCTCCTTCTGCAGCAACAGGTTAAATTCAGTCCTTTTTTTTATATTTTTTTACGAGAGTCGAGCAATACTTATTCTTCGGGGGTTCACCGTCGGAACGACAATCGTCCTCGCTGAGATCTCTCCCGACAATTTTTTCGATTTTTTTTTTGCGAGTCAATGACCGCGGCTTTACGCTCAAAAAAAGAAAAAAAAATTATCAGATTCATTCATTTATTTTTTCATTATGAGATGGCAAAGACATTTCAGTGGGACTTCAAATGCGTTTTGTGTAATTCGATCAACATCATTTTTCATTTTTTGGATTTTTTAGCTAGAAAATTATTTCATTTTCAAGTTTTCTGAAATTTTTTAGTCATTTTTTTAGTAACTTCTCGACATTCTTGTGGGGAAATTAGAAAACTCTCTCTTGAAAGTGAGAAATTTTTTTTTTTTTGCATTTTCTCAAAGTAGATATTTCCAAAAATATGAAGACAAAATTTTGAGTTAAAATTCTGAAAATATTGATTTTTTATTTTGATCAATTTGTAAAATGTGCTGAGATATCAATATGGGAAGGAAATTATTCGTCGTTAAGATTTTTACAATTTACAAGATTTTTCAATGAGAATTGCTATGAAATAATTTAAATATATACTCAATAAAATAACAACCCAATATTTTAATAATTATTATATTTATATATTAATGGGGCATTCCACGTCAAATTACGCGGTCATCGGTCTGACCCCCTCGGATTTTGATGACCAATGGATCGTGGGTTTCGTTTGGCCCAAAATATGAGCTCAAATTTATAGAAATTTTTATTTTATTTTTTAGGGGTTGCCCGAGATAAAAAATCATTGAATTGAGGGAAAACATAAAGAGGGGCCTTTTTCAAATTAATGAATTTGTTTCACAGAAACTAGGGCCCAAAACAGATATTTTCTTCATAGTTCGATAATGGACCAAAAATAATTACTATTTTTTTTTAAGGGGGTCTAGTGTGAAACCTGTTTTTTTAATGATTTTTTTCGGGAATTTTTTTTTTGACAAACCATTAAAATAAAATCATTTATGAATTGTGTATCATTCTTATTAACATTTGAACAAACTTTGTGAATTTTTTTAAGTGAATGTATTAAATATAATCGGAGAGACACCGCCCAACAGAAACACATATAAAAAAAAAAGGTGCTCCACTGCTGCCATGATTTCGGCCGTTCTGCTTATTTAAAATCAAAAAACCAAACGCCATTTCAATTGTGAGACTTGAGGCTCTACCGTGAACCAAGATAAAGTCAGAATTCCAAAGAAATCATTTTTTTAACGCTTTGGAAAAAATATACAATGCGAAAAATTGAATTTTTTTTCAAAAAAAAATTCCCGAAAAAAACATTTAAAAAACAGGTTTCACACTAGACGACCCCCTTAATTGTGTTTGAATTATCCCTTTTATTTCAGGTCGCCGCGGCTAATAAATTTTTGAAAAGTGATGTCGTTTCACTCTAAAACAAAAAAAATGAAGTTTCTCTAGAAAAATATTTTTGTTGTTGTTATTCTGACTACAAGAAACAATAAAAAAAAAGAAATTATTTAAAAAAATTAAAATACAAAAAAAATAGTAATTATTTTTGGCCCATTATCGAACTATGACAAAAATATCTGTTTTGGGCCCTAGTTTCTGTGAAAAGAATTTCATTAATTTAAAAAAGGCCCCTCATTATGTTTTCCCTCAATTCAATGATTTTCTAGCTCTGCTCCTAAAACTCCTAAAACTCCTAAAAAATTAAATAAAAATTTCTAAAAATTTGAGGTCATATTTTGGGCCTAACGAAATCCACAATTCATTGGACATCAAAATCCGTCGGACCGATGACCACGTGATTTGACGTAGAATGCCCCAATATATATGAATATTCATACATCATATTTGATAATTAATTATATCTTTGAAAAAATGGTCAAATATTTAAATTTTCATCCCTTACAGTGGATTTCTCCCTCAAGCGATTCCAAAAAAATTTCAGAATACTCGAGAAAGTTGCAAAATTTGCAGAATTTTGCTATTTATATAAAATAATGATTTATGTGCCGTTATCAGTATTACGTGTTGAATCTCGTTACAATGTACTATCGACGTTCTCGTTGTTATTATTTTTATACTGACTATTGCAGAAAAAAAGCATGGGAATAAGCGATAACGGGCGAAACAATAAATCAATATGCATAATATATTATCTTTATCGGTCGTCGATAAAATAGCGAGTCTCGAGGTGAAGGATCATCTTCGATCTTCCGTCAATGTGATTAGTTACAATTTTTCTTATATTACTCGAGACTGTTTACATGCTTGTCAACGTCTATCGTAAAATATTATCAATAGGGGTGTGTGAATCAACTCAATGATGATGTTTTCAAGCAAAGTTCACAAAATGGTTCCGAAGGTCTTCGCTATTTCGAGAATAAGGCTCTCCTTTCAAATGAATTTAAAAAATTGATTGCATGATTTTTTTCTTCTTTTTGTTAATGAAGGTCAAGAATCTACCTCACGACGATAAGTCAGACGTGGCATCGTTAATATTGTTTATATACTTGTATTAACCGTATAATTATTACGTTTTACTGTAAAATCAGTTCACGATTGTGCTTTTAACGAGACAAATTTTTCAATTCAATTTGGGAGTCACTGAAATTTTCGCCCATGTCAAAAAACTGAAAAGTTGAAATTATTGAATTGATGGCAAAATTATGATATAACATTTGTTATAAATTCTATTGAATTGCATTGAATTATATTATAAAATTTATTATAAAATATTTGTAATTTTGAATTTGGAAAAAAATATGAATTATTAACAGGACATTCTTATTTTGGACGTTTTTAAAACGCTGGAAAATTTTTAAAACAAACATATTTTTTTTGATCATTCATGGAACGAGTGTCATGTCGAAAAAAATAAGTATTGCTCGATACAAGAAAGATAATTGCGCGAAGAAGGTCGATAATTAATTCACGAATTTCTTTAATCAATCATGAATATTTTTAAACCACTAAATGACTCAAAAAAAAAAAAATTCATGGCTGAAAACCGCTGAATATTTTTATAATTTTTTAAATATTAATGCGAGAATTAACAAGAAGGCGCGTCAAATTTCGGTGAAAATGATAATAATAATGATTTGATTATTTCATGCAAAACGAGACGAATTTTAGTCAGCGATTAAATTGACACGTGTTTTCCACGAGGTCATTACTTTCTTGATTAATTCATCTCGAATTCTCGAGTGCAGAATGACGATAATCGGGCGTGTGCTTGCTTTGCTCTCAATGTTAAATGGCATGAAAAAAAAAGAATCTTTCTTTCCACTTAATATGACGCGTAATTGATACGCAGAGTCGCGGTCATCTCTCAACTTTTATCGCTGTCGCTCTTAATGAGATGCCGCACTTCCGGGATCCTGAACTCGCCTCTTATTTACGAGAGATTCCGTTAACCGCGTCATCGATCGCTTGATAACGCGATACGAATGCGAATTAATCGCGAATTCACGAGGTTAACGTAGTCCTTGCGTCATCATCGCGTTGATCGAGTCCTAAAATTAAGAAAAAAAATTCCGCACGCGTTTTAAGAATGAGACTTGGGAAAACCAAGACGAATCTGGATTAAAAAGTTCCAACTTGATGAGACAAAAATTCTCAACAATAATTTTGTGAAAAAATAGCTCAGCTGAAGCCTATTAATCTATAATTCATTGAATGAAATTTTTATTTAGACGTCTTAAAAATGAAACTTTGGCGAACCAAGACGAATCTGGATCAAAAAGGCGAATCAAAATGAATCTGAATCAAAAAGTTCCAACTTGAGGAAACAAAAATTCTCAACAAAGATTTTGCAAAGAAATAACTTAACTCAAGCCTATTGATCTATATAATTTATTGAATCAAATTTTTAATTACACACGTTTTAGAGATGAAACTTAGGCGAACCAAGATGAATCTGAAGCAAAAAGTTCCAACTTGATGAGACAAAAATTCTCAACAATGATTTTACAAAGAAATAAACTAGCTCAAGCCTATTAATCTATAATTCATCGAATCAAATTTTCAATGATACGTTTTAGAAATGAAACTTGGGCGAACCAAGATGAATCTGAATCAAAAAGTTCCAACTTGATGAGACAAAAATTCTCAACAATGATTTTGCAAAGAAATAACTCAGTTCAAGCCTATTAATCTGTAATTCATTGAATCCAATTTTTAATTACACGTTTTAGAAATGAAACTTGGGAGAAGCAAGATGAATCTGAATCAAAAAGTTCCAACTTGATGAGACAAAAATTCTCAACAATGATTGTGCAGAGAAATAACTTAACTCAAGCCTATTAATCCATAATTCATTGAATCATATTTTTAATTACACGTTTTAGAAATGAAACTTGGGCGAACCAAGATGAATCTGAATCAAAAAGTTCCAACTTGATGAGACAAAAATTCTCAACAATGATTTTGCAAAGAAATAACTCAGTTCAAGCCTATTAATCTGTAATTCATTGAATCCAATTTGTAATTACACGTTTTAGAAATGAAACTTGGGAGAAGCAAGATGAATCTGAATCAAAAAGTTCCAACTTGATGAGACAAAAATTCTCAACAATGATTGTGCAGAGAAATAACTTAACTCAAGCCTATTAATCCATAATTCATTGAATCATATTTTTAATTACACGTTTTAGAAATGAAACTTGGGCGAACCAAGATGAATCTGAATCAAAAAGTTCCAACTTGATGAGACAAAAATTCTCAACAATGATTTTACAAAGAAATAAACTAGCTCAAGCCTATTAATCAATAATTCATCGAATCAAATTTTCAATGATACGTTTTAGAAATGAAACTTGGGCGAACCAAGATGAATCTGAATCAAAAAGTTCCAACTTGATGAGACAAAAATTCTCAACAATGATTTTGCAAAGAAATAACTCAGTTCAAGCCTATTAATCTGTAATTCATTGAATCCAATTTGTAATTACACGTTTTAGAAATGAAACTTGGGAGAAGCAAGATGAATCTGAATCAAAAAGTTCCAACTTGATGAGACAAAAATTCTCAACAATGATTGTGCAGAGAAATAACTTAACTCAAGCCTATTAATCCATAATTCATTGAATCATATTTTTAATTACACGTTTTAGAAATGAAACTTGGGCGAACCAAGATGAATCTGAATCAAAAAGTTCCAACTTGATGAGACAAAAATTCTCAACAATGATTTTACAAAGAAATAAACTAGCTCAAGCCTATTAATCAATAATTCATCGAATCAAATTTTCAATGATACGTTTTAGAAATGAAACTTGGGCGAACCAAGATGAATCTGAATCAAAAAGTTCCAACTTGATGAGACAAAAATTCTCAACAATGATTGTGCAGAGAAATAACTTAACTCAAGCCTATTAATCCATAATTCATTGAATCATATTTTTAATTACACGTTTTAGAAATGAAACTTGGGCGAACCAAAATGAATCTGAATTAAAAAGTTCCAACTTGACGAGAAAAACATTCTCAACAATTATTTTGCAAAGAAATAACCTAGCTCAAGTCTATTAATCTATAATTCATTGAATTAAATTTTTAATTACACGTTTTCGAAATGAAACTTGGTCGAACCAAGACGAATCTGGATCAAAAAGTTCCAACTTGATGAGACAAAAATTCTCAGCAATGATTTTGCAGAGAAATAACTTAACTCAAGCCTATTAATCTATAATTCATTGCATCAAATTTTTAATTACACCTTTTAGAAATGAAACTTAAGCGAACTAAGATGAATCTGAAACAAAAAGTTCCAACTTGATGAGACAAAAATTCTTAACAATGATTTTGCAGAGAAATAACTTAACTCAAGCCTATTAATCTATAATTCATTGAATCAAATTTTTAATTGCACGTTTTAGAAATGAAACTTAAGCGAACTAAGATGAATCTGAAACAAAAAGTTCCAACTTGATGAGACGAAAATTCTCAACAATGATTTTGCAAAGAAAAAATTAACTCAAGCCTATTAATCTATAATTCATTGAATCAAATTTTTAATTATACGTTTTAAAAATGAAACTTGGGTGAATCAAGGTGAATCTGAATAAAAAAGTTGCAACTTGATGAGACGAAAATTCTCAACAATGATTATGCCGAAAAATAAATTCGTTTAACTGACGATAGATCTACGTAAATATTTGTACGCAGTTTTTGCGGAGTCACTTTTCTAATTTTGGTTAGATCCAGATGAATAAAAGCTCATTTTGTTTCTCGATAGATACTTCATTGATTTGGCCAGAAATATTTTTATTAATATTCATCGTTTACCCTTCAGCGCCATTTTTTCACGAAAAAACAAATCAGAGCTATGACGTTGATGAAACTCTTTTCTTGATTGGAAATCTTCGTGAAGCAAATAACCTCCGCGAATTGGCGAAATATGCATTGATAAATCAAATGAGCTGTCACTCGTCAAGATCGAACTGAAAATGCAAATAAAAAATTAAATTTTTCTTCATAATCAGTGTTAATTAAAACTGAAAATGTTTTTTTGAATAAAAATTAGTGTTACGAATTAATTCTCAGAATAACAAAAAAATATTAATGTTGTTGTTAGTTGATTTTTTAAGGGGTTATAGTACCGACGAATTTTTTTTTTAAATTTTCTTCTGGCAAATTAATATTCGAAAGCTATTTTGAGACGACGAGCTTCTAAATAATTTTTATAGTTTATTTTTCAAGACGCCTCTGATTGTAAGTAAATACGGTTTAAAACTTAAAACTAAAAATATGGCTTCTTCCAGAGAAATTTTAAAGTAGATTGAGAACGACGCCATTTTGTACCTCTGATATAAACAAAAATTATTTTTGTACACCTCAATTGATATAGAATTGAATCTGAAAACTTCATTTTGAATCATTGTTTGGTAATCGAAAAAAAAAAAATCTCAAAAAAGCTTGACATAAAAAATGAATACAAAATTTTGATTTATTTATCAGTCGATCGCATTTATTTTCACTAAATTTATGGGCTATACAGCGTCACAAAGTTACAGCATTGTGAGCATGTGTAACACAATCATTATTAATAATAAAGGAAATAGAAAAAAAATATTCCCTATCCAATTATTATGCGATTCATGATTAAAATATGCATTTATCAAAATTCGTCAACCCTGGAACTAAAAAATCGGTATCGAACGAAAATTCACAGGATAAAAGATGCATAACAAAATTTGGATTTCGAATGAACAATGTAATGTAACAACAATGATTTTTTTCTGCACAATTATGAAAATTCAAGCTCGACGATTCAAATTTTCATAATAATTTCAAAATTCCTACAGCAACGTATTAAACAATAAACAATAACATGAAAACTTAATGTATGTAACAACAGTGTTCAAACAATAAAATCTGCGATGTTTGGAAGAAGAAAATCGATCTCGATGCCATCGAAATCGAAAAATCGATCGATTTTTCAATCGAAATCAAAATAATCGTTTTTTGGTTCACAATTTTGTGCACGGCCTTAAAAGTTTTTCCTCGGCAGGTGCATTGAACCTCAATTCAAGATAGGACGATACATCCGGCACTACGAAGGTGCTTTCCGTATCCTTCGAATAACGATTTTCCACCGATCTCGAAATCGTTTCCATCGAATCACGCTGATTTCCGACGGGAACGATTTTCGAGCTCTTGGATTTTTTTCCGGATGACAAAATTTTCTTTATCCTTCTCATTAATCCACGATCATTGTTGCTCGTCGAGGAAGCAGAATCGTCCTTTAATCGGGGTTGTTTCTCTACCGATCTTTCCGCGATCATCGATCGATTATCGATCTTCAGATCGGCGCTCGACTGACAAACGTTGTGATTCTCGTCTCGCGCGAATAACGATGGATCGCGAATAAAAGCGATCGAATCGGTACGTGCGGCAACTTCCTCGTTCGTTGCTCTTCGGACTCTCAAGAAATCGGTACATTCGCCAAAAACGTCTTTGCGGAATCCCGAAGCGCAGCCATTGTCGAATTTCCACGAAGATCGTGAATCATCGTTGATCCGCTGATCCGATTTCCGACGGATCGATAGATCGAGAGGTTCCTCGTCGATATCGATCCTCTCGCGTTGCCGATCTTCGCTCATCGCCGGATCGATTCCGACACGAGGATCACCGTAATACTTTGATGAATTGGGAACGTCCGACCTGATCGATTCAATCTCGATCATTGTCGATTGTCCGCTCGGTAAACTCGGGGAGATCGATAAATTCCCGATTTTCCCACGAGATTCATCGGTAATGCGAGACGTGATCGACGTGCGATCGACTCTCATCGATCGCCAGATCCTCTTCAGACTATCGGAGAGCGATTTTCTCGCGATTTTCTTCCGTTTAAGATTTTTCCACGTCGACGCGTCCGATAAATCGTTACCGATCTCCAGATTCGACCATTTCGCTCTGTCGCGTCTCTTTGGTTTCAAATTTCCCGCCGAAATGCGAATCATCGATGGATCTACGATTATATCTTCCTCCACTTTTGTCGCGATACATCTTACCGATTTTTCCGCTTCCGGCGATCCTCCGGCGCAGATCGGCGATTCGCGGATCGTTTCGAGATTGTCCATTGTTCTCGGACGATCGATACTCGCGAATGTCACGAATTTTCGACGATTCGATGACTCGACGAATTTTCGAGGCGTCGATGAACTTCGCGACGTTTCCGTCGACCAATCGTTCGAATCGTTTGAATTCAAAGACGACGTCATTATCGTCGAAGAAGCGACGACACTCTGACGCGATTCCGTCGTCGATTCGTCCGTATTATTTGACGTCTCAGACGCTGAAGAACCGACGCCGATCTTGCGAGATCGGTCCGCCGATTTTTCGGGTTCTTCGGACTCTGGAGTCTCGTTGATCGTTTCCGGCGATGATTCTTCGGTTTTTATTGCATTTTCACTGGAGAACGATGTCAACGCTTCAGTCGAATATTCATCGATCGCTGAGAGATTCGTGACAGTCGGTGATGCGTTTTTCTCGATTTCCAGCGGCGTTGCCGATTTTGTGGATTCTTGCGGCAATCGATCCGAATTCAGAGCTTCCGGCATCGATGTTGAAAGTACGGATTCCAACTTGATTGATTCTCGATGCGAATTATCCAAATTTCGCAATTCCGGTACCGATCTTCCCGAATTCGTCAATTTCGTCGATGAAAGCGTCGCTGGCGTTGATTTTGCCGATCGATCGTTCTTTCCGAACCGATTTTTATTCCCTGATTCTCCGCTGCCGAAATGATCGGCATTCGGGACTGATCTACCGATTTCCACCGACGGTTCAGACATTTGATCGGTATTTTTTACCTCCTCGATTGTCGAATTCTCTCGACGATTTGTCCGTAATGTCGCGTTTTCCCTCGCGCTTTCTCTGCTCGCCGATAAACCGGCGGACGTGCTGCTCGTCACGGATTCGTTTGGTATCACGACCCTGAAACCGTCGAAACGACGCGTATTGTTTATACGGATTCCAAAGCTCGTGAAGGATTTATCGTCGACGATCGGACGCGTTTGAGATGCCGAAACGTCGGCCTTTTCGATCCCAACAGATTTTCGTTTTTCTGTGAAAATTCGGTGAAAAAAATGTTGGAAAATTTCAGTTATTTTGAGAAAATTTTTAATTGAAAAAAATCGTACTAGTCTACTTTAGAAGGCCAAAAAAAGCAAATGTTCAAGATTTTTTTTCTCAGCTCCTCTATCAGATATGACTGTAAAATTGTTTATACAACGTTGTTTTATCCTTCGAAAGTACAAAAAAAATATTTTTATTGTTGATTTTGATTATTTGAATAATTTATAGAAGGCGCCATCTCAGGATTGACAATTCTCAAACAAAAAAATAAAAAAGCATTTTAAAGAGGAAGGTTTCTCATACAACAATTTACCACCGTTGATGAAAAATCGATTAAAAAAAAATGGCGGATGTTTGAAATAAATTGTGAAAAATTCAAAGGTTCATTTCCATTTCAAACATGCGCCATTTTTATTTTTTTATCGATTTTTCATGATCGGTGGTGAATTGTTGTGCAAGAACAATTCCTCTTTAAAATGTTTTTTTATTTTTTTGTTTCAAACTTGCCAATTCTGAGATTAATTGTCGGCCATGGGAAAAAACATTTTCGACGTTGGCGTCTTCTATAAATTATTCGAAGAATCAAAATAAAGAATAATATTTTTTTTTATACTTTCGAAGGATGAAACAATGTTGTAAAAACAGTTTTATCGCCACATCTGATAAAGGAGCTGAGAAAAAAATCTTAAAAATTTTCTTTTTTTTTTGCCTTAAGGCCTATAGCGATTTTTTCGAAATTGAATATCAAACATCCCCTCAGAAACTATTTATCTGAATAATAAATTCGTCTGAATTCCTTCTCAGTGCGATATTTTATTTTTATTTAAATTCTTACAAATGGCAGTTTTTGACAAATTTGAAAATTGGTATAATAGTAATAAAAAAGTAATTTAATAAAATCATTAAGACATTAAGTGAGGTTTATTTTTTAAGCAAGAAATACCAAAATCTTGGTAAATAATACAAAATAAAAAATCCCAGGTTTCTGAAATCACTAAAATACAGAATTCCATCAAAGTAAATCATTAAAATTGTTTTTCCGAAACTTTTTACGGAAGCAAAATTTCCTTCACGAGAAAGTAATTTTTGAAATATACTTTTAACTTTAAATATACTTTTAACTTTTACTTTTTTAAATTCGTTTGAATTTCTTCTCAGTGCGAAATTTTATTTTTAATTAAATTCTTACAAATGGCAGTTTTTGACAAATTTGAAAATTGATATAGTAATAAAAAAGTAATTTAATAAAATCATTAAGACATTAAGTGAGGTTTATTTTTTAAGCAAGAGATACCAAAATCTTGCTAAATAATACAAAATAAAAAATCCCAGGTTTCTCAAATCACTAAAATATAGAATTCCATCAAAATGAATCATTTAAATCGTTTTTTCGAAACTTTTTGCGGAATCAAAATTTCCTTCACAAGAAAGTGATTTTTTAAATATACTTTTAACTTTTACTTTATTAAATATACTTTTAACTTTTACTTTTTTAAAATATACTCTTAACTCTTACTTTTTTTAAATATACCTTTAACTCCACCTATAAATTAACTAAAAATGTAGGCTTAATTTTTCTTTATACCTTGAAAAAAGAGACACTTTATTTTTCGCTCAGAAAGGAAGTAAAATTATGAAAAAAAACTTACTGTCAGGATCGTCATTACGAGGTTTACAATAAAACCAAGGCACGACACAAGCAGCAAGGGCACCAAATCCAAGTGCAAGAGCGGTGAGAACAACGACCATTTTTAATTGTCGATGCGTTGAATCGACGATCATTTGATCGATCGTTCAAATCATTTCTCCTCAAAATGTTGAATTCACGAAATTTTCCGGGGTCTCAAAATGAATCACCTCGAAACTGGATGTATATTTTCAAAATCACTGCTCATCGTACCAGGTTCGATAGATTACTGAAGTAAATTGGATCGATAGAGTCGATTGAAAGTGTCAACAATGGCAAAGGTCTAAATATTTTCTTTCGGATAAATGGGCCCAACTCTACAACTTTTCGCGAGTACACGATTTACGATACGTAGAAATTATTATTCATTGATCGAATTTAAAATCTCTCCCCTTCTTTAAATTGAGCCCTTTTTTTGGCTCATTTCAAATGTTTCGAGAATCGGGGACATTTTTTTCATCTTCCCAGACTCAACCTTAAGTCCATTTTACGAATTCATTTGTAATTAACTAAGTAATAAGAACAGTGATTATTAAAAAAAATTAGAATTATTTTTCTTTTCGTGGAATGTTATTATTTTAATATTGAAGAGCAGCTGAAAGAACTTCTTTTTATTTTTGCATTAATATTTTTATTTTAATAATAATTTTCCATGTTGATTATAATTAAAGGGAATTTAAAATCTCCCCCCTCTTTCTGGCTTAAATTAAATAATTCGAGAATCTGAAAAATCTTTCACTTTCTCAGGCTCAACCGTAAATCAATTTTACGAATTTATTTACAATTAATTAACTTACAAGCATAATGATTATTTGGAAGAAAAAAACATTTTTCTTTTTGTGAAATATTAATATTTCAATATTGAAGATCAGCTGACAGAATATTGTTTTTATTGTTGCATTCATATTTTTTTGTTGATTATAATTTTGGTGATAATTATAATTAAACGTTACAAATGTCTGGAGATTAATTTTTCCGGCTTTTTTTTTTTAGCACGAGAAATATTTATTAAAAAATTTCCGCTATTATTTCGCGAGTATAAAATTTTTGTTCATTGTTGTATCAATATTTTTGTGTTGATTATAATTTTGATGATAATTATAATTAAACGTTTCAAATCCCTGAAGATAAATTTTTTCAACTATCTTTTTCTTTTTTAGCGCGATGTGGAATTTTTTTACAAAACTTTCGGCCATTATTTCGCGAGCGTAAAATATAATAATTAATTTACGATATAATCTTGCTCATGCACGAGACGCGGCAGCGCCTCGACAGCGAGAATTGAAATAAATTCGGAGAATTTATTGTACAAATGTTCGAAGTCGCGAGGCTGACATTCGATAACCCGGAATGAAAATAAATCGAATCTGCATCCTTGGCAATGAATGAAGTATCTTTACAGGAAAAAAAGTAATCGCCAATAAGACTGATGAAAAAAAAAATCGGAACGGGTGAAGAAAAAACGAGGGTAAAATTACTAATTATAAAGCCTTGGCCTTGCGCAAATTTTATCGCCGATAAAAGTGGCAAATGTCGCTTTGTACGATTCACCTATCTTTTTCACACTTATCTCTAACTATCGTTGAGACGCATTTTTACGGCACATTAATTTCCTTGTATTTTTATTTTAATTGCCAATTCACGTACTTTACGAAATATACGTCTCGCTTGTTTTTTATTTCATACAAGAAAAAAAAAATTCTACAAAAATATTCATCCCAATAAATAAAGGAAATTATTCTCGTATGTTTTTTTTTAATTTCCATTTTTTTCTACACATTCAGAAAAACATTTTAAAAAATCGAAAAAGTATAAAAATAATATAATTTTTCGAATTAAACAATTTTTTCACTGCTGTAGATTTGAATATTTTTTTAATTTGAATATTCTTGTAATATTTTCGAATTTGAATATTTTTTAAATTTTTTCACAAAATTCACGAAAAGAAACTGCTAATTTTAGGCAACTGAAAGCAGCAGATTTTTTTTTTGAAATTATAATTTTTACAATTTCTTCTGAGCCGAAGAAAAATCAAAAATTTAAAATTCAAAAACGAAATATTTATTTTCTAACTCGAATAACTGTCGATTTTTATCGAAATGACCTGAAATTTTGACAGAATATTCTTGAAATGTTTTTATGTAGAGAAAAAAAAAGAATCAAATTGAATTTTAAAAAAATGTATTGGTACATTTTAGTCTAGAGAGCAAAAAAACAAGCTTATTTTTGAAAACGTTTTTCTCAGCTTCTTTATTAGATATTACAATGAAATTTTTCCAGGACATAATGTTATTCTTATATAATAGAAAAAAAATGGTTTTTACTACGTCTAGCGTTTTATGTCCAATTTTCAGAGGGCGCCAAAGTCGAGCCCTCAACAAAAAGGTGTTCCCATGGCGGACAAACAACCTTCGAATTGGCACGTCTGAAACAAAAATAGGCAAAAACATTTTTGAGAGGAAGGTTTGCCACGTGGTAATTCACCACCGTTTGCCAAAAATTGATAATAGAAAAAAAATGGCGACTATTTTCGTACAATTTTCGGAAAATATTTTCGTACCATTTTTTTCAAATAGAGCCGCCATTTTTTTCTATTATGGATTTTTGGCAAAGGGTGGTGAATTATCACGTGGCAAACCTTTCTCTCTAAAATATTTTTTCCTATTTTTGTTTCAAACGTGCCAATCCGAAGGTTGTTTGTCCGCCATGGGAACACCTTTTTTTTTGAGACAAAGAAAACCATTTTTTTTCTATTCTGCAAGGATAACATTATGTCCTGGAAAAAATTTCATTGTAATGTCCAATAAAGAAGCTGAGAAAGACGTTTTCGAAAATAAGCTTGTTTTTTCGCTCTCTAGGCTAGACAACTACCTTAACTATTTTGACACGAAAATCTAAAAATCCTTGGACAAAAAAAACTTCATGAGAAAGCAAAACTGAAAATTATCAGGGAAGAGCATTTTAAATATCGAGGGTTTGATTCAAATTTGACCTGGAATGCTCCTTATGTGCAATAATCATTCGAACAACCTCGACCTCTTTGAGTCAGGTTCAACAACGTTCTTCACGCACGAGTCCGTGTACAATTTTCCTCACGATGTAGTCAGCATCATCAAGCTTGTCTTGTCGTGACAAAATGCCGAGTGTGAAGGAGAGACGAGGAATTCGCATGTAAAAGATGGAAATCTAGGCTTTTGCCCCTCTTCTCCTCTTCGTCTTCTTCGCCAACAAAAAGAAATCTCGCTACTTCAATTAAAAGGAAAAATGAACCATCTGCAGGATCATCATAATGAAGTTAGCTGCAAAATTCACGGCGCCAGGATTAAGAGTCCTAAACGCGAGTGCGATGACCTTGGACTCGGGAGACAATTTTTTAGGCGATTTTTTACAATTTGAAATTTTAATCATGGACCATCACAATTTTACATTTGTCTTAATTTCCGTTAATCCCGAGCCATCTTATATTAGCAGAAAAGTGTCCAAAATGATCCTTGTGTGGGTGAAATGATCCCTATGTGGGTAAAATGATCCCCATGAGGGTAAAATGATCCCTGTGTCGGTAAAATGATCCCCATGTCGGTAAAATTATCCCTGTGTGGGTAAAATGATCCCCATGTCGGTAAAATTATCTCTGTATGGGTAAAATGATCCCTGTGTGGGTAAAATGATCCCTGTGTGGGTAAAATGATCCCTATGCGGGTAAAATGATCCCCGTGTGGGTAAAATGATCCCCATGTGGGTAAAATGATCCCCATGTGGGTAAAATGATCCCTGTGTGGGTAAAATAATCCCTATTGCATCGAACCTACTAACTTATCTAGCAAACGACTGCAATACGGTTCAGGTTACAAAATATATTGGCAAAATATTTTTTTTTTAGTATTTGGCCGTTATTGACGAATATTATAGTTTCTCTGAAGTGTATGACTTCATATTGATTCGATTCAAGTCGGTTTGGTTGAGTTACTTCAAAGCATCACGCTTAAGAATTTCGGCTGGGGCAAAATGATCCCACGCCAAGTGTACGAAATGATCCCTGGATCATTTTACCCCAATGGATTTTACTTTGTCGTACATGTTTTAGATTCATATGTTATTTTTGCAGTGTTTAAGTCCAAGATTGTATTTTTTTTTTACTAAAATGAATTTAAAATAAATTAAATAATTTAAATTTAGTATTAGGTACTCTGGGATCGTTTTACCCCATGGGGGGATCATTTTACCCCTAATATTAGGGGAATCGTTTTATCCATACGTGTGAACCTTTTGACCCTGAATTGAATTGATCCTGGAGGCAATCCTTCTGTGGAGGTTTGGAGAAATATTAAAAAATTCAAAAAAATTGAAAGTTCAAATACTTATTAAAATTCTAAAATTATTAGTTAAATTACTTGTTTTCTCTACATATTGATGGTAAAATTATAGCTTTATTCCTTACGTTGAAAAAGTCTTTCATCCTGTTCAAGGCCGATTATATGATTGAAATATAAAAAAAAAACTTTAAATATATTAAAATATCTAAAAAATAATATACCACATGACAACATTGAAAATGTTTAATTATAAATTTAAAAAAAAATGGTCGACACTTAGCACTACTTTATCCTTATTTTATTATTTTCTATTTCTTATTTATTTTGAATTACATTATATTCAATTTTATATTACATTATATATTAGGGTGATAGTTATTTAGGGTTTTGCGAAATAAGTTCGGTGCCACCCCAAAAACATAATCAAGGTGTATCAAAAAAAATCTGTGTAAAGTTTGGAGGCGCTCGGAAAATTGGAAAACGCGCCACCGGGCGATTGAAATTTTAAATATTTTTTGGGCATCTCTACAGAGTTTGTCATTAACAAAATTATGAGCGAAAAAAATTGAAAAAATTTGGTTTTATACACAATACTATGCACAATAAGTGTACCAAGTTTCAAATTCTTCTCATTAATATTATACTTGGAAAAAAAAATCATTGATGCGTGGGATAAATACATGTATATTTTACATTTAAAATTTCAATCGCTCGGTGGCGCGTGTTCCAATTTTTCGAGCGCCTCCAAACTTTACACAGATTTTTTTTGATACATCTTGATTATGTTTTTGGGGTGGCGTCGAACTTTTTTCTCCAAAGCTCAAATAACTGTCACCCTATTATATATTTACATTTATTATTTTTCAAATATTAAAAAAATAATAAATATTAAATAAATATTAATAATAATAAATTTAATAAAAATAATTAATATTTTCAAAAAAAAATTAAACATATTACATTATTGAAAATTTATAATTATCATTTTTAAAAATTTACTCTTACCACTAATTAACCCCTAAATATTTCCCCCTAGACGACCGTTACCTAGATACGGATAAAAAAAAAAATTTCTTGATTCTTTGTATTGAAGAAGCATTCTTTCCCTCAAGGGGATCATTTTGGACGCCTTTTTCTCTCTGTCGAAATCGATATGAAATGGATACAAGAATCGTGCGTCGAAGGAGAAGAGCTGGAGACGAGCCGCGTCTATCCGGCAAATCCAGTCTACGAACTGGCACAAGGTGTCCAGATTGCGTAACTAGATCGACGTCTTCCTCGCTGAACCGAGCATCGTTGATTGCACACGCAACAAAACGCACTTTTCTCGTTTTATGTCCCATCCCAGCCGCGTTGTCTCGCGATAACACGCAAACGATCGTGCACAAATGTAAGCGCGTACTTTGAACAACTTTATCGGACCACTTTTTTACTGAAATACGGTCCAATGAGATTTCGATTAAACGTGGAGAGAGAGAGAGAGAGGGAAAGATTCGGAATAAACAGGGAAAAAATACGCCGCAAATCGAGGCGAAAGAAAGGAGATAGGGAATTCCAATTTTTTTAAGGGGTGACTCAAACCTAAAGAGATAGAGCTAAAATCGTATTATTATTCACGACGAATGTTATTGAAATATGAACATATTATTTGTGCATAAATAATATTGATTAAAACGTTCGCCAATGACCTTGCAACGACCTCGAGTGAATTAAGAAAAAATTTAATAAAAGGAAAAAAAGAGATCTTTCCACTGGAAAAATCACAACTCAACGGATCTTCAATTTTTTTGAACTATATTTGCTGGTTATATTCGTGAAATATAATTTGGGGAAAAAAAATTGTCCCAAAAGGTAGCTTTTAAAAAACTATCGTCCTCAAGATCAAGATTAACGATTAATTAAGGGTTTATACGCAGTCAGGATTTTGGAAAAATCGATTTTTTAGTAATTAATCGAAGGTTTTTTTTTACAGATAAATATTTTCCATTTTATAAACAATTTAAGGCAAAACTTTTAATCAAAAATCGAAATTTTGTTTTGGGAAGCCGCCATTTTGTTAAAAATTGATATTTTGCTTATTCCTTCGATCAAATACTAGATTATGCCTTATATTAATGATTTTTTTTTTTTCATTTTGGATGATCCAATACAGAGATATCGTGGTCACCGCAAGCCGCCTTTTTTTAGAAGACCTTCCGGAGATCGGCCCCAGTGGATTCGAGAATCATTATTTTTTTGAAAAAAAAGTTTAAAAACAGAGTTAAAAGTTACAAAAATATGTATATAAATTTTTACGTTAATAAATCAATTAATTAATTTTGGGAAATTTTTTTTTTTTTAATTGTCATTAATTGTAATTTTTGCTGCTCAAAATTACAGAATTACATGATTGCTCAACCTTACTTAACGTAGAAGAAAAACAACAGATTTTTTTTTACCAAAATTCAAACAATTTATTTTTGAAACAAAAACACACCATGCTGAAAATTTCAGGATTTTTCAAGATTAGTACAAGGTATTATATTTAAAGAATTGAACCAAAAATAAAATATGGAACTCGGGTTTTCACGATTTTTGAAAATTCAAAATTCTCAAAATTCATCATTTTTCAAATTTTTTTTTCGGAATATTTTTTTTTTCGTAGCCCCAAGTATACTCTTCAAAACGAATTCAAAACGATTTTTCGTAACTATAATAGTTTTCGAGATATTTGAAAAATAAACTTGAAAGATTTGAAAAATTGTGAAATTTTGAATTTTGAATAACTTTTGAAAAAAAAATTAATTTTTTTCCTTTGGTAGAACTCAGTTTTATTGAAAACGAATACTTCCGACCAAATTCTATCGAAATTGAGAGGGGTCGATTCCGACTCTTGGTCGATTTGACACGGAACGACCCATGTACTTTAAGAAGAGAGAAAAAAATCGATTTTTTTGATACGACGATGTTAATCGATTAGGATTGGAAGAAAAAGGATCGGGAAATGCGACACGAACGTTCATTTTTTTGCCCGCTCGTAATTTCATAATTGTAAGTAAATGATACGCGAATCCATCGACGGCAACTTAATCAGACGTCATTCTTACAAAGATGTCGAGCGGCAAAAGCCTATCTCATTGATATTCACGTGTGGATATGCGTGTAAGTACAGCGCCCGATCTGACAATCGCTAGGAGAAAAAAAAATTGTAAATAAATAAAAAAAAAAAATTGTAAAAAAAAAAAATTTTCCGCCGGTGTGCTTTCTAGAACAACGCGGCCTTGATTCATGAGCTCTCCACGCCCACATCCGTGCCTTTGCTGACCATACCAGGGAATGTATATCCGGTACAGAGCGCACATTTTATTTGATACATGTATATAGATACGCGTACACACATATTTACGGGCTTTTTATTGTCCTCGTATGTCCATTATTCACGAAACATTCGAACAGAGGGGACCTTTCGATCGGGACTGACGTCAAGAAAATAAGGCCCTCGGGGTACCTACTTGAAAAAAAAAAAAAAAACGCTGCAGTCAGCTGATTGTAAGTTAGGAATCTAATCATCGTCGTGATTGATCCGAACGCTGAATTAATTTTTTTTTATTCCCGACGCGTATCACAATTTATTTTTTGATACTGTATTAAGGCGTCATTTAGGTCTTAGCGGGCCAAAAAATTTTTTTTTCAAACTAGTTAAAATTGTATTTTTTCTAAAATTTTATTAAAATAATTATATACATTATTATAATATAATAATTTATTAAAAATCTTAAGACTATATTTTCGTGGAGATAGATTTTTCATCAGCGGAAAATCACCCTCAAAATTTTGTTAAAATTAACGAAAAAACATTCCCCTCTTTCCCACTTTAAGGGTTGAAAGGACCAAAGAGGGCGAACAATCGAGACACAGGTTTTCTCACATGATTTTTATTATTGGTTACATCGATTCTCTAATCGATTCTGAATCGAATCAAGAAAATCGTTTTTCATGAAAAATCGAAATCATAGAATCGATTTTTAAGAATCGTACAAAAAATTAATTGCTAATTAAAGCTTACGTAATTGTTTATAAAGTTTTTGTCATAGAAAATGTTTAAATTGGATTATTTTATTTTTAATACAAAATTATGAATACAAAATAACAAATATAAAACAGTTTTATTCCAGCTAAACATAGTTTGATTTTTTTTCAGTATTTTACACATTTGCACTTTTTAATATATTGTAAAAAATATTATGAATATATTTAACAAATCAGATTTTGTTCTATTACACAAGTTTCTATTGTTTAATGATATTTTCTATATTTTTAATTTTAATTTTTTTTACTCTTTTTCTCACATTTTCACATACGTTTTTTTTTTTCTTTTATAACCTTGACGTTGATGTTTCATAGACTCTTGTCAATCTTTATTTCATTGCCAATTTTTAATAGATAATTAGACAAAAAATCGAATTTCCGATTTTCAAGGTCAAGAATCGATTCGCCTAAAGATCGAAAAGGAAAGAATCGATTCATAAGATCGATTTTTTGAACAAAAGAATCCATCTTTTGAGGGGGGAAACCCATATAAATGGTCGAAGATGACGAGGAATTTCGGGATTTTTTTCCAACGCAACTACCGGACCAATCGTTTTCAACTTTGCAGGCTATTTTATTGTACTTTCGAAGAATTGAAAAACATTTTTTCAAATCGAAAATAAGTATTCATCCACAGCCTGCAACCAATCGTTGCTGAACGAATTTTTTCCGCGATGTCGAATTGCGGCAGCTTTTTTGTTTTTCATCCGACACAAAAAAATAAGAAACTTTTACATTCTGTATGAAAGTACGCTGTCGATGAACCAAGAAAAAGTTTCAAAAGTTGAATATTGTAATAATGGCAGCGTTCAGATAAAAAAGATCGAATTTTCACCGACATTTTTATGCAAAAAATTATTGCTGAATTAATTCTTTTTTTAAATGGAGGTTTATCGACGAGGGTTTGCAATTTTGTGTCTAAAAATATTTAGTTGAAATGAATCGGATGAACAGTTTTTTTATATCACTCAGTACAATAATAGACGCTTTTACGTCCGCAAGCAGACGTGAAAACGTCCATATTGCACCTCGTGATATAAAATATCATACATCACTTGTCAGAAAATGTTTTTACGTCCTCGTGATATAATGTGCTAATTTTATCGCTGCCGAAAATTGCGAAAATGTATAGTTTCGAATAAATCGCGTTTAAAAGTTAATCAAAGTCCCTGGTACCTTAAAAAAATGTTTTTCAAGTCTTCGAATGTGCAGTAAAATAGCCTCTAAAGTTGGAAACGATTGGTCCAGTAGTTACGTTGGATAAAAATCCCGAAATTACTCGTCATCTTCGACCATTTATATGGGTTTCCCCCCTTAAAGAATCGAATCGGAATCGAACATCACTAACATCGATAGCTTCGATAAATCAATCCTCGTACGAGTGCTTTGATTTATTTTTTCAAATCTCCTTTCCCGTTAATCTCATGCGCAATCAAGACGAGTTTAGGCGAGTTTGCTAATTCATTGAGACTCGTGTGATATGCAAAATTATATCGACTCGCACGATTAAAAATACAAACAATGTTGAGAGTTCGATGAGGCGCGACACGCGCTCGTTGATAATAATTATAATATTGACGATTGATCAGTATTGCAATATTCATTAGATAGATCATAATATGCAATCGGACGAGCCCTAACCACTCGATATAACTCGTTATTATCACGAATTGTGAAAAAAATAGCATTCCGCAATGATAGATCGCGATGGAAAAAAGCTCGATTGTTTTGAATAAAATTACCCAGAAAAGAGACGCATTTCTTGATGAAAAAAATTAAAAAAAATTTCGCCCAAGCTCAATGCCAAAAATTGCCAGTACCATAACTGGGTTCTTTATACCTCTATTCTTAAATAACTCTATGTGTAATTTTTCTACTCCGACAGAACTCTATTCTTAAATATCTCTAATATTTAGTCGTGCCTCAACTCTATTCTTCATTTCTCTATTCTTAAATAAGTCTATGTTCAACAATCTGTTGTCTGACCTATCTCTAATCGTAAATATGTCTATTCTTAAATAACTCTGTGGTTAATTAACTGAGTTCTCATAAAACTCTATTTTTAAATATTTATTCTCGAAAATAAGTCTACTCCTAAATATCTCAATTCGGAAATAACTCTGCTCCTAAATATGTCATATCGTAAAATTTCTATTCCAATAAATCTCTATTCTTAATAAATTCGAGAAAATCTCTATGGCGAAATATCTCTATTCTTACAGATCTCTATTCTGACATATCTCTACTCCGAAATATGTCTCTTCCGTCACTTGTTTGTTCCGGAATACGTCTCTATTAGTCGTACCAAAACAATTGAAAGATATGTCAGAATAGAGATCTGTAAGAATAGAGATATTTCGCCATAGAGATTTTCTCGAATTTATTAAGAATAGAGATTTATTGGAATAGAAATTTTACGATGCGACATATTTAGGAGTAGAGTTATTTCCGAATTGGGATATTTAGGAGTAGACTTATTTTCGAGAATAAGTATTTAAAAATAGAGTTTTATGAGAGCACAGTTAATTAACCACAGAGTTATTTAAGAATAGACATATTTACGATTAGAGATAGGTCAGACAACAGATTGTTGAACATAGACTTATTTAAGAATAGAGAAATGAAGAATAGAGTTGAGGCACGACTAAAGATTAGAGATATTTAAGAATAGAGTTCTGTCGGAGTAGAGAAATTACACATAGAGTTATTTAAGGTTGTTTAGAAGCAAATCACGTTTAATAACTAATGAGAAAATTCTGAAAATTTCGTATGTTTTTCAATGAATTATTTAAGAGGTCGTGTGAAAATTTCACAACGATTTGGAAACTCGTTATCGAATAATTGAGATTAACGAATTAAATTGAATTAAATGTAGTCTTATGGAAACTGATATAACTTTGCGATAAGTTTTTTTTTGACCTCTCAATTTTTTAATATCCACAATATACTGGATGCAACGGAAAGAAAACGAAGTTTATTGATAAATATTTTTTTTATTTGTTTGAAAAATCGTTTTTAACAAAACGTTAATTTCTTAATAACGAGCTTCCTAATCGTCGTGAAATTTTTACACGACCTCTTAAATACCTCATACAAAAACATACCAAATTTTCAGAATTTTCTCATTATTTTTTGTTTTAACCCTTAAGGAGGTTGAAGTAATGATGATGGAATTCTGAAAAATTGGTATGTTCTTGCATGAAGTATTCGGGAGGTCGTGTAAAAATTTCACTACGATTGAGAAGCTATTTATTGAACAATTAACATTCAAAGGTTTCATAGCTTCTAAACAACCTTAAGAATAGAATAGAGATATAAATAACCCAGTTATGGTACTGCTCAAAAATTGATTAATAGGCAGGGTTGCGAAATTTTTAATGAAAAACTAATGCATTAACCATTACTTTTTTAATGGCTAATGAAATTAACATTAACATTTAATGGTTAATGGAAATTATTTTCATTAACCATTAACATTTAATGGTTAATGGAAATTATTTTCATGAACCATTAACCATTAACCATTAACCATTAAAATTTAATGGTTAATGGATATTATTTTCATTAACCATTAAAAAAAGTAATGCATTATTTGCAACCCTGCCCATTACAATGTAGTGTGTAATAGAAAAAATTTTCATTGCCCATTGCAATGTAATGTGTAATGGACAAAACTTTGATTGCAATTCTGGGAATGGGAAAATATAGATGAATAAATTATTGCAATTTTGCATTACATTTTATTGACTTAGAACTTAGATTTTCACCTTAAATTCTAAAAAGCACCTATATTATAATTCTAAAAATCTAAGTCCTAAGTCAATAAAATGTAATGCAAAACTGCAATAATTTATTCATCTATCTTTTTCCATTCCCAAAATTGCAATCAAAATTTTGTCCTTTACACATTACATTGCAACGTGTAATGGAATTTTTTTCTATTACACAATACATTGCAACTCTGTTAATAGGATTGCTAATTGTTACTTCGTCAACAAATAATAATTAGTCGGTGCCGACAGTGATTTTTTTGATCACAATTTTCCCGTGCCCTTCGTTCAAATCGCAACTATAAAAAAAAGTATATTAATTTATGTCCGTCAAAGAGTTTCGGTCAAAGGTGCCCGAACTGGTAATACGTGTAATGGTGATCGAGGATATTTGAATAAATTTACTTATATCTAGCGCGCACTCTTGTTTATGTAAAACAAGCAATATCATGCGAAACGAGGAATGTGCGACAATATTTAGTACAAGTTTTTTTTTTCAAACAAAATCTTGCACTTCGACTTTGAAGGAGTGTATATTACGTCGCGTCAATCATTTTCTTGATGATAAAAACGTTTTTTTTTTTATGCCATTCCATGAATGACCGTTCAAGAACGAACCAAGCAAATCTGCAAATTTGAAAATAAAAATAAAAAAGTCTGGAAATTCCATGATTTTTTCAGATTTCCTTGTCCAATTGAATGTGCCTCGAAGCATTTTCTATTTTTCACATTAAATAAATAAAAATTAAAAGGGAAGAATTCGGCTTCATTTCCTGAGTTTTTAATTATTTTCACAATTTGTTTTTAGATTTGGACTTTATTTTTAAAACAGCTGTTTTTCGCCTTTTTCCCCCCTCTCTTTAGATGCATCCATCTTCCAGAGGAATTTTTTTTAATACATTTTTACGATTGGATTCATAAAGGGGAAAGTTTGAGCTTCAATTTCCGTTTTTTAAAAACTTTGAGCGATTTTTTTTTCCGAAGTGATTTTGTTTTTGTGAAAAAAGAGGAAATTTAAAAAATCCCGTATAACGTGAAAACAAAGAGAATTCATGAAAAATTTCGAGATAGCAAAAATCTGCGTCTGTTTTTGTTGAGTGCAGAAGAATTTTTTCAGATTTTTTTCCTAAAATTTTTTTTTTCTCATTTTCTGGGTCGAAGCTCGGATCATTCAATATACATAACTCGAGAACTATGGGATTATTTATTGATAAAATTTCAAGAGGGGAAAATACTTTATTTCACCATTTTCAACATAATGAATTTTTTTTTCAAATTTTTGTCCCTATTTTTTTTCCAGCCTCAACATGAGAAAACAAAATTTTTGAAAAAAAATTTGAAAAAATTTCTGTGAGCTCAACAAAATCCCTGCAAATTAGACATTGGCACATTGCTTCCTCATAGTTATCCATAGTTCGCGCAGCTTCCTTTATCACAAAGTAAGGCGATCAAATTTGGCTTCCTCATAAAGGAAGCTTGTTTAACTATCGAAAAACATGAGAAATCAATGTGCAAATTTTCCAAATTCTTTCAAATTTACTTCTTGACAAATTTCATTTTTTCCGAATTCAATAGAGAACAACCTTGATCACTATTTTGAATGTGTGCAAAATTTCAGTACAATATCTCGCAAATTGCCGAAGTTAGAGTACGCCATTTACAAAAAAAAAAAAAAAATTTGATAAAATTTTAATCATTCGGTCGGTTGTCGCCAAATTTAATAACGAACGTCCTCGATAGTTATATTAGCTCCGCGCAAAGTTTCAGTGCAATTCCTTAAAAATTGAACAAGTTAGAGCGCTTATACCATTTTTCAAAAAATTAATAATTTCACAACGTTTTCATCCCTCGATGGATTTTCCCCAAATTCAATAGCGAACAACCCCTTGATAGCTACCCCGTAGTAAAAAACTCCATTCGTCGCCATTGAAAAATTCCCATTCATTCCCCATTGCCAAAATAACCAACGGAGATAAATGCCGAATTGCCTAAGGGGATTTTCACCATTGAATTCCCCATTTGAAATCGAATGAGGATTTTCCAATGAGGATTGACTTCCCCATTTGAAACGGAATGGGGATTATCCTATAGGGATTCAATGAAGAAAATCCCCATAGGCAATTCGGCATTCACCTCCATTGGTTTTTGTAGGCAATGGGGAATGAATGGCCCAAGGACATTTTCGCCATTGAATTCCCCATTTGAAATCGAATAGGAATTTTCCAATGAGGATTGACTTCCCCATTTCAAACGGAACAGGGATTATCCCATGGGCATCAGTCGGCAAGAACTCCTTGCATGGATTTTCTGGATACCGACTTCTGCTAATATTCCGTGCTCACACTCGTCTAGATAAGCACACTCTTCGCATAATCCGTATGGGAGTTCAGCGGGTTGCCGTCCTGCGACATCTCGCGCCAAGTCTCGGAACTAACGCGACGCGGTTTCCAATGGACATCTTTGGGTAATGCTGATCATTCAGTGCATCCGCATTTACTTCCCAATGGACATCATTGGGTAAAGCTGATCATTTCGTTCATCAGCATTTGCCTTCCAGTGGACACCATTGGGCAATGCTGATGGCTCGGTCCATCAGCATTTGCTTTCCAATGGGCATCATTGAGTAATGGTGATCATTCGGTTCATCCGCATTTGCTGTCCAATGGACGTCATTGGGCAATGGTGACTTTTCAATGGATATCCATTCACTGATCAATGGTCGTTCCTATACGCCATTGAAAAATTCGGAAATCTCAATGGGTCCCCATTCATTGTCCAACGGAGTCGTATGAGGACCATTGGTTGCCATTGGCGATTCAATGGAGTTTTTTACTACGGGATACTAGTTCCTTACAAAGGTTTACTGAAATATCTTGAAACTTGTGCAAGTTAAAGCGTTTACGCTATTATTCGAAAAATTCAAAATTTGATAAAAATTTAATCTTTCTATCGATTTTTGTCAAATTCAATACCAAACAAACTTAATAGCTATACTAATTCTGTACAAAGTTTGAGTGCAATATCTTGAAAATTGCAGAAGTTAGAACGTCTACGCCATTGTTGCAAAAATGAAAAAAGTCGATAAAATCTGAACACTCGTTAGAATTGAAACAACAAATTTTCATAATGAAGGGCTATTCGTGCTGGACAAGTGTGTCGAATTTCAGCTCGATATCTCGAAGCGTTCTTGAGTCATTAATTATTTACCTCAGAAATTTGGGACATTTTAAACACATTGGCATAAAAATCTCGAAAAAAAATGTTTCACGAAAACAAAGCTTCCTTCATGAGGAAGCAAAACAGACGCAACTTTTTGCTGTCTCGAAGTTTTTCATGAATCCTCTTTGTTTTCATGTTATACGGGATTTTTCGAATTTCCTCTTTTTTCACAAAAAACCGAAGGACTTTGGAAAAAAAAATCGGTCAAAGTTTTTAAAAAAAGGAAATTTAAGCTCAAACTTTCCCCTTTATGAATCCAATCGTAAAAATGTATTTAAAAAAATTCCTCTAGAAGGTGGGTGCACTTGAAGAGAGGGGAAAAACGCGAAAAACAGCTGTTTTCAAAATAGAACCCAAGGCTAAAAACAATTTGTAAGAATAATTTAAAAATCAGGAAATGAAGCCGAATTCTTCCCCTTTAAAATACCGCTTGTTAAATTAGTCTACGTTAACTTTCGGCGAAATCGCATGATCTGAAATACATGTAAATCAAAAACTTTTTTCTTCAAAATTTTACCACTCTGAGGTTTTTTATGATATCGCATTGATTTAGGTCGTTATCCCCGAAATGATTAACTTTACCGAAAAAATATAAAGGAAAATTGTTCTGGAAATTTAATTTCATACAAAAAAGGTTCTCTAGACCTAATTGCTAAATTCAATATTTCTTGAAATATTGAATCTTAACTTATTTGTGATATGAAATCTTTTATGGATCATCGAACGAAAAGTTTCAAATTGTTGATATTCTATATCATATCACCACTCGTGATATGATATGTGATATGGTGATATGATATAGAAGATCAACAATTTAAAACTTGTGGTTCGAAAAACTATACAAATTTTATACCATAAATAAGTTAAGGTTCAATATCTCAAGAAATATTAATTTTAGCAGTTAGGTCTATACGACCTTTTTTATAGGAAATTAAATTTCCAACAAAATTTCCCTTTACGATTTTTCAGTTAACTCAATCATTTCGGAGATAACAGCAAAAAACCGAGAACTTCCCGTGTAGAAATGTGAAAGGGCAACCATTAGTTCATTCTTGCCCCTGATCCGCCCTGCCTGATCCGATTTTCCTGGCAGGGCCCTGATATGGAAATTAACGACCTGGCCCCTAGTTATTACATTGAAATGATCACTTATTTATGAGTACCCTGCATGATCAGAATATGAACAGTTTCCGACGATGTTATTTTTACACTTTTAAGCAAAATATTTTTGTTATATTTCCCTGACAGGGCTCTGATGTGGAAACTATAGGATTCCCCTAAGTATTGATTAAAATAAAATTATTTCTATATCGGCTTTCAGTTCATGCATCGCATGGCTAAAAAATGAGCAGGTCCTGAACATGTTTTGTGAACTTATAAAAATCGTATTTTCGTAATATGAAAATACAATACAATAATAGTAATAAAAATAATAATAAATTAACAATCATTGCCTCGTTTATTATTATTATTTAATTATTATCATTATTTATTATTATCCCGCGAGAACAAGCAATTGTGCGCCTGTCACATGTTCGTAACGTAGGCAGAGGATTATTATTATTAGCACCACGAACCGCGTCGCGTTAGCTCCGAGACTTGGCACGAGATGTCGCAGGACGGCACCCGTTGAACTCCCATACGGATAGTGTGAAGAGTATGCTTATATAGACGGGTGCGAGCACGGTTGTTAGCATCAGAAGTCGTCATCGAAAGAATCCATACAAGGCGAGTTCTTGGCGGCTTATGTAATTGTACTTATTTATTTAATTCTCGTAGAGAATTTTTCCGTTCACTCGGAAACTAATATTCTCTTCGAGGAATTGCCAAAAGAGAAGTGTACCCCAAGAAAAGGGTTGCCTCGAAATAAATAATAAGATGCGAACATCGAAAAAGGAGTACCTCGTAAAAACTAATTGATCAAAGAGTGTTTCGGTGTATGATTTTCATGGCCGTGATCAGGGCCTCCAAGGGCATGATTCTAAAGATCTTAGGGGCCTGATCAGGATCTGCAAGGGCCAGATCATATCGTCATAGGGGCCTGCTCATGACCGCCGGATCCGAAAATGGCCAGCCAGTTGTTACATGGCATAACAGGGGGCCAGTTAGGATGGGCGGATCATTTCCCTACATTAGTTAGGGAGGGCAAGTCAGGGGCAGAAGTCAACTTCAGGGACCCGAACCATCTTACAAGTGTAAGTTACACTTACGCTGTTCAGGACACTTTTAAAGATCGTTCAATTCTACGTAAATTGCGACCAAAATCGATGTGATTGCATAAAAAACCGCGGAGTGGTAAAATTTTGACGAAAAAAGTTTTTCACTTAAGTGTATTTTGGATGGAAAAACTTATCATGCGAAGGGAAATTACGTAAAATTAATATTAAGGGCTGTAACTTTCAGGGAATCTTCTTTCAGACATGTACAACAAAATTTCGGGTGGGAAGTGGAAGAAACAAAAAGGTAAAAAAAAATTACCCTAATATGTATATTAAGTGTGCAGTGAGCGCGCGCGTGATTAACAAATCAATGACCGCATCGAGGCGTTACGCCGCCGTATCGACAAGCTTGCGTATGAGTATATGGATAAAATCCATGAAGCGAGTATTTCCAATAGCCTGTTATTATAAAATCGTCGGGTGAAAGAAAGCCCATGCATGAGGACGAGGATAAAGATACATGCGCATTCAACATGACTGTGTTTGTGTTTGTGTCGCTAATACGAGTGCAGGCGCTTGCACTCAAACGCAAATTCGTATATGCATATTCAACGTCCATTCCCACAGCCATGTATCTACATTGATAAATATATTTGTGTATGTGCGTAAATGCATTATATATGCAGATATATCTCATAACCCTGTTTAACGACTGTGAGACAGACTTTATTGATATTGCCACACGTTTTCATAGAGCTCAATTTGCTCCTTCGATAAACGTGACAAATTCGACTAACACGAATTTGTTTTTTTTTTTCTTCTATACCAATCGTTAACCAAGTAACAAACACTCGGGGGAATTATCTTGTAAACTTGATTTCGCGACTTGGATTTACGAAATTTGAATAATTTGATTTACATTTCCACACCCGAGGCCAATTTTCATGACACTTCCGGTCAATCTTCTCATTGGATTCTCCGTAGACCATTTTTTTTACCCTCGGAGGTTTGGTGAAGAACCTTTCTGGCAATTTATCTTGTTTTTTTGCTATAAAAGTTATCTTGTTAATGCGAAGATTAATTTTTTGCCATAAATTTAGGAATTTAGGAATTTTCTTGAAATGAGTTTTTTTGGAATTTATTATTTTTATTTGATTTTTATGATTTTTGAAAATTGTGATTTAATTCTATTTCATAGGAAGTGACTTTGTCACACTTTTTAGAATTTTATACCAACTATTCGAGAAGTGATAATGATTTTTTTTTATTCCAAAAACGCTGCATTATTGTTGCTTTTTGTGGAATCGAAAAAATTAAGGAGGATCCTGATGGCAATTTTTTTTCTGCGGGACCCTCTTTTTTTTCCTTTGACACGAATATGTCTTTATTGTGAAGGAATTTCCGAACGATAAAAAAAAAAGTCCATAGTCGCGAGAGTCTCTCGTAACAAGGATATGGTTTTACGAATATCAATCATAAAGGCTTTACGAGTCGCGATTTTCACGACGACGTGTTATTTATCACGTCGCTTTTACGGATTTCTTTATCGTCCTCTATGAAGTGTCCCCTCATTCGGAATTTCCGAATTATGGATACAATTTTTTTCTCTCCATCAAGTTTAATGAGCTTGCGGCGAATGAACCGGAAATCCTTCGGCAAAGCAATTTTTTTTTGACTAAACATGAGAATTTTGACAAGAATTCGAAATTAAAAATAAAATTAACACAGTTTAATTTTATGAAAAAATGATGAAATTATTCTTATGAATTCAAAAAATAACTCAGTGACTTTGTTTCGTGATGCCCGCTGCATATCATTAGGGGTTGGTTTTTTTCTACCCCTTTACAAAATTTTGAATTTTTACAGATTTTTGTTAACAACAATTTCAGAACGTTATTTGTAAGTGAAGGAACCTTTCGTAGGAAAAATTCCAAAATTGGAGGTGACTGAGAGTTCGCTTCACCCCTTTAAGTCGATTTTACTTGGTACTCTCTGTATAATACATGGGTCATTCCATGTCAAATCGACCAATAGTTGGAATCGACCCCTTTCAATTTCGATTAAATTTGGTCAGAAGTTTTCTTTTATCATAAATCAAAGTTCCACCAATGGATAAAAAATAATTTTTTTTTTCGAAAGTTATACAAAATTCCAAATTCCACAATTTTCAATTTATCAAGTTTATTTTTTAAATATCTCGAAAACGATTATAGTTAAAGAGTATACTTAAAGAGTATAATTTGGTCTACGAAAAAAAAAATATTAGCAAAAAATTTTTTGACAAATGATGAATTTGGAGAATTTGAAATTTTTTTAAATCGTGAAAATCCACGACAACATTAAATTGTTGGCTCCATTTTTTTTTATATAATACGTTGTACTGATCCTAAAAGATCCTGAAATTTTCACAAAGGTTTTTTTCCAAAATATGAATTTTTGAATTTTTATAAAAAAAAAATTCTTTTTTTTCATCTCTAAGAAGTGAAGTTGAGCAATCATGTATTTTGTAATTTTGAGCAGTAAAAACTACATGATTGCTCAACTTTACTGAACTTAGAGGTAAAAAAAACAAAAATTGTTTTTACCAAAATTCAAAAATTCATATTTTTGAAAAAATAAAGAACACCTTTCTGAAAATTTCAGGATGTTTTAAGATCAGTACAAGGTATTATATTAGAAAAAATGCACCAAAAATGTAATGTTGATCATGGATTTTCATGATTTTTTAAAATTCAAAATTCTCCAAATTCATCATTTTTCAGAATTTTTTTTCGAAATATTTTTTTTTCGTAGCCCAAAGTATACTCTTTAAGACGAATCCAGAATGATTTTTTCGTGACTATAATAGTTTTCGAGATTAAAAAAAAATAAACTTGAAAATGTTTAAAAATTGTGAATTTTTGAAAAAAAAAATTATTCCAATTATTCTAATTATCGATTCCAATTATTGGTCGATTTGTCATGGAATGACCCATATATATTTTACCCCGTAAATCTCGACTATGTGACGCGAACGAACGCCCTCGGCCACTCAACAGCCGAAGCTTTTCCGAGCTTTTCCCTACATTTCCGTGACCCTCCGAGAGCGTCGACGGATATTCAGAGAATATTTCACCCCATTTTCAACCCCTTTTGGCTTTGTCACTTCTGTCCCAAGCGTCGGTCAAGTTTCTGGTCACGAACGTTCCATTTCCATGCTCTCAACACTCTCCACTTTATTATTCCACATTGCGACGTCTTTTCCTTCCATCGAGGACTCGAATTTACGGCAATTAAGGCGATTTCGGACTTTTGAAGTCTGTGAATAATTTCCGAGGGTAAAACGAAATGTTTTTCTCACTTACCTTTTAATTGAATTAACATGACTCTCAATAGCATTTTTTTAACATTCACGTGATGAGAAATCGCAATGAATGGCATTGAAAAAGTTTAGGGGCAACTTTATGTTCGAATTTATTTGTTGTATTTTTTTTGGAGATTCGAATCTGAAAAATATTTCTTGAAGCCTCAACAATTCGTAATACAAAAAAAAAGCTTCTCAATAAAATCAATGTCATTTTGATTTTCGTCCCAAATTTTTCTGATTTTCTACAAAAATTTGAAGTCAAACCACAAATTTTCATTTTTTTCATTTTTCCTGAGAAAAAGAATTCTCGCTCGAGCCAAAGTAAGACTTGAAATTTTTTATAATTTGAGGAATCAAAAAAATTTGTAACAAATCGGTTGAAATTATTATTTTCTCAATATTTCGAGTTTCCACGTCGGGAACTTTTCGCGGAAAGGTGAGAAATTAATGGGAAAGTGCCCAGAAATGTGGTGTGACTTTTATGCCTATTAAGGATGTTGAGTCCCAAATCGCAAATGATGAGAAAATTTTGAAAATTTGGTATGTTTTTGGATGAATTCTTTAAGAGGTCGTGTAAAAATTTCACGACGATTAGGAAGCTCGTTATCGAACAATTAACATTAAGAAATTGAATTAAATTAAATGTAGTCTTATGGAAACTGATATAACTTTGCGATAATTTTTTTTTTAATCTCTCAATTTTTTAATATCTACAATATATTGAAAGCAACGGAAACAAAACGAAGTTTATTGATAAAATTTTTTTTATTTGCTTGAAAAATTGTTCCTAACAAAATGTTAATATTTTAACAACGAGCTTCCTAATCGTCGTGAAATTTTTACACGACCTCTAAAATACTTCATACAAAAACATACGAAATTTTCAGAATTTTTTCATCATTTTTCATTTTAACCCTTAAGGAGGTTGAAGTAATGATGATAGAATTCTGAAAATTTAATATGTTTTTACATGAAGTATTCAGAAGGTCGTGTAAAAATTTCACGACGATTAAGAAGCTATTTATTGAACAATTAACATTAAAAGATTTCATAGGGACTCGACATCCTTAATTATAGATTTTGCCTTTTCAATTTTTGCCTATTGATGGAAGTGACTGATCAAATCAAACGATCGTACACCCAGAAAAAAGATCTAGTACATTTAACTAAATCCTAGTCAAGCCAAATAAATTTTTTTAGTTGTAGGCCGACCTAATAAAACTCTATGTCAACGAAATTTTTTTTTTCAATGACCTACTAGGAAAATATATTGCGATCTAATAATTTTTTATTTAATATTTACACAATATATATTTTTAAACATTTCAATCCTTGAATGTATAGCTACACATATGAAGTCTACAATTTCGTAGAGCTTCGTCTTTTCTTTAACAGAAGGGAAAAGAAAAAAGACCCTTTTTTATGGGAATCCTTTTCGGGGATTCGACCATCTTGCGTTTTGACGCAATGTTCAATGTATTAGATATCCATACTGAACAATAAGGATATCAAACATAGACGAACTTGGAAAGGATATAGAGGCGTCGAGAGGCAGGTTCGCTTGTGCGAGAGGTAGCCACCTGGCGGATTTTTGGGGTACTGACAAATCTGCAGATACGATCGGATGAGATTACGGGTGAATAGGTATTTAGTAACGACGAATAGAATTTTTCTTCAACGCCTGTTTCTCGATGACAGGGAATTCAAATAAATAAATATAGTGGAAGTAAATATCGCCCAAAATTGGATGGAAAGAAAATTTTCCTTAAAGTAACTAAAAAATGATCAAACAAACTATCATAGCACCTACGAATAGATCTTTTTTCTGGGTGTACTTTTCGTTTGGCTTAATTATAAATATCCTGCTTTTGTGCACTGCGCACTCGCTTCGTGAGCGAGCGATCAAGTTTTTCAATTTTTTGTATCCATTTTTTTTTTTCAAGTCCAACCTCCGATAATTATTAACAATTCAAATAGGATTGCTACAACATCACGTTCCGGAGGCCTGCCTCATTGGCGACCAATCCTCGCGGTGTTAGAGGGAGTGCGAGGGGCAAAAGGCAAATGACAAATTTGCATACACAGCAAAATGCACGTTCTATTAATCACGATATGATATTCAAATCATCAGTGGGTGAGATACGGGAGCCGATCGTGAAAGAAAATCAATTGAATAATGAACCGAGAAGCGATTAAAAGGCGACCGGATTCGATCACGGTCGGAAAATATTCAATCAATTAAATCGCAACGAGTATATTAATTTTTTGCAAAAAAAAAAGTCTCATTCCTCACCAACAAAACCTCAATGTCTTTGCACAAAAATGCTCGCTCCCCATTAACCCTCAATAGGCGGGTTTCCCTCCCTTAACGGATTATGCGCAGTCAGGAGGTCGATAAAAGCGATTTTTGAAGAATTTTTTCTGGAAAAACATTTTGATTTATTAAGGCAAAAATTTATATACACTTTTTTGTAACTTTTAACTTCATTTTTAAATTTTTCTTTCTAAAAAAATAATTATTCTTGAAGCCGCCGAGATCCTCTAAAAAAGGCATCTTGCGGTCAACCCGATATCTTTGGAATTGGGATTGGATCATTCAAAATAAAAACAAATCGGAAATTTACACATCGCTTCCTCAGTATTTTTTCGTATTTCCAAATCCTCCTCTATGAGGAAATGTTAGCAAATTTTAGTGAATGTTAGCTGTCACAGTTTTGGCTTCCTCATAGAGGAAGCTTTGTAAATACGGAAAAATACTCCGGAAACGATGTGCAAATTTCCGATTTGCAAGTTTTTTTTACTACCTCTGGTTATCGGAGTAATAAAACGGCAGCTTTGTATCGTACAATTTTCGATCAAGCTTTTTTTTGAAAATTTCAAAATTGCATAAAATTTGCACAGTTCAAGCAATTTTTGCAAAATTGAATACCAAGTCACTTTTTCCATTAAACTACCATCATAGAAATTGTGAGCCTGATATAACGAAATATCTGCAAGCTAGAGCGATCATGCGCTTTCCCAAAAAATTGGAAATTTTATAAATCACGAACCCCTTGAGCAATTTTCGCGAAATTCAATACCAACAATATTTTTCACTCAAACTATCGGTATAATTTTTTTTCAACCTGATATCGCAAAATTTGCGGACGCTAGAGCGATCGAGCTTTTTCTTTGAAAATTTCAACATCGCATAAAATTTTTACGGCTCAAGTGATTTTTGCAAAATTGAATACCAAGTAACTTCTTTCATTAAACTACCATTATAAAAATTTTGAGCGTGGTATCACGAAATATGTGCAAGCTAGAGCGATCACGCGCTTTGTGCAAAAAATTCAAAATTTTATTAATCACGAACCCCTCGAGCGATTTTTGCGAAATTCAATAGCAATAATCTTTAACGCTCAAACTATCTGTATAATATTTTTTAACTCGATATCGCAAAATTTGCGAACGGTAGAGCAACCACGCCCTTTTTTTGAAAATTTGAAGTCGCATTAAATTCGCACACGTCAATGCATTTTTGCAAAATTTATAACAAACAAAGGGGCTGTAGAGCTCAGCTTATGTGCAAAATTTCAGCTCGCTACTCTAATGTGGTCTTGAAATATAGATGTTCGAATTTTTCGAGGCAGCGACACACACACATACATACATACATACATACATACATACATCCGGACATTGTTTGAAAACATGATTTCTCGATGTTTTAGGACATTTCGAACATACTGACATGAAAATCTCGAAAAAAAAAATCACGAAAACAAAGCTTCCTCTATGAGGAAGCAAAATACAAAACATTTCGTTAATATAAGATATAATCTACACTGAGAGAAAAAATTACTGATTTTGAGAACATTAATTTATTTATTAAATGAAAGTATTAATTCGATTATTTATTTGTTGAAACAAGAAAATCACTCTTCATTTAAAAAAATATTTTCACGAATCTATTACTCCATTATTTTAAACTCTTATTTAACAGTAACAATTAAATGCATGATTAAATTAAATTAATTAAATTTGTATTCATTGGATTAATTACATTGATCGCATCATAAACATGAGATTATTTGAATCTAAAAAACGAATTCAATACAAAATTATTTTTTTTGAAAAAATTATTTTTTTGCAATAACGTCATTATTATTTTACTTCAAAAAATATTTTTATTTAAATAGATTTGATTGAATTTGTATTCATTAGATTACTTACATTTATATCGCATCATAAACATTAGATTATTTGAATCTAAAATGATGATTATTTGAATCTAAAAAACGACTTCAATACGAAACTATTTGTTTTTGAACAAAATTATTTATGGCATCATAAACATGAGATTATGTCGATCTAAAAAATGACATCAATATTAAATTATTTTTTTCGAACAAAATAATTTCTTTGCAATAAATGCATCATTATTTTACTTCTAAAAATGTTTCTGTATATATTTAATATTTATTAGATATAAAATTGATCGTGACTATTTGAAAAGAAGCTGTAGTAAAATAAATAACACATTATTTTATTCCACTAGAATATTTGTTTGGAATGGTGAAATTTTTATTTCCTTCAAGCAATCAACTATCATTTCTATAGTATACTTTAATAGTATACATAAGTTGAAAAATTGAAAAACTAGTTTTTCAAATGTTTTCTTATTTTCGAATCTTCATAACTCGTAACTTTTTTCAAATGCATAGTAGTAGTCGATAGCGTAA
The DNA here is from genome assembly GCA_946863875.1 of Alloplasta piceator. Taxonomy (NCBI): domain Eukaryota; kingdom Metazoa; phylum Arthropoda; class Insecta; order Hymenoptera; family Ichneumonidae; genus Alloplasta; species Alloplasta piceator. The sequence goes on from OX333071.1 coordinate 75,346,663, forward strand.
TAGGTAGCGTGTTAGGTAGTTAGGTAGGATAGGTATGATGGTAGGTAGGGTCGAGGGTTCAAATCTCGGTCGGACAGAGAAATTAGATCGGAGAATTGGCGCAGATTTGTCTTTTTTTCGATTTATCTCTTATTGGGGTCACTAAACTATGCATATTAAATTATTTGGCAAGGGCTATATATTTTTATAAAATGTTTAGCGACAATTAATAAACACGCATTTGATTGAATCAATCATTTTTCCTGTTGATTGAACTAATTAATTTGTTGATTCGACAAATTTTTTTTCTCAGTGCTTCCTGTATTAAAAGACACGCATGTTTTGAATGATAAAATGTGTTCTTGATTCAAACAACATATTACATATAATTGATAGCATATTGTTAGATTCAAGTAAATTCGTTTATTGAAACAGAAACTTATGGAATTGACTGAAAAAAATGAACCAAGTAAATATATAAGGGAACCAATCTAATATGTTTTGGCAAGTAATGAAAAAATGATTTTTTGCCTTCAAAACTTTATTTCATTGGTTCTAGTAATTTTTTCTCTCAGTGTATACCCCTAAGGCCTTTCGAAAATAAAAACAATTCAAAATATAACAATTCTTCAACCCCCAAAAATTCGTAAATTTCTATCCTGTCAACTTGACACTGGGACTGAATATTCTCGAAATATTGTGAGAATGCCTCAGAGTGGATTTTTCAAAAACCTAAACCTTGTGTAACCCTTCGATGACCCAGTTATCCTTGAATCCCTGGGAATAGCGGGAGATCTTTGGAGGAATGAAATATCGCGAGAATAAAGTGAAATACGATCGAGAAAGATAAGCGGATTCGACGAAGATTTTTCTCTTTTTGCCTCGCTCTTTTCCGTCTCTGATAATTAGGTTTCCTCGACATTATCTTCGGGCGTGGTTCTCTCTGGCTTCTTACATATAATATATCATAATAAAATGCTCCTTTCATCTTCCATCCTCTGTAAATCGAGGAAATGTCGTTTCGCGATTACTTCGATGCATTTTATCTTAAAAATAATTCCAACCCCTCTCTCTCTCTCTCTCTCTCTCTCTCTCTTTCATTCAAAGTTCGTCATTGATAATCCACGAAGCGGACATTTCACCGTCCGATAGATTTCTGTACGTGTATGACACCGTAGGAACTACGATAATTTGCATTTTTATGACTGTCATGTAATAAGATCAGATACGGAAGAGCCTTGAAGGAAAATAATATCGAAATAGTTCAGTAATGCTTTTCAATAATGATCGATAATTATTGCTGTAACGGCTAAACAGCTCCGCGGAATGCCTTGATTAACCGGAATAAGACGCAGTTATTATTAACATTTGAAATATATCTATATAGCTTTATGTGGGGCAATATGGACCAACTTAAGGTAGTAGCCCAGTAATAAAGCCCACTGTGACGGGTTCAAAAAATAGATTTTTTTCCATTTTTCGCAAGATAAACATCTTAAGAATACACTGTAAAAGTTTTAGACCGAAATTTAAAATATTTTTAAAGTTATAGCCAAAAGAAGAGAGCAATTAACTAATAAGTTAATATTAAAAATGACCAATTACTACGGTTTGGTAATTACCAGAACTGTAAAAATCGATTTCGAAGACCTTTTTGTTCACAAGTCCTCCATTTCGTTTTTTTTTTCTAAAATCTGCATGTTATAGGTTATAGACCTAGAATTAAGCCTACAAAACAATAGTCTCATTGGATTTTTGATATCAGATGACTACGGAAGGCAACAATTCGTCAGCTTTTTTTCGAGGACCACTTTGACGTACAAAATCATAACCAATCCATGTAAAATTAAGTAAGCAACAATTTTTTTGTACTCTTCACGATACAAAAAACAACATGCAAAAATTTCAAAACGATTGCATTTTATTTTGTTATTTAAAAAAATTTAAACGTCGAAACGTCGAAAAAACATCGAAATGAAAAACGTCAAAGATGAGAAAACGAGAGTTTTCTCATCTTTTTTTTTTTGCTATTTATGAGAGGGTTAATATTTTAGTATTTCTACTATTGGACGATCAATAGGTATTAAAAATTTCATGGCAATACTGTCCGAACTGAATCATCTTGAAATGACATCAATTACACCTGGGCCATATTGCCTCACTTGATCCTATTTATGTGTTTATACGTGTGTCATTGGATGTAAAGGTGCTGTGATTTTTGTTCTAGCGTAATTAACACCCGGACTTATTGGCGATGATAATTAGTTCTAAATGAGTCTCCGAATCATTAAACTCACTCCTAAATGGACCTCGTATTTTAATCGTTTCTGATCCAGTTCTCAGAAGACTCTTGAAATTTCCAACTTGTGTTAAATTGTATTTTTCGTTGAAAACTTGTTTTTTTTGCTCTTTATCATCAGCTATTGAAATTTAAATTTTTGAAAAATATTTTATTATCGTTTTTTATTCATCTTTTATTTTTTTAATAAATATTTTTGATAACATATAACTTATAAATTTTAAATAAATAATTATGAATTATACATGTTTATAACATTTTGTTTTTATAGATAATGATTTGTCGATGATAACAAATTTTATATTTTGTGCAATAGAATTTTTTTGATTATTCAAAAACAAAAATTCTTGCTTACATTTTTTTCACTTTTTATTTTCATTTAAATTTTTCTCTTCTATTTTATTTATATACATTTGTAGATTTTTAAAAAATGAGAAATAAGATATCGCCATCTATGAGACATTCAGAAAATCTCTGTTTACGTTTTATGAATGGATTGATCGATAAGATCGTACATTTGACAAATTCGTCCAAAAAAATTGATGTGACGTTCGAATTCCACGTTTGCAATCCATCGGGGTCTAGAATACTTTTCAAATTTCGAAAATCAGTACAATTATTCTAGTTTACGGGTGTCGATAAATTGTTATCTGCCATCGAGAAAACAGAGTTTTGTCTTACCGACACTTAAGTTGCAATGAAACTATGAATAATATTTAAAATTTCACTGGTAGGAACGAGTTACTCTTTGAGAATAGTAATGAGTTACTCTTTAATAATAAAAAAAAATCTATCGTTGTATTTACACTTGTGACTCACATTAAAGATTTCTACCTTGCCGATTGAAAATACTGAGTTACCAAGCGACCGCGTTCGAGTAATAATTTATAATGAGAGTGTCGAAATGCTTGGGAATCATACCAAAAAATGGAGGTACGCGAAATCGCGATATTTTTTCCAAAATATTTTAGAAAAAAATATCATGACTCATCCAAATATTCATAAATCCAAATTGTAACATTGAAGAATCTTTTGAGGTGCAATTAATCATGTTAGCCTTCCTAAAAAATAACGAAAGTAGGCGAATCGAAAATTCAGCGAAATCTTATATTTATATACGGGGCATTCCACGCCGATTCGAGCTGGGTCTGACCTTAAACCTCTCCGATTTTGTCTGCAATTTTTTATGGTTTTGTAGTACCTCTGAAAAGCACTCAGGATTTTTTTCAATTTTTTTTTTTGGAGCGATTTGACTTGACTATAATTTTATAAACAAATTACTTTTAGCCCAAATTTAAAAATCTTGCCAAGCGTTGACAAAGCCAAAGGTAGGGGTTTCCTTCTGTTTATGACAAGCTTTTTTGAAAAAATAAATCTTTTCTTAAATAAAAGGAGAAACCTGAATTGAGTGGGCTCTTGTCCAAACATTTTTTAAAACACCTCCAATTCATACAAAAATGTTTGGATAATGACCCATTCAATTCAGGTTCTTCTTCCTATTTAAAAATTAAAAAAAAAGCTTATTATAAACAGAAGGAAACTCCTCTGCCCACTTTGACTCAACCTTTGAAATTTTCATGTAAAAAACGAAATTTTCGTGATTTTATTCAGATTTTTAAATTTGGGCTAAAAGTAACTTGTTTATAAAATTATAGTTGAATCAAATCGCTCAAAAAAAATCTGAAAAAAATACTGAGTACTTTTCAGAGGTACTAAAAAACCGTAAAAAATTGCGGACAAAATCGGAAAGGTGAAGAGTCGAAAATAAAAATTGAACGATACCTTGGAAATATATCTTCTCCACGTAAATATATCGCTCGAGCTTACCGCTGATTTATTTCGCCCCACCGATACATTAAGGAGAATAGATAGGTATGTGATATATGGGGCGTTCCATCCCAAATCCAATTTTTTATATTTTTTAGTACCGATCAAAAGCCTCTTGCTGTTAAATTTTGAAATTTTTTTTATTACCCGTTCACAAGATATTAAATTTAAAAAAGAAACCGCTCTTTTTTAGGTTTTTTGGTCATAACTTCTTTAATAATGGTCCGAACTAAGTGTTTTTTTCAAAATTTTTGTTTTTTTTTAATGGCCTTTTCAGAAAAAAATATTAAATAAATATTCGACGTGTTTTCGAATAAGTTTTTCGAGTTTAAAACTTTGAATCATGTTTTTAAAAGTGAGGGCATATTTAGATTTTTTTGAAATTTTTTTATTTTTAACGACTATATATTCAACAACTTTTAAAACCAGTCCGGTCGTGGGCCCTCCACAATTACTATTTTTTTTTAATTTATAAAAATTAAAAAAAAAAATTTCTATAAATCATTATGAAAATCAATTTTTGTTACTGTATACAGTGTAGGGTGGGGGTCGAAGAGTCGACTAACCAATGTTTCGAACGGCCGAAATCCCGAATTTTACGATTACGAACGTTAGAATAACGAAGCGCCGAAATCCCGATCGCCAGAAAAGAGAAAGTCGAGAGAACCGCCCCATGCGTAAGAGAGAGAGGAGGTGCATCTCTCTCTCTCCTACGCATGGGGCGGCTCCCTCCGCTTTCGCTTTTCTGGCGTTCGGGGTTTCGGCGCTTCGTTATTCGAACGCTCGTAATCGTGAAATTCGGGATTTCGGCCGTTCGAAATATTGGTTAGTCGACTCTTCGACCCCCACCCATTAATAGTCAAGTCTGTTTATGAACAATAATAACAACAGTTTCTATTTATTCACGTATTCTTTTGAAAATCTTATATATACGATTATTTCCTGAATTAGAACATTCCTTTGCCAATACCCTACCGTTGTTCATTGAATAATTATTAATTATTAATTATTAATTTAAAACATCTGTTAACAATTTAAAAAAGTGTCAAAATTAATCCAAAATGATTTTAAAAATACTATACGGTAACAAAAATTCGTATTCACAAAAATGTACAGACATTTTTTTTTCAAAAATCGAAAAAATAGTAATTATGGAAGGCCCATGCCCGGACTAGTCTTAAGGGCAGGGTGAACACCCTCCCCCCCCCCCCCCGCCTTTCCGCTCTTGTGAGTGCGAGAGAGAGCGCCTATAGGGGTCCTGTGAGAGCGAGAGAGAGGGTCTTTAGCCTGCCAAAAGTTGTTGAATAAGTAGAAGTTTAAAATAAAATTTTTTTTTTAAATCAAAATATGCACTCACTTTTAAAAACACGATTCAAAGTTTAAAACTCAAAAAATGTATTCAAAAACACGTCGAATATTTTTATCGTATCTTTTGCTGAAAAGGCCATAAAAAAAGAAAAATGTTGAAAAAAAAACATCTAATTTGGACCATTGTTAAAGAACTTACGACCAAAAAACTGAACGAAGCGCGGTTTTTTTTTAAATTCAAAATCTCGTGAACGGGTAATCGAAAAAAATTCAAAATTCTACAGGAAGGGTCTTTTGATGAGTACTAAGAAATATAAGAAATTTGGGGAAATAAAAAAAAAGTTTTTCGAACTGTCCGATTTGGGATGGAACGCCCCATATACATGTGTTCGAGCGTCAACTCGATCCGTGCGCGCATGCGCGCAACTCTGGCGGTGTCTGCTGTCCCCACTCCGCAGTCGAGCGACCGCGCGACCGTCGCGACAATTCTGCGTCTCTCTCTCTCTCTCTCTCATCCTCTTCCCCCCTCCGCCAGTTCTGCGTGCCCTTGCGTTTTTGATTAACCTTAACCTTCATCACGTATATATGCACTTTCTTAATTGTCGATCGTTCGTGTTGTCATCAATTATTTTCTCGACAATAATTGTGAGTCACACGAAAGCAATACGTGAGTATACGAAAAATATTTCCATTACGCAGTTTTATTTTCCGTTTGACGTTCCGCCAATGTTCGTCATTCGTCGATGAATTTTACCGACAATATGAATTCGTCATGTTATTCCTTTGGGTAAATGATTTATTCGCGATGTGAGGGAAAAATTCTGTGGAGAATAAGCGAAAATTCGTGAAACCCGCCGGTTTTGTTGCGTCTAAACGAGCCGGCATAACCTCAAAACATATCTCATCATTCTCCACAGTTTTTGGTATTTTCGTCGGTAAATATAAAGTTTGATCCTCGTGAGGTTTCATTTGATCAATTTTGCGATTAATCTCGGAATTGACAGTCATGAACGTATATTTAGAGGTTATCTGTCTGCATTTGTGATATTTGAAAGATGTCAACGGACTCTGTCGCACGAGAAAAAATTGAAATATCCCTCATTATTTCTCAAAAAATTTTTTTTGTAATTCTGATTTTTTCTTATTCTTTTTCGGCAAAAGCATAATTTTAAGTATTTTTTTCTATCAACAGGGTAAAATGTGGCGTAGAAAAGGATTTCGAGCCCCGGTGAGCTGTAATGGATCGACACAAGGCAGTTATGGAAAGCGGTGATGCTAAACTAGCAGCCGTAGGTGCCGACGATCCTCGGAATGTTGCGATGAACTTCTAAGTCACTACGATGTGGAGTTGTGTCAGAACGTTGTCATTTCTCCTACAAGAATGCCGAAACGGTAACGTTGATTTTTTCTATACATTTGTGGATTGTGCCGAAGGGCAAAAGGTCCTGAGAGATGGTACAATTTCTAATGGACCATGATTAATCGTGGCCATTGTAATTTTAAATGTAATTATTAACGATAAGTGATTCTTATCATTACAATGCTCTGTATGAATTCAAAAACAATTAGGACTCTCGTTACAGAGGAATCTTTCTTTCAACATTTCAAACATGAAGTTTTATAGGGCATAAAACAGTTTCATTGATTCGTCATCGATTTTATTTCCCCCGTTGAAAGAAGCGATCGCGGGATTGCAGGCCCATAACTATAGTTTCCTTTATCCATAAAATAGGGTTTCTTCTCTTGAATCATCGTAGCCTGCGATGACCTATAGAACGCCTCAAAATTCTTCCTCATATTACATTTCTTGGTAGCGATACAGAATTTCGAAAGTTCCTGATACCCGACAATAAGGGACACGAAAAGTTTTTCTTTCACGTGTCGAAAGACTCTGCAAATTGGACTCTTGCACTTTGCTTCCTCATCTTTATCCATAATTCACACAACTTCCGTTATTAAAAAAAAAAAACAAAATTTGATAAAATTTTAATCATTTGATAGATTTTCGCCAAATTTAATAACGAACATCCTTGATAGCTATATTAGCTCTGTGCAAAGTTTCAGTTCCATATCTTGAAAATTGCACAAGTTAGAGCATTTACGCTATTTTTCAAAAAATTAAAAATTTCATAAAATTTTAATCCCTTCATGGATTTTCGCCAAATTCAGTAGTGAACAATCTTCATAGCTATACTAATTCCTTACAAAGTTTTACTGCAATATCTTGAAAATTGTGCAAGTTAGAGCGTTTCCGCTATTTTTCGAAAGATTCAAAATTTGATAAAAATTTAATCTTTCGATCGATTTTTATCAAATTCAATACTAAACAACCTTAATAGCTATACAAATTCTGTACGAAGTTTAAGTGCTATCTTGAAAGTTGCAGAAGTTTGAGCGTTTACGCCATTGTTGCAAAAACGAAAAAAGTCGATGAAATCTGAACACCCGTTAGAATTGAAACAAAAATTTTTCATATTGAAGGGCAATTTGTGCTGGACAAGTTTGAAAAATTTCAGCTCGATATCTGGACGCGTTCTTGGGTTATTAATTATTTACATCAGAAACTCAGGATACACACACATCCATGGGGACATTTTTTCTAAATATGATTTCTCGATGTTTTGGGACATTTTGAACACATTGGCATAAAAATCTCGAAAAAAATAATTTCTACGAAAGAAGATTCCTTTATGAGGAAGCAAAAACAAACCTCAAAGCTTTTTTTTCTAAATATTCAGTACCAATGACAGATTCAATTACATTCGAAAAGGAAAACAAAAATGTTTTGCATTTACCGAGCGAAACAAAGCAACAGAATAAACTACTCCGCAGCTCAAAATTTCCCTCCAAAAGGATTTAAAAAACTCAAATAAAAGAGCCGGTAGCTCAGCGGGGAATTAAATTTTCCCGGGTAAAATCATGGTTAATTCGCTGGCGCCATCTCGCGGCGAAACTGGGTGGTGGCCCAAGATGGCCGACGACGGGGGGCGATTGATAAAAAAAAACATTGAAAAAACGTGCATTATACGCCGCGGATTCTGCGCCTCGAGGGTTCACCTCGCGAAGATACACAGGAAACGACGAATCGTGTTGGCACCGTCGTCCGCGAGATGGCGACGAGCCTATCGCTCGAGATTGATGAAGAGACGAGCGGGAGGGGAGGCACGAAAAAAAACGTTAAGAAATCAACATGGCGATATCGCGGTGTCGCGCCGAGTGCGAGTCCGTCGAAGTCGACTGAAATATTTCATTTTCGGAGCCGTGAACATTGACAATTATAAACGTCATTGTCGTTTGATCGTTCGCGACGAGCTCGATATCGAGAGTCGCGTTATCTCAAGGGACTTTTTACAGTGCGATATGTGCGGTTTTTCATGACGAATGTGACAGGCCTGTGCGTGGTGGCTATTGCAAGTAAGCCTCTGGATTATTGGATTTATAAGTGGACGTATCCTCGTCGATTTTTTTCGTGACTAAAGGTACGTTGACCCATGCAATCGTTTATCAACAATGTCAGAGTCAAATGGCCGGGATTTAAACCCACATATTCATCAACAAAAACCCATATATCGTATCTCAAACATATCTATATATATATATCTATATATATAGATATACATATATATCCCCCCTAATTCTTTCAGACACTTAAATATTTGTCCGCGGGTCTTCAGTAGAGCGGTACAGTTAGGAGACTTCGAGCCGGCGCCAAATGTCAAGCGGCGAATTAAACTCGTGTATTATGTTATCTAATTTCTGGAAATTGAGAAAGAAAATCATTTCTCGATTATCATAGAGTCTGAAAACGTTTTTTCGCACATAATAACGATATGGCAAAGAAATTCTGTCGCCAGAGGGAATGAGAAAAGGAGTAAGAAAAATGCGCAGCAGGAGTATATGTTAAAGGTCGGGTGTTCTATCCCTGTTTTCGTCTATAGGGCATTCAACTCAGTCTTCGTCGCTCTTCCCCCTCTCTCGCCCCTTTCCCTTGACGCAGCTCCTTTTTCTTTATCTCTTCTTCTCTCTCGTACTCATCATTATTATACGATATCGTTCTACTAAAAAGTCTATATGGGCGTTTGTGGATGTGTGTGTATATATGTAGGAGGTCCTTTCTGCGCCGCATATTCCGCTCTATCCTGCGCCGCCAAAAATATATCCCGGTGCGACCTCGTCGATCGACTCGCTTATATATGTATATACATACCGGTGCCTGGACTGCTAACCTCGACACTGTTAGCCGCTCCCGATACTTCGTTGAGGCTCTCGCGCGGGACATGCGTACACGTTACGCAAAGTTTGATTTGTATATCTGTATATACATTTGCGAATGTATGTATATTAGAGTGAATCGAAAAAATTAAAAACTGTTGGCTACCCTCAAAAATCAAAGATGTCGTTGAAAGAAAGGTCTCTGTGCAACGGTTCGATTTTTTGAATTTTTTTAGAGGGCGCGCGGGACGTTCAAAAATGCCATTTTTAGCGTTGAATTTACTGTATAACTGATAAACGGAAACAGATCATTCAAAAAATTCTGAATTTTTTATATAAGGTGCCCAGATATGTACTCTTTCAAACCCATATTTACTGAACAGTAACAAATGGTTCATGCATTCGAAAAAAAATCTCTGAAAATCAATATTTTCACAATTTTTCAATTAATTATATCATTACATATTGATTTTTTTTTATAACACGTTTTTGTATTTCTACCATCTTTTTTCTTGTAAAACTCGGTATCAGTATTGCTTACAATGCGAAAATTGCTAAAAAATTATTATTTATTTTGGAAATTTTCAAATTTAAAAAGATTTATTTTTTAGCAATTTTCGAATTGTAAGCAATACTGATACTTAGTTTTACAAGAAAAAAAATGGAAGAAATACACAAATATTTTAGAAGACAAAAATCAATATGTAATGCTACAATGAATTGAAAAATAGTAAAAATATTGATTTTCAGAGATTTTTTTTCGAATATATGAACCATTTGTTAATGTTCAGTAAATATGCGTTTGAAAGAGTACATATCTGGGCACCTTATATGAAAAATTCAGAATGTTTTCAATTATCTGTTTTCGTTTATCAGTGATATAGTAAATTTAACGTTAAAAAGGGCGTTTTTGAACGTCCCCCCAAAAAAATTCAAAAAATTGAACCGTTGCATTTATTTCGACCTTTATTTCAACCTTTGATTTTTGAGGGTAGCCAACAGTTTTTAATTTTATAGATTCACCCTAACGTATATATATGGGTCATTCCACGCCAAATCGACCACTGTTGAACCCGACCCCTTTCGATTTGGCTGAAATTTTGTTTTCCTTTTCTATCCCATTAAAAACATTTTTCAGGAAATTTTCAAATTTTTTTACCCAATCGAAAAAAAGGCTTTTTTTCAAATAGCTATAACTTCTTCAAAAATTGACTAATTGGGACGTTTTTTTTCAAAATTTTCGCCTTAAATGTACTTTTCGAAAAAAAAAAATACAACAAAATTTTAAAACATTAAAATCTATGACATTTTTCACTTTTTCGAGAAAAATCATCTTTTTCTGGAAGTTCGCTATTATTAATTCTATTTTTACTCAAAAAATACTTTGATCAATTCCGGAAAAAAATTTCGCCAAGCATGGAGTGGGACGACTTTTCCTCCTATTTTTTTTTTTCACTTTTTTGAAAAAAATCAATTTTTTTCGAGGAATACCACTGTCAATTTTTTTTCTCAATTTTTCAAGTCCTGAGGTCCTTTATAAATCCTCAAAAATTTCCAGAGTGGTGTTTTGTGAAATAAGCCCAGTTAGGATTTTTTTTTTTCAATCGATAAAAATATAGAAGGAAATTTCGGCCCCCTCCGTTCGGCGGCATTTTTTCCGGAATTGATCAAAGTATTTTTTGAGCGAAAAACTAAATAAAAAATGGCGAACTTTGAGAAAAAGATGATTTTTCTCGAAAAAGTGAAAAATTTCATAGATTTAAAAATCTTGAAAATTTTTTTGTATTTTTTTTCGGAAAGTACATTCAAAGATGAACATTTTTGAAAAAAACGTCCCATTTAGTCCATTTTTCAAGGAGTCATAACTATTTGAAGAAAAGCCTTTTTTTAGGTTGGGTAAATGAATTTGAAAATTTCGTAAAAAATTTTTTTAATGGGGTAGAAAAGGAAAAAAAATCAGCCAAATCGAAGGGGTCGGGTTTGAAAGTGGTTGATTTGACATGGAATGCCCCATATGTATTTGGGGCATTCCAGGCGAAATCAACCCTCAATCACTTCGATTTTGAAATGCTTTTTGATTATATACATACGTATATATTAGGGTGGGTCGATTTTTTTTTCGACACGTATTCGCTCAATATATGTATGGGACATTCCGACTGAAATAATCGATCGCTCGGATTTTGATATACTTTTCAGGGAATATATTTTGGTTCGAATCCAGCTTTTTTGAGAAAAAATTGTTCACAATTTCTATAATCTATATAGCCAAAGTAATTTTTAAAAATCAATATCGCGATCGCCCTTTTGTCCTAAAAAAATTCTCAATAATACCAAAATTCATGACGAGACTTCAGGGAAAAAATTCCATTGCTGCGTCATTTGAGATGATTTTTTAAAACTTTAGCTGCAAAAAAAAATGTCTGCCATCCGTAAATATTGAGCTATGATTCAAGGAAACATTATTTTCGATCGTGAACTAAAGTTTCGTTCAGTACGCGTGAATAAGAATTTTTTCTTTACCACACCCGATATATATATTTATATGGGTCGTTTGAGGCGGAATCGACCATTTGGTTTCCGAATACCTTCGATATTTCAATTCTTTGCAGAAAATCTTCTCTTTCTCCTAAAAATAATTCCCTAATTTCGTATTATAAATATATATTCGGCACTCCTTGTAAAATCAAATTTTAACAAATATGAGAAATCATTCAATTCGACCCGATCTTTTTTTCTAAATGTGTTTCCTCGACATTCTGGACCGTTAGAAGTATATTTTGGGGAGAAAAAATGTAAAAAAAATCTTTTTTACACGTTTTTCTTTTTTTTCTTATCGGTAGACGAAAAAGATTTTTTTTCTCAATCATCGTGACGATATTGTTATGATTTACGTAATGAAGAATTCTCACCGGATCCGTTTCGTTTGATAAGAATCGCATTGTGTTTGAATGAAACTTACTAATGAATAGTCGGAAAGAGTCGGAGGGGTCGAGGGAGGTCTCGCGTTACGCAGTTTGTTCGACGAGGTTAAAAGAAAAAAATCACCGGTTATGTAACACTCATAATCGGCGGTAAAACGCGCTTTGCAAACGCAGGAGCGATAAAAACAAAAAAAAATGCTTTTGGGCCAAAAGTCTTGACTCTTCGATTCGAGATATTCTCGTGTATCTCGCTGATTAAACAAAAAAAATGTAGCCCTTGTCACAGACAAACAAACAAAGAGAAATTGTTATGAACATTTTGTAAAAATGATTTTCTTGAGGCAACAAGGGTCAAATTCGAAATCCAAAAAAATGCCGAACTAAAATTTGACCCGATTTACAAATAATTTCGATTTTTTTTTTTTTTGCGACTTCGGTTTATCGAGCATTTTTTCGAAATAGCAACGAAAATATTTATCTTATCACGCGTGCGAGAGAGATAGAGGATTGTCTGAGAAATTATATTTTGTATTATGTATGAGCATATTAATCGGACAATCGATATGACCCGAGAATTAATCAGGAATTTTACGAAAATAATTTATTCGATTAATTTAAACCAGAGTTGTAAATAATGCATTATCAAAATAATGCATTATTGTATTTTTTACCCATTACAAATGAAAAAAGTAATGTGTAATGGATGCATGTTCCATTACCATTGAAAAAAGTAATGTGTAATGGATGCATGCCCCATTACCATTGAAAAATGTAATGTGTAATGGATGCATGCCCCATTACCATTGAAAAAAGTAATGTGTAATGGATGCATGCCCCATTACCATTGAAAAAAGTAATGTGTAATGTGTAATGGACGCATATCCCATTACAAATGAAAAAACTAAAAAAGTTATGTGTAATGGATGCATGTGCCATTACAAATAAAAAAAATTACGTGTAATGGATACATCTTCTATTGCAAGTAAAAAAAAACGTGTAATGAATGAGTGCTCCATTACAAATTATAATTGAAAAAAGAGTAATTTTTAGTGGAGAATATTCCATTACAAATGGAAAAATTACTGTGCTCCATTAGAAACTCGCAAATAGCTGTTTCATTATTTTATTTCACTCAACACAAATTGAGATGGAAGAAAAGCAAGTTACTAATAAAAAATTTGTCGCTTTATTGAATTCCTAAATAATGTGCTTGTTCTTTTTTTTAAACTTTATTTATCGTTTGTGATCATGAAGGATGAACTTTTAGTAAGCTTAATAAAATAATGAGACAGCAGTGTGCAAGTTTCCAATACAAGCATGGCAATTTTTCTATGTGTAATGGAATATTCTCCACTGCAAATTACTTTTTTCAAAACTTGTAATTTGTAATGGAACGTGCATCCATTACCCATTACTTTTTTTAATTGTAATGGAACATGCATCCATTACACATTACTTTTTTCAATGGTAATGGGGCATGCATCCATTACACATTACTTTTTTCAATGGTAATGGGGCATGCATCCATTACACATTACTTTTTTCAATGGTAATGGGGCATGCATCCATTACACATTACTTTTTTCAATGGTAATGGGGCATGCATCCATTACACATTACTTTTTTCATTGGTAATGGAGCATGCATCCATTACACATTACTTTTTTAATGTGTAATGGGGCATGCATCCATTACACATTTTTTAAAGTAATGGGTAATGCATTACTTTTACATTACGATTTTCACAACTCTGATTTAAACGTATATGATGTCTCGTGATAAATCGTATTTTAAAGTCTTGGATTTCAATTGGGAATTCGATTTGGCAAGGGATGAGCGTAATTTTTTTTTTCGTTGAGTTCATTTTTTCGTTAATATTGTTGCAATTGGAGTAAAAAAAAATTATGCCAATTAGATATTTACAAATTATTTATTTTTTCCACCCTTTACAATTTAAATATATTCATTTTTGTACATTTTGGCTCACTCATAAGTTTTGTGAAAGATGAAAAAAAAAATGGTGTAGCTTTGAACAAATTTTTAATTTGCACTTTCTCATTTTTCGAATAATTAAATAATTTTATCGTCAAATAAAATCATTTGAAGCGACCTTTTTTAAATTCAATATCAATCATCCTTTGTTTTTAGAGAATTGGCCGAAAAAAATCAGTCCATAGCTTTAAAATTACAGACAATAAATGAAAATGTTGCCGAACAATTTTCATCCCAAGTTTCAAAGTAATTTTTTTATCAATATTGAATTTTTTTTTTCTTCGATATTACGAAAAAACTCGATCACTAGACACCCAAAACAGGATATTTGCTATCGCCAATCGTTTTTGCTCGGATTGTTGTTCTGATATTTTTTTTCGAAATTTTATAAAATTTTAATCTTTTGAGCGATATAAAAAAATGCATCGCTATAATAGCTACAAAGCTAGAAAAGTACAAGAGTACATCAGGATTATTTCGAAATTTTTAAAATTTTGTAATATCCAAACTTGTATTGGTAGAATGGCCCATATAAGTATATACAGGGTGTCCCATTTAACTTGTGACACCAAATTGGCGAACTCTATATTTAGGCGGTAAAACGAAAAACCGCGAGACACGTATTAATGGGATTTAAATAAAAAATTGAATGGCTAATTTACTTTTTTATTGAGTGGACTTTTTAAGGTGATATGGGGGTCATTTTTTTTTATCAGAAGCTTATATTTATCGAGTCAAAAAGCTTAAATTGGTCGAATAAAAAAACATCTCCGACAAAAGTTGTACATTTTTCTACCTACAAAAAGGCGCTCCTACGAAAAGTTTAGGCTTCTATTGAAAAAAAAATTGACCTTGCGGTCACCTTGAAAACATCCACTCTTTAAAAAGTAAAAAAGCCAATCAATTCCTCATTGAAATAGGCTGGAATTAAATTTTCAAGTTTCAAATTGAAACTGGACACTCTGTATATAAAACCTAGAAAAAACATTCACGATTCCTTAATGTTCCAAAACGGTGCTGCTATGAATAGTGTGAGGTTCCATTAACAAAAAAATAACCTTGAGAAGACCTTCAAAACATCCACTCATTAAAAAGTAAAAGAGCCATTTAATTCTTCATTCAAATCGACGCAAATTAAATTTTCAAGTTTTAAATTAAAACGGGATACCTTGTATATAAAACCTAGAAAAAACATTTGCGAATCCTTAAAATGTTCCAAAACGGTGCTGCTATGAAAAGTGTGGGGTTCCATTTGAAAAAAAAAAATTAATTAAAATCCACTCATTAAAAAGTAAAAGCGCCATTTAATTCTTCATTCAAATCGACTCAAATTACGTTTTCAAGTTTCAAGTTAAAACGGGACACCCTGTATATAAAACCTAAAAAACATTCGCGAATCCTTGATGTTCCAATGGAATCCAATGGATCCATTAACGGGTATTTTTTTTCTCCTCAACGTTTTTATTACACATGAAAACCGGCTTCGTTGCTGCTTCCACCAAACCTCCAGATACGTATTCAGTCTGGGCGTATAAACGACTTTGAACATAAAGTAGGGGGAAGCAGAATTCGGCTGTCTGCTTCAAGAAACAAAAACAATCCGAGAATTCGAATGTACGTTTCGATGGGGCAACTTCTTCTTCAGATCGAAAAGAATGTCTTGAGGAATCGCTGATCGCTGGCATTGATATTAATTTTCATTATCACAATTTTTATTACCCATTGACGTTGTAATATATTTTCAAATTTTCCGGTTAAGTAACGAACAAGATTTTTTACACAAAGGAACGAGGATGATTGACATTAATTTAAAAAAATAACGCTCAAGAAAAGATTTGATAGAATCTGGAAACATTAATTTCGAAAAAAAACACTAAAAAAAGATTTTATAGAATCGGAAAATTAAACGGTTAAAAAATTCTCAAAATTACTAAATAATTTTCCAGCCATATTTATCGCGATAATTAATAAAAATGTACCGGTGAAGTAACGAACAAGATTTTTTACACAAGCAACGAGGATAATTGACATTAATTTCGAAAAAAAACACTGAAGAAAATATTTTATAGAAACGGAAAATTGAAAAATTAAAAAATGCTCAAAATTACTTCATAATTTTCCAGCTATAGTTATCACGATAATTAATAAAAATTTACCGGTAAAGTAACGAACAAGATTTTTTTACACAAAGCAACAAGGATGATTGACATTAATTTCGAAAAAAAAACACTTAAAAGATTTTATAGAATAGAAAAATTAAAAAATTAAAAAATGCTCAAAATTAGTTCATAATTTTCTAGCCATAGTTATCACGATAAAAAATTTACCGGTGAAGTAACGAAGAAGATTTTTTACACAAAGCAACGAGGATGATTGACATTAATTTCGAAAAAAAAACATTCAAGAAAAGATTTTATAGAATCGGAAAATTAAAAAATTGTCAAAATTACTTCATAATTTTCCAGCCATAATTATCACGATAATTAATAAAAATTTACCGGTGAAGTAACGAAAAAGATTTTTTTACGTAGAGCAACGAGGATGATTGACATTAATTTCGAAAAAAAAAACACTCAAGAAAAGATTTTCTAGAATCGAAAAATGAAAAAATTCTTAAAATTACTTCATAATTTTCCAGCCATATCACGATAAAAAATTTACCGGTGAAGTAACGAAGAAATTTTTTTACACAGGGCAACGAGGATGATTGACATTAATTTCGAAAAAAAAACACTCAAGAAAAGATTTCACACAGTCGAAAAATCAATAAATTAAAAAGTTCTCAAAATTACTTCATAATTTCACAATTTTCTAGCCACAATTATCACGATAATTAATAAAAATTCATTATTGCATCACGAACTATTTCACTCTTTTCAAAATTCGAAGTTTATGGTTTTTTTTATTTTTCAAAAATCTTTTTCAGTCCAGTTCATTTTTTGGGCACATTATTATTATTATAAAAAGTTGTTGGATCACCAATATCTGCACACTTTTCATTATGGATTTTTTTATTTTTTTCATTCTTTTTTTCTTCTCACTATGCCTTTCTCAGTATGAGCCAGATGCCTCAAACGAAGGAAACCATTAATGATACCACCCCTTCGCTGCGCCCCCCTCCCCTTGCCCCGAGCAGAATACACCAAAATATATGTGCTTAGTCGTTGAATTTGTGTTTGGGTCATGCACGAAATGAATGAGGCTTCGTCGTTCGTTTTGATCGTCGTCATCGTGTTAATATGGGTCAGGCGCTCCCCAACAAAAAGGTCATTGCCCCAGGCCTCCTCACGTCCGGCCGATAAAATAGCAACACCAATAGAGGAGCCAGAACGCGGGCATCTCGAATTCTCATTTCTTCGACTTCTTTTCCTCTATTCGGGCAATTCAACTGACCGAGAGAAGGAGAGACAGTGATAAAATTCATGTTCCTCCAGAGATGTCGCTGCAAGGCTTGCCCCAAAATCCTCCTTTCCGTCATTCGATAAGTCCAGCAGTTTTAAAAGTGTCCATTGAAAAAATTGATTTCGGGTTCGAGTTTGTATTTATTCATATTTTTAAAATTTGCGG
Source organism: Alloplasta piceator (assembly GCA_946863875.1). Classification (NCBI taxonomy): domain Eukaryota; kingdom Metazoa; phylum Arthropoda; class Insecta; order Hymenoptera; family Ichneumonidae; genus Alloplasta; species Alloplasta piceator. Next base: position 75,364,771 of record OX333071.1, read on the forward strand.
AAATGACAAATTTAGCAAATTACCTATTTTCGGGACAAGAGCAATGTTGGTTGTATTATTATTGTTCTTTTTATTTGGCTTTTTTCGTTCGAGATAATGTAGGGCAAGCTGGATATTACCGTCAGTCGGTAAAGATGGAACGATTATTTTTCTAAGATTTTTAAATATGCCCGCGGCCATTTTAATTTTTTATTTATTTTGTCACTTCATAAATTATGAAAAATGATCGAACGAATCGTGCAAATTTATAAGTCGTTAAGCCTCTCTTATGAGGAAGTCAAAATGCATAAGAGTGTTCGTATTGAAGAATTTGCGGGCGATTGTTGTTGAGTCAATTGCAAATTTGTACAATTTTTTTAAAATTTGGTTTCTTTCAATGGCTGTCTCGATGGCGTTGAATTTTTCAGCGAAATTTCAATATTTCAAGAATCGCAATTTTAGAATATCAAAGGTCGTTGAATTTTCCAACTAAATATCAATTTTCACGAAACAAGAATCACAATTTTATAATAGCAAAGACCGTTGTTTGTTCCAGCAAAATTTGAATCTTTCGCGAAACAAGAATTGCAATTTTAGAATAGCAAAGGTCGTTGAATTTTCCAATCAAATTTGAATCGCGCGCAATAAAATAATAGCAATTTTATAATGGCAAAGATCGTTGAATTTTCCAACAAAATTTGAATCCGTCACAAAACAAGAATAGCAATTTTAGAATATCAAAGATCGTTGAATTTTGCTGCTAAAGATGAATTTTTCACGAAACAAAAAACACAATTTTATAATAGCAAAGATCGTTTTGTTTTTGTTTATTCCAGCAAAATTTGAATCTTTCAGGAAACAAGAATCGCAATTTTAGAATAGCAAAGGTCGTTGAATTTTCCAACGAAATTTGAATCTCTCACAAAACAAGAATAGCAATTTTAGAATATCAAAGATCGTCGAATTTTCCAGCTAAATATGTATAAATTTTTCACGAAACAAGAATCACAATGTTATAGTAGCGAAGACCGTTGTTTATTCTAACGAAATTTGAATCTTCCAGGAAACAAGAATCGCAGTTTTAGAATGGCAAGGTCGTTGAATATTCCAACAAAATTTGAATCTCTCGCAAAACAAGAATAGCAGTTTTAGAATACCAAAGATCGTTGAATTTTCCAACAAAATTTGAATCTCACAAAACAAGAATAGCAATTTTAGAATATCAAAGATCATTGAATTTTCCTGCTAAAGATGAATTTTTCACGAAACAAGAAACACAATTTTATAATAGCAAAGACCGTTGTTTATTCCAGGAAAATTTGAATCTTTCAGGAAACAAGAATCGCAATTTTAGAATAGCAAAATTCGTTGAATATTCCAACAAAATTTGAATCTCTCGCAAAACAAGAATAGCAGTTTTAGAATAGCAAAGATCGTTGAATTTTCCGGCTAAAGATGAATTTTTCACGAAACAAGAAACACAATTTTATAATAGCAAAGACCGTTGTTTATTCCCGGAAAATTTGAATCTTTCAGGAAACAAGAATCGCAATTTTAGAATAGCAAAGGTCGTTGAATTTTCCAATAAAATTTGAATCTCTCACAAAAAAATAATAGCAATTTTCAAATAGCAAACATCATTGAATTTTCGAGCAAAATTTTAATTTTTTTGCGAAACAAGAATTGCATATTTAAAATGGTTAAAAGTAAAAAAATAAAAATTTGATAAATATTCAAGCTGTCGCGTTTCCCGATTGAGAACGACCGACTCGAGGTTCAAGGCCAGTAGATCAATGCTCGTTTCTACTCCACCTCGTCTTTTTCCCGTCACGTGGTTTAAATACGGAATAGACCGAGATTGCAATGATCTCACACTAATTCTACCTCTCTCTTTCATCTCCGTCTCTTTTTTTTTCTCGTACGATCGTTCTCTCGGGCTCGTCCCTGTTGAGTTGAATAACACCGCGATAAATTCGCCAGACGCCTTAGTTCCTAGAATATAATTCCTTTCGTCTTGTTCGCCGAGTTTAGTGCACCCCGCTCCTACAAAGTTATTTTGCGATATTTTTTTTTGTCTGTGCGTGTCGTATCAGTCGCGCATTGAAATTAAGGGGTTTTACTTTAGGATTTTCAAAAAATCAATTTTTTTAAATTTAACTTTCTTAATGTACATAATATATTAAAAAAATAACAAACAATCTACATATGGGGCATTCCATTTCAAATCGACCACTTTTAAATCCGACCCCTTTCGATTTGGCTGAAATTTTGTTTTCCTTTTCTACCCAATTAAAAACATTTTTCAGGAAATTTTCAAATTTTTTTATCCAACCCAAAATAAAAAGCTTTTTTTTAAATAACTATAACTTCTTCAAAAATTGACTACTTGGGACGTTTTTTTTTTTTTTTGAAAATTTTCGTTTTTGAATGTACTTTCCGAGAAAAAATACAAACAAAATTTAAGATATTAAAATCTATGAAATTTTTCACTTTGTCGAGAAAAATCAGCTTTTTATCGAAGTTCACCATTTTTAATTTCTTTTTTTCACTCAAAAAATACTTTGATCAATTCCGGAAAAAATGCCGTCCAACCTGGAGTGGCATTCCTTTAGCTTCAATTTTTTTTTTTCACTTTTTTGAAAAAAAGATAAAAAATTTCGGCGATTACCACTTTCAATTTTTTATTTTTTCTCAATTTTTTAAATTCCGGGGTCCTTCATAAATCCTCAAAAATTTCCAGAGTAGTACTTTGTGAAATGAGCCGAATTGAGAAATATATTTGTTTTTCAATCGTTAAAAAAAGAGAAGGAAAAGGAATGCCACTTCCGCATTTTCCGCATTTTTTCCGGAATCGATCAAAGTATTTTTTGAGTGAAAGAAAAAAAAATTAAAAATGGCGACCTTCGATAAAAAGATGGTTTGAAAATGATATGAAATGGAAAAAAAATTCATCGTCGTTTTTGATTTCTTTTCGGGAATGAAATAAAATATATCGTATCAATAATATTGAAACATGAGAAAATTGATTCTATCGCTTGGTTCGTTGAAATTCCGCGATAATCGTGTCGCATTGTCACGTAATATTGCGATATTATATCAAAATCATTGATTGCAGATACATACACATATACAGGGTGTCCTATTTAACTTGCAGCATTGAATTGACTCGATATTTATGCACCTAATCGAAAAACCCCGAGTCACGAATGAAGTGGATTTAAATGAAGAATTAAATGGCTCTCTTACTTTTCCACTGACCGGACGTTTTCAAGGTGATATCAAGGTCAAGTTTATTTCTAAATGGAAACCTACATTTTTTATAACAGCACCGTTTTATACGTACAAAAATGTACATCTTTGGTCCGAAATGTTTTTTTATTTGACCAATATAAGTTTCCATTTATAAGAAAAAAAAATTGACCTTCATATCACCTTGAAAACGCGCAAACCAAAAAAGTAATTTAACTACTTAGTTCTTCATCTCAATCGACTCAATCGATACGTGTTTAGGGGTTTTTCGATTTACCGCGTGAATTTCGAGTTCGCCGTTTCGGTGTCACAAGTCAAATGGGACACCCCGTACATTTTCTTTGTCCGTATGTCCCTGAAAACTAAATCAACGTTTTATTCTTTCGATATTTACAACAAATAGAACACATTTTCTTTTTTAGGAATTGTTCATGGAAAAAAAATCATTCTTGAGAAAAAGCAAAAACAAACACATGAAAAAGTTTTTGAGACCTTTTCTTTTTATCAGAAAAAATATTTCCCGCAGAGCATTCGAAAATCGAAGCGGTCGAATTACCCTGGAATGACCCATATGTTATCCTCTTCACGAATGCTAATCAAGTCACTGGTCAATAGTTTAAACTATTTTCGTTTCACTATTCTTAACAATGTCATACAAAGTCATCGCTATCAATCGACGATTTACCGCAGTGACCGCGTTTTTTTTCTGTTTCTTTTGATCTCCATATTATCGCTTATTTTTTTCTCGGCTCCTCTTCATGTATGTACACTCACATGTTCCACACGCTAAAAGCATATGATCCAATCACTACATTCGTACTACATACATATTCACAGTTTATATATATATATATATATATATATATATATATATATATATATATATATATATATAAGGGTGGGTCAAATAAAATGACTATTTTTTTTCCTCGATATAATGAAAAATGTATTGTTTGGCATCGCAAAAAAACCCTTTGCAAGTATTAGCCCTTCATATTTAAATTAAGAGGTCCCTCATCGAAAATTTTTATTTCTCACTTAAATAACATAGGAAATTTTTTTTTTAACTTTGGAATTTTATTAGACTTTAACCGTTGAGGTTAGAAGAGTTTTTTTTAGCACATTTTTGTAGAAAATTGGATGCATTACAAAAAAGTTTAATCGATAAAACTAACCGTTCAAAAAATAATCGCTGCTAAAGCTTAATTTAAATCAAAATACATTTTTTGAACAGTTAGGTCTATCGATTAGACACAAGAGAGCTTTTTTGTAGAGCATCAAATTTTCTACAAAAATGTGCTAAAAAAACCCTCCTAACCTCAACGGTTAAAGTCTAATAAAATTCCCAAGTAAAAAAAAAAAAAAGCCCATGTTATTTAAATGGGAAATAAAAATTTGCCATGAGGGACGTCTTAATTTAAATATGAAGGGCTAATACTTGTAGAGGGTTTTTTGAGATGCCAAACAATACATTTTTCATTACATATATCGAGAAAAAAAATTGGTCATTTTATTTGACCCACCCTAATATATATATATATATTTCTAATGCTTTTGACGTTCGAGCAACTGCGACGCAATTCTCGCCGAGTTTTGAATTGCGAATTGTGGCTGCAGCGTTCATTTATAGTAACTTGTATGTATTGGGCGTTCCGAGTAAAATCGTCCAATTTCTTACACTCGATCTCTTCAGTTTTTAAGTGCGGTGTAGAAGACATTCTTCCGGCCTAAAATCAAGCATCCTTTACTTTATATGGTGCGTTCCAAGTAAAATTGGCAAATTTTTTAATTTTGAACTACTGCGCAGAAAATATTCTTTCGGTCTCAAATCAAGCCTCCTTAACTTTGTATGGAGCGTTCCAAGTAAAATTGACAAATTTTCGAATCTCGATTTGCTGCGCAGAAAATGTGTTTGCGATTTAAAAAAAAAGCTCTTTATCTTTATACGGGGTATTCCAAATAAAATCGACCAATTTGTGACTGTCGATCTCTTCAGTTTTTAAACGCTGTGCTGAAAATGTTCTCTCAGTCCAAAATCAAGCCTCCTTAACTTTGTATGGGGCGTCCCAAGTAAAATTAACAAATTTTTCGTATCTCGATTTGCTGCGCGGAAAATGTTCTTCCGCTCCAAAAAAAAAAGGGTCTTTTGACTTTATACTGGGTATTCCAAGTAGAATCGACCAATATCTGACCCCGCATCTGTGAAATTTTTTTTTTGGTTCCAAAAAAACGCTTTAAAACTTCAGCCATTTTTTTATAACCCCAAATAAAGACAAATTATAGCAGGCGATGAGCGAAGCAGCGTTGAGAAAAATATTGTCTCCGTTTCGCTGGTGTTTATTTATTTTTCACAAGTGCGGTTTCTTCGTCGTTATTTTCTTCGTCTATTTTTTTTTTCTCATATCGGGGCTTCAATCGGGCGTTACGAGGCTAATCGTTGAACTGGCAATACATGAAAAAAAAATGAAGAAACGGGCTGGAGCAGATCACGAAGATAGAATGGAAAGTTGCGTGGGATAAATCATGTTGACCTTGAAATAAATTTTCTTCTCGAGACCCTCTCGTGGGCAATTAACCCCAAAACTCAATTTTAGTCTACAATTTTCTGCATATTTTATTCCAGACTTTTATTAAAGAGTCAAAACGGCAACGAAATTATCATAATCCTCAATAAAAACAAATTGACCGCCATTTCCCACCTCACACCTTTAATCCTTTTTGGCGATGTCGCATGAAAAAAAATAAGCACAAAAACTCAAAATCTCGTGACACACCTTGAAAAAAAACAAGATCTGATGAAATTTGAGTACCTAAAATTTCGAAAAAAAATCAAGATGGGCTAAAAAAGGCTTGCGAGGAAGCAAAGAATTGAAAAAAAAAAATTGAACTCAATGAATTCCTGGGAGTGTCCATTTTGACGATGTTCAAGTTTGCATCACTTAAATGCGACGAAAATAGTTTTTTTTCCTCAAATTTATCCCGATTAAGGCGACATTTTCAAGTAGAGAATCGTTTGGATGTTTATAATGTCAAAAATAATGCTAAAAATGGTTACGGCGGTATTCTGGTCTAGGAATATACATTTGCTTAGCGCGATAAACAATTTAACCATTATTTTTTTACAACATATTTATCAATATATTTATAGTAAACAAAAAAAAATTTCAAAAAAAAAAAAAAATTAAATAAGTTTTCTAGACCAGAATATCCCCTTAAGTAAAATGCATTTCCGTCGCGGTCTAACGCTGCAAACTTGATATCGTCCATTTTGAATATTTCATTCGCGTCGTTTCATATTTCAAGATAATCTACGGTAGTTCGATCGTTGAAGATGCACAGTTGCGGGAATGTGGTTTTGCGGTCGTGAAAAAGGGGGATCAAGGGCGGGAGGGTTGATATAAAGAAATCACGACAAACTTGATTAACCCTGAGGATGGTCATCGATCAACTGGGTCAGAAACAGCTCGCTGGGTATTTCACGGCCGAGCGCGCGGTTGGCATATTTTTAGAAGCACCCTCCTTGGCCTCCAACCCTTTTCCCCCTCTCCCGCCCCTCTCTTTCTCTCTCTCTCTAACTTGGTCTATTTTTCATCTTGCACTCTCGGGAATTGAGAGAGGATGTCCACGGATTCACTGCAGCTCAGAAAGAGGGGTTGAAAATAGTTTTCCACTTCATCGGAATTCTAAGGTCCTTCTAGAAATGATAAATTGACCGGTGATTTAGAAAAACCTACTTTTATAAATCGGAAACCTTGAAACTATAAACTGGGAAATAATCCACCGAAAATTGGTAAAAAATGTTGTTGAGACGTATTAAGCTTTTGCGGTGAATTATTAATTTTTAGTTTCAATGTCAAAGTTCAGGCCAGGTTTAACCAGAAATATCATTTATCTGGATAAGGGAGGGGGGGAATAATAGGATAGGTCAAGCGCTCTGTATGGATGCCAAAGCCCTCTGCCTTCGGTTATTGCCTGCGTATGCTGCTAAAAACGTTAAATGTCAAGTAACACGAAACGGAGATCTTCAATTTCAAGACCTAGGTCAAGGGTTCAGGGACAGATATATTAATATCACTCAAATTTTCCGTCAATAAGTCAAACGAATTAATATATGAGGCATTCCACGTCAAGTCAGCCATCCCATTTTTTGAAATCGCCAAAAATCGCAGACACATTTTTAGAAAGTCGTTCTAACTATCAAGAAAATTTGTGATTTTTTTCAGATTTTTAAATTACATTTTTTAGCCGGAAAAAAATACACAAAATTTGTTTGTCCCATTTTGTAACTCGAAAATTATTGATCGTGCGAAAGAAAAAACGTACATCATAAAATTTAGGATTTTCAACGTGCTTTTCACTGCAATTTTTTACAAACTCCTCCGAAAGCTCTATATGCCATTTTCGGAGCAAATAATGTTTTGATTTTTTTTCTCTCAGAATTGACATCTTCGATTCGTCTGTAGTTTTAACAGTTTTTTACTTGATATATTTACAGACTATCAAAAAATTGGCGTAGTGAAGAATCCATTATTTCAAATGCATTTTTATTGATACAATCTATCTTTATAGAGTGATTTAATGAAATAGTTTAGATATTGATATTTTATAATTATTCATCGTAAACAGGGAAAAATAATAAAATAATTTCGTTTTGATACTGCGAAGAAGATTCCTCGATATGATGAAAAATGTATTCTTTGGCATCTCAAAAAAACAGTTCAAAAAATAATCGGTGATAATTAGTTATTATAAATATAAATATACATTTAGTTATTATCACCGATTATTTTTGGAACGGTTAGTTTTATCGATTAGACACAAGAGATCTTTTTTGTAGAGCATCAAATATTCTACATAAATGTGCTAAAAAAAAACTCTCCTAACCTCAAGGGTTAAAGTCTAATAATGTTCCAAAGTTAAAAAAAAAAATGTCCTATGTTATTTAAATGGGAAATAAAAATTTGCGACGAGGGACCTCTTAATTTAAATATGACGGGCTAATACTTGCAGAGGCTTTTGTTTTGAGATGCCAAACAATACACTTTTCATTATGTCGAGGGAAAAAAAATTGGTCATTTTATTTGACCCACCCTAATGTATATAGAGCACTCCAAGTGAAATTTACCAGTATCTGAATCACGAATCTTTCGATTTACTATCAATTTTCAGAAACTGTTCTTACGACCCAAAAACCCGCTCACAAATTAGTCGTAAAATGTTTGAAAATTCTCTTTCAATTTATTAAATTCATAAATTTATTTATTCAATTAAATTCAAAAAATTAAGGCAAAAAAACTGCGCATTTTTCATCGCCGAAGTAGGAACGGGATTGAAATGAAAAAAAAAGAACATTAAAAAACATTTCACAAACGTCGCAATTGCCGTTGACTCTGAAAATAAAAAAACACTTCAAACGTAAAAATAAGATGGATAGAATAAGATAATTTTATGTTTTCACTCCTTAACTAACTAATCAACACTGAATAACTTGCTGAAATTTTCTTCAACTCTGAAAATTCTCGTTGCAAATAAATTAAATGCGCTCTGTCGGTAAAACAGAACGCTGTTCACAATGTCGTAATTTGACAAAAAAAAAGCGGATGCAAAATTTTGTTTAGAGTCAAAACATGGAGCAACAAGATAAATTCATAATTCCTCACGAAAATAAAATATATTCGCCATAGAAGATATATCTTGGATTTATTAAATATATTTTTTCAAAAAGTTGGAATTTTTGTATATATTTCGAAATATATCTTTAATATATCTATCTTGAATACATCTCTGTCTTGAATATACGTAATGAAAAAATATATTTTTTCGATATATTCGAATTATATTGGAAATATATTTTTCTCATATATTTTATTTTCACACGAGAGATTTATTGGATGAAATATTGTTGGCTTTGTCGTCATTTTGCTCGAACGTGATCGACATGTCGCTGATTACGATTTGAAAATCGTGTATATTTTTCAAAACCGAGATAAATGGATCGTAAATACGTGCAAAAAATCCAGTTTATCCTTTATTGTTGCTTTGACGCACGAACTTACGCTCGTCAAAAGTCGATTAACTATCGTTACCATGAAAAATAATGAGGACACCGTCTACCAACAGATTTGAGAAAAATATACGCAAAAAAAAACGTCTAAAAAATTAAAAGAAAACACAGACGTTAAAGACGCTGCTGATTTTACGTGGAATGCCTCATATATCGGAGATCGCGTTTTATACGATCAGCTGTTATTGTCATTTTTGTTCGTTTCTTCCCAATACGGCCCCCTCCCCTCAGAAAAGACCTTCCGGTATTTCTTTCGAATTTTGATGAATCCTAAAAATGTTATTTTGCATAAAAATCTAAGGAACAATTTTTTTAATTTTCGAAAAAAAAAATTCGGGGTTGAAATCATTCCTCAAAGTTATAACCTCTAAGGGGTAGTTTTCCCTGTATACGTTTGCATTAATTCTTCATATAATTGCAGTTATTCCTTTTGTTTTTATATTTATTCGTCGTTGTACGTTTTTTTCCTAAACCATGAAACATTTCCAAGAATTTTCTTTTTGTTTTTCCATTTTACATGTTTGTTAAATATATGTAGGCAGTAAATATATCAAAAAAATATCCAATGTTTTCTGGAAATGAATTTTCATTTACAAACATTCCAAATATAAAATGAATAAAATTAATATATTCATAATATATTTATTTATTAGTATATAATATAATTGAAATTATATTTGATAAATGAGGCATTCCACGTCAAGTCAGCCAGCCCATTTTTTTAAATCGCCGAAAATCGCATACAAATTTTTAGAAAGTAGTTCTAACTATCAAGAAAATTCGTGATTTTTTTCACATTTTTAAATTACATATTTTAGCCGGAAAAAAGATACAAAAATTTTGTTTGTCCCATTTTGTAACTTGAAAATTATTCATCGTACGAAAAAAAAAATAGGACATAAAATTGAGGATTTTCAACGCGCTTTTCACTGACATTTCTTATAAACTCCTCCGAAAGCTTTATATGCCATTTTCGGAGCAAATAATGTTTTGATATTTTTTTCTCAGAATTGGCATCTTCGATTCGTCTGTAGTTTTAACAATTTTTTACTTGATATATTTACAGACTATTAAAAAATTGGCTCAGTGGACAGCCCATTTCTTAGCATGCATTTTTATTGATACAATGTATCATTACAGAGTGATTTAACGAAATAGTGTAGATATTGATATCTTATCATTATTAATCGTAGACAGGGAAAAATAATAAAATAATCTTGTTTTGATACTGCGAAGACGATTCCAGGAACAAAGCACTATCATTGCTTCATTCCCAAAAATCATGGCCAAATCGAACTCAAAAAGTATTCATTGGCCATAGAAACTTCGGTGTATCCAAAGAGGGTAAATTAATTCTCTTTTGCAATCGAGAGACGTGACTAGCCTTTGACTCGAATTTGAATAGACTTTATCGGTGTCAGGGGTCCATTGATAAATAAGTTTATTAAATTGTACAAAAAGATATTTAAATAAATAAAAATGGAAAAAGTTTAAAAAATTGAAAAAGTACAACAAATAAATAAAAATGCGGGCTGTAGAAAATATCTATAAATAGTCTCAACTCTGTTAATGTTCAAGAGAAATTTGTGTATTCGTTTGGGATGAAAAACGCATGCGAAGGAATGGATTGTCCACTGAGCCAATTTTTTTTTAGTCTGTAAATATATCAAGTAAAAAACTGTTAAAACTACAGACGAATCGAAGATGTCAATTCTGAGAAAAAAAATATCAAAACATTATTTGCTCCGAAAATGGCATATAAAGCTTTCGGAGGAGTTTGTAAAAAATTTCAGTGAAAAGTACGTTGAAAAACTTAAATTTCATGTTCTACTTTTTTTTTCGTACGATGAATAATTTTCGAGTTACAAAATGGAACAAGGAATTTTTTTGTATTTTTTTACGGCTAAAGTATGTAATTTAAAAATCTGAAAAAAATCACGAATTTTCCTGACAGTTAGAACTACTTTATAAAAATGTGATGTTTGGTGATTCCAAAAAATGGCGTGGCCGACTTGACGTGGAATGCCTTAAATATATCAATTAAAATATTAAATTGATATATTTTTCCATATATATTTTATTCTCACATTGATGTATCTTCAAATTCTCCCATTATTTTTTTCCCCAATTTTTAATGATTATACTCGCGCGAATATCGTTTTAATGGAAAGGTATTTTTACGCATCAAATTTTACGGTTATTTATTATTGCTTGTTTAGAAAACTAAATCTGGCCAAGATGAAGGACGAAGTAGTGGACGAAGAGGAGACGTCGGGCACACCATCGCTGGCGGGATCCGTGCCGGAAAGCACCACATCTGGCGGGTAAATTATTTTCCAATTATTTATTCTTATTGATACCGCTGTAAGTAATATTGCAGAATTTTTGTTATCCAAAATCATGTCGTTCTTTTTGTCCTATCTTTTTTTTTTAGTTTTAAACAAATGTTTGAACGAAAAAAAAAATTGTCTTGCAACATTTTTCAAAAATATAATGGAATAAAATCAATAGACGATTTTTACTATTATAAGCTAAAGAATTATTCAAACATTCGAAATTTGTATTAAAAATCTCGTAGAATTCAAATTATTCAAAATTTTCGAATTATCCAAAAATTCGTATTATTCGAAAATTCGAGTAATCAAAAAAATCAGCCTGTTGTACGAAAATTCTTATAATGTAAGAAAAAAAATTATGTTATTTGAAATTTCGTATAATTCAAACATTTGAATACTTTCGGATAATTATAGGCGCGCAATTATCGTTGCGACGAATATCGACTGTATGAGAATAATCGAGTGAGAATAATCATCAAATTATTCGGAAATTCAAAATTCGTATAAAATATTTCCTATAATTCGTATTATTCGAAAATTCGAGTAATCAAAAAAATTCGCCGGTTATTCGAAAGTTCTTATAATTTAAGAAAAAATAAAAATCATGTTATTTGAGATTTCGTATAATTCAAAAATTTGAATACTTTCGAATAATTATCGGCGCGCAATTATCGTTGCGACGAATATCGAGAATATATGAGAATAATCGAGTGAGAAGAGAAAAAACAGTGGTGAATAAATAAATAAATCAGGCGATATCTTGGTTAAGCCCGCGCGCGCGCGCGCGCGGGCAATGCGGGAGAGACCTCTTCACCGCGACGACCGGCCGGAATAACCGGGCGATGGCAACCGAGAATCACGTTGACGACGATGAGACCGACACCGGGCGGAACAACAACGATCCTGCGGCCGCGTCTCTCTCTCTCTCTCTCTCTCTCCCGCCCTCTCGCTCTATCCCTCTCATACACACGGGAGAGAGGGTCGAACGCGCAGCTCGCTGTTTATAGTCAAGCATAAGCTGGATAGCGAGAGCGCGGGACGGATTCGGTGGGGGGAAAAAAATTCACAGCCACCAGTACGCGCCCGACAGCCGAGCGAAACGAGTCGCGATTTTTATTGGCAATTTTTTCACGCTACTCACTCGATCATCCAAATTTACCGTTTTTTTCCATTCTCTCTTCGTTCTTTTATGAAATTCGCCACTTACGATGATTCGATCGAGACTTTTGAAATCGAAGTGCAATATCAGTGAGGAAAAATCACTTCTGGAAGGATTATCGTTCGATCGATCGATTCGCTGATTGTTTTTGTTTATTTTTTTTTTTTGCCCTGTCGCGAATTCCGCGCAATTCGCGAACGTCACGGTAGTTTATTTCGTAAAATTTGTCCATTGCTGGGGTAGCTTATATTAATATATTTGTATACATATACATATGCATGTATATATTAGGGTGGGTGTTGCAAATTTGTTTGCGCAGTTTTTGGGAAACAATGAAAAATGAAGATTCCTTGAAACGGACCTCCATAGATCAATATTTGGGAGTGACAAAAATTTTATTTTCCTTGAAATAATATTGGTTTTTTTTTTTTAATTCAATTTAAACATTATTGAGGGTTGACAACATTTTAAAAAGAAAGTTTTTTGCAATCTTGATGGTAATTTTCAATTTTTTTTTTCAAAATTATGGATCCAAGACAATAAAAATCATTCTAAACCATAACAGAGATATTCCTGATGAAAAAGAGTAATATTTCAAAAATTGAAAATATTTGCCGATGAAAATATTTAAAAAAAACAAGATATTTATTTTCAGACACATCCAACAAAATCGATCAAATCAACAAGGCTTCGTTCGATTTGTTTCCAATAATCATTGCAAATTATTTGATGCTTCGATGGTAAAAAAAATATCATTTCTGCTTCTTGACCTAATTGTGGAGGGTTAAGTAATTTTCACCACCCCTTTTAGATTAAAAAAAAAATTTAATTTCGTCCGGTATGAAAAAAATATATTTTGGCACACTCTAATATTTACATACATATATATTACATATATGTACATATATTACATATATTACATAAGATATATGTATATTTTCACCTGTGCGAAAATATAGATATGATTTCAAATGTATATATCGGCATCCCCTAATATTTTCAATCATATACTGGGTGCCCCACAAATGAAGGTAATCCTCGTGAGGGTAGATTCGTGACGTAATATCGAATAGAAAAGTCCTTTGCCATTTTTCGATATTTTGAACCCCTCCATTGTTATTAATTATAATTAAACTAATAACAATTCAGAGGTTTAAAGTATCAAAAAATGGCAAAGGACTTTTCTACTCGATATTACGTCACGAATCTACCCTCACGAGGATTACCTTCATTCGTGGGGCACCTTGTATATATATTAGGGCGATTTTTTTCGACTTTTTTATTTCGTTCTCTCCCCACCCGAAATTCACTAAAGTTGATTTTTACCTACAATTCTCATTTTTTCGCTGTTATCTCCGAAATGATTAACTTTACCGAAAAAATGTATAGAAATTTTTTTTTTGGAAATTTAATTTCCTACAAAAAAGGTCCTCTAGACCTAATTGCTAAAATCAATATTTTTTTGAGATATTGAACCTTCACTTATTTGCGATATGAAAATTTTTATGGATTATCGAACCAAAAGTTTCAAATGGTTGATATTCCATATCATATCACCACCCGTGATATGATATGTGAAATGGTGGTATGATATGGAACATGAACAATTTAAAACTTTTGGTTCAAAAAACTATACAAATTTTATACCATAAATAAGTTGAGGTTCAATTTCTCAAGAAATGTTAATTTTAGCAGTTAGGTCTAGAGGACCTTTTTTGTCGGAAATTAAATTTCCAACAAAATTTCCTTTTACGATTTTTCGGTTAAGTTGATCATTTTGGAGATAACAGCAAAAAGTCGAGAATTTTTGGTGAAAATAAACTTTAGGGACCCGTACCATCTCACCAGTGTAAGTTACACTTACGCTGTTCAGGATACTTTTAAAGATCGTTCGATTCTACGTAAATTGCGACCAAAATCAATGTGATAGCATAAAAAACCGCGGAGTGTTAAGATTTTGACGAAAAAAGTTTTTCATTTACGTGTACTTTAGATGGAAAAAATTATCACGCGAAGGGAAAGTACTTAATATCAATATTAAGGGCTGTAACTTTCAGGGAATTTTCTTTCAGACATATACAACAAAATTTCGGGTGGGGAGTGAAAGAAAAAAAAATTGCTCTAATATATATATATACATGAGGCATTCCACGCCAAGTCGGCCACCCCATTTTTTGAAATCGCCAAAAATCGCATACAAATTTTTAGAAAGTAGTTCCATCTATCAAGAAAATTCATGATTTTTTTCAGATTTTAAAATTACTTATTTTAGCCGGAAAAAAATACAAAAATTTAGTTTATCCCATTTTGTAACTCGAAAATTATTCATCGTACGAAAAAAAAAGTAGCACATAAAATTTAGGATTTTCAACGGGCTTTTCACTGACATTTTTTACAAACTCCTCCGAAAGCTCTATATGCCATTTTCGGCGCAAATAATATTTAGATTTTTTTTTTTCCGCAGAATTAATATTTTCGATTCGTCGGTAGTTTTAACAGTTTTTTACTTGATATATTTACAGACTATACAAAAATTGGCTTAGTGGACAACCCATTCCTTCCCATGCATTTTTATTGATACAATGTATCATTACAGAGTGATTTAACGAAATAGTGTAGATATTGATATCTCATCATTATTAATCGTACAGGGGAAAATAACATAATAATCTTGTTTTGATACTGCGAAGACGATTCCAGGAACAAAGCAGTATCATTGCTTCATTCCCAAAAATCATGGCCAAATCGAACTAAACAAGTATTGATTGGCCATAGAAACGTCGGTGTATCCAAAGAGGGTAAATTAATTCTCTTTTGCAATCGAGAGAAGTGACTAGCCTTTGACTCTAATTTGAATAGACTTTATCGGTATCAGGGGTCCATTGATAAATAAGTTTATTAAATTGTACAAAAAGATATTTAAATAAATAAAAATGGAAAAAGTTTAAAAAATTGAAAAAGTACAAAAAATAAATGAAAATGCGGACTGTAGAAAATATCTATAAATAGTCTCAACTCTGTTAATGTTCAAGAGAAATTTGTGTATTCGTTTGGGATGAAAAACGCATGCGAAGGAATGGATTGTCCACTGAGCCAATTTTTTTGTAGTCTGTAAATATATCAAGTAAAAAACTGTTAAAAGTACAGACGAATCGAAGATGTCAATTCTGAGAAAAAAAATATCAAAACATTATTTGCTCCGAAAATGGCATTCAAAGCTTTCGGAGGAGTTTGTAAAAAATTTCAGTGAAAAGTACGTTGAAAAACTTAAATTTTATGTTCTACTTTTTTTTTCGTACGATGAATAATTTTCGAGTTACAAAATGGAACAAGGAATTTTTTTGTATTTTTTTCCGGCTAAAGTAGGTAATTTAGAAATCTGAAAAAAATCACGAATTTTCTTGACAGTTAGAACTACTTTATAAAAATTTGTATGTGATTTTTGGTGATTCCAAAAAATGGGGTGGCCGACTTGACGTGGAATGCCTCACATATATAGATAGACATGTATTTCCTCTTGTGTGAAAGAAACGCGGGAGACGTTGAAAGCTTGATTAAAAGTTTATGGCGCTCTCGCTAGTCGTCCCTGACTCGTTGCAAATTGTCAAGGTCAAAGAGTCACTGCCGCGACACTTGACTCTAACGTACTGCAAAGTTTCGCGTTAGTTGCGTTAGGGTCTCGTGAAAAAGGATTATCCGACGTAACGGTCTTCCGACGGCAATTTGTTCACGAATTTTCCCGACTTATCCAGTGTCGCGAGAATCAACGTCAAAAAAAAAAAGAGACCCTCTTCATTTTCGCGCAAATTTCATTGTCCCTCTGTGAGTGATTTGCGCGCGCGACAGTGTCGACATCTGCAAGTTCTCGAGCGAACCCTCGAACAAGAAAAAAAAAATTCAAAACTCCAGGATTTCATCGATGGAATCGGTTAAATCGCGTTAATCCCAACTGTGCATTTTTCCGAATTGATTTTTCTCACCTCGGGAACGAGTGAAGTTCAAAAATGTTCATGTTCTACATAAATAGGGAAAATTGATCCACGAGGAAGAGAAGAAGGAAAATTGCGAAACAAAACGCAGCTGTTTCGGTCTCCCCAACGAATAAAAACCTGGCCAAACATTTAATTCAACGCCCCAACGAGGAAACAGACGAACGGAGGTATAAAAAGAGAAAAACAAATAAGCGAGAGAACGCGAAGAAAGAGAAAAAGACTGGCGCGTATGTTAATCGAGAAAGAAAAAAAAAGAAATCGTTATTACGGATCGGGCGCAACTGTTGCTGATGAGAACGACTCTCTGTCTCTTACACACGCATTTTTTCCGTTTCTCGTGGACTCAATTATACATTAAAAAAAAAAAAAATTAAAATCAACCGATTGATATTTGCAAACGCGCTAACGAGGGAAAGATAACGCCAAGGTTCGTGTTCTCGGGTTTTTGTGTCACTTCTCGTGGACGATCGTCATCCGCCAATCAAACTTCTTGCAGCCAGCGAGGAATTTATATAATTACAAAAAAAAAACACATTTTTCGTGCGCAGTTTTATTATAATAAGAGAGGGGTTCATTGATAAAATTGGGTGAGGAAAATATTGTTAAAGAGAAATTATGTTTTGCTTCTTCATTGAGGAAGCTTTGCTCTTGTGAAATTTTTTTTCTGAAATTTTTTTGAGCTTCCTCGCTAGAAAAAATATATAAAAATTGTAGGTTGCACTATTCTAACATTTTTTCGATATTTTACGCTGTCAGAATTACTCGAGCCATTAGAATTTTTCCATTTAAATGGAAATCCGGAACTAGAAAATTTTTGATTCACTTGAATTTCAAAAAATATTTTTGAGAAGACCAAAATCTGCGAGAAACAGATTTGCACGATTCAAAATTGATTTTTTCCACTTCCAATTCGATCAATCAATCTCACCGCCCCCTTAACGAGGAATTTAAAAAATAAACAAATTACATTCCGTTTTACTCAGAAAGAATCATCGGCTCTGGGAAACTGTTCGAACTGTTCACCGAGTCAATAAAACGAAAGAAAAACGGCGAAAAAAAATGTCCGCCATTAAAGACACCACTAAAATTCCTATTTCGCCGAGTGTGGCTTTAAATGGGCTTTCAACGATGTTCTGTGACATGCGCGATGTCATCATTACGAGTTTTCATCATTTCCACTTCAAAGCCGTAAATCCGGTGAAAGAGTGCGAAGGATAGACAATTTTTTTTTGAGCCGCCATTTTGGATCCGCTTCTTCGTCCCGCTAATTAAATTATTGTAACAAAAGTGTAAAAAAAAACAGGACATTTTCAACTTTTCGTCTGGATTAAAAAAAGGGAAAAACTCGAAGCATCGAAGAGATTGGGGGAAAAAACGGAAAAGTTTTAAAAAATTTGGAAAAATGTGGCCGCAGCAGAGACATCAACATTACAGGATCGGCGAAATGGCCGATTCTCACGAGCATCAACAACCGATGCATTCTGGGACATCGACGCCATCTTCGATTATGCACCAGGATGAAGCTTTCATTGGTGCTGAAAATAATCAATTGTCCATCAATCGACGCCATCTTTATTCTCATCATCGTCAACAACAAATCCAACAACAAAAACTATTGCAGCGGCATCGTGACCTTTCCGGTACAGATTCAAGGTCAGTCCGGGCAAATTTTCACTCTGGGCGTCACGATATCGAAAAATATATCATTTTGGCCCCAAATTTTAATATATATATCTATGGGGCATTCCATCCCAAATGAGACAGTTTGAAAAACTTTTTTTTTATTTCCTCAATTTTTTAATATTGTTGAGTACCCATCAAAAGACCCTTCCTGTTAAATTTTGAGATTTTTTTGAGACTAGTCCGATCGTGGGAATAACCACTATTTTTTTCGATTTTTAAAAATTAAATTTTTTTTTTAATCAATTATTATGAATACCAATTTTTGTTACCTTATAGTATTTTTTTCAATATAAAGAATTTATTTTGACACTTTTTTATTGTTTAAAATGATTTAAAAAATACTATACAGTAACAAAAATTGGTATTCATAATAATTTATTTAAAAAAAAAAATTTTAATTTTCAGAAATCGAAAAACAATACTAGTTATTAAGATCCCACGATCGGACTAGTCTTAAAAATTGGTGAATAGATAGATGTTTGAAACAAAAAATAAAATAAAAAATCAAAAATGAGAATCACTTCTAAAAACGCGATTTACAGTTTAAAACTCACAAAACTCATTCAAAAACACGTCGAATATTTTTGTCGTATTTTTTTCTGAAAAGGCCATAAAAAAACAAAAATTTTGAAAAAAAACTTTTAATTTGGACCATTATTAAAGAAGTTATGACCAAAATACCAAAAAAAGAGCGGTTTTTTTGTTAATTTAATATCTTTGGAACGGGTAATAAAAAATTCTTAAAATTTAACAGGAAGGGTCTTTTGAAGGGTACTTGAAAATATAAAAAAATTGAGGAAATAAAAAAAAAAAGTTTTTCAAACTGTCCGATTTGGGATGGGATGCCCCCTATATATTCTGTGCAATTTAATTGATAATTCATTTATATTTTTAACGTTCAATTTATATAAAATTGAACAATGTTTTGCGTCATTCAATTGAATATTAATCCAGAATATTCTATCCTGATCGATTTAAATATTAATTAAAATTAATATTTTTTTTTGTCACACCTTTCATAATTCATACTTCATCAGGCAAACGGTGTGATTATTGGTCGTTTTAGCGGCTGCTTTATCTTACCGCTAAGGTTATCGTCGCTGATGGCTTTTATTATACCGAATCTTCCAATAATTGCCCCAAAAAATTCATATTTTTATGAATATCGACGAAAACATTTTTCAAAGCGTTTTTTCTCTCCTTTTTTTCATCATAAATCAATTTTTTCAGCAACAAACTGCGTGATTTGTAATCAGACGTAAATTAACCATATAAAAATATATTTCTGAAATGTTGGGAGAAAAAAGTGTTCATTATTGGCCAATTTGTCAGAAGCCCCAAAAATATTTTGGTTAAAACGAAAGCAATTTAAAAATCGTCGAAAACAAATGGATAGGCTTTCAAAAAATGAGCAAAAATCGATGGTTGAACTTTAAAAATGCGACAAAAATTAAAAAAAGATCGGAATCGAATGAACCAAACGGGGTTTTGAAGGTCAAACAATTGCGAAACGAATAAGCTCAAGTTAAAACCTAAAGTTTATGTAGAAAAATAATTACGGTCAATACAGTCAAAAAAACTCAGTTTTTGTGAATTTTCATGAAAACTGATCTTCCTCTTTTTGTCAAGAAAATTTGTACAATTTCCCAAATTTATCACTAATAAATTTACCAGTGAAAGAATTTGATTTGAAAATTCATTGTTATTTGATTAAGAAATTAATTCTACCGCGAACAAAAATGTTTGCTCGAAGATTGATAAAAATTGAGTCTTTCAACCGACCCCTTCCGTAGCAACGAGCAGGATAAAATTTTTATACGTAAATTCTGGTAGAGTAATTTCCGGTAGAGATGCAAATGTCTTGCGACACCTCAACATATATTAGGGGGGAAAAAAAACATTCAACGTGCATATTTTTTCGATGTTTAGCGTTTCTCGAGTCCGTGTAAGATCTCTAGTATCGCCGGCAGACACGCATAAGTCATTCCGTGTATTTTATAACGCGATTTCGACAAGAGTGTCTCGAGATACAGTTAACTAGCCAGACAGACTGACGCGAGATTTTGGTCCGGCTATTGATATACATATATATATGCTTGTCTTTGGCTACTTTATCATTTCTCTCTCTCTCTCTCTCTCTCTCTTTCTCTCTCTCTCTCTCCCTCTCTCTCTCTCTCTCTTTCTCTCTCTCTTTCTCTCTCTCTCTCTCTCTCTCTCTCTCTTTGTCTTTCTCTCTCTCACTTTTTCGACTGGTAAATACCAGAATGTCTTTCCTCAACGAATCCGATATTCTCCTCCATTTTCTCTGCACCACTATTCCCTCGGTCGGCCATATTGGTTTTTTGTTTATTGGAAGAGTGGGGGGACTGGGCCCAAGCGTTCCAAACGAAACTGCGCGATTCGCAGCGTGATGCCCTTGAGACCCCCAAGTGTGTGTGTTCGTGTATGTTTCTTAACTTCTTCTCGTGTTCGCGGCAACTTTGTAAAATCATTCGGCTGCTTGCGTAATATCTCCGCTACCAGCCTCCAGCCTCCTTCTCGTCCTTTTATCTCTTCCTTCGTCTAGTATAACGTTTAACAGCCCAGATGCCCATCAGCTATCGGCTCTAGTGCCTCTCGCTACGAAGCCAGACAACGGGAATGACATATATATTAGGGTGATTCGTTTCAGGGAAACTTTTTTTTTTGACGCATCGTGCCCGAATACCTTTAGTTGGTGCCCAAAAACGAAGTTTCGTGAAAGGGGGCTGTTGTCGAAAAATATTTAGAGGTCGCGAATCAAAATTGAAGGTTTCCCATTTGATTAACATTGAAAAAAAAAATTCTCATTGTTAGCGTTACCATTCCGCGAATTTTCATATCGCGATATTTTCCAAGTGGGTTCTCATAGGAAATATGATGCTCTACAATAAGGTTCGTTGAGCCATGTTCGTAAATTCAACCGTTTCAACGGTATCATTATTTCAAGTGAATATTGTATGAAAATATGTATTCAAACGACTGTAACGCCTAAGCTATTGGATATATCGGAAAAATTCAAATGAGAACTTTGTAGAGAAAGTATTTTGCTACAAAAAAGTCATTTAAGCCGAGCCTGTAAATTCAACTCTTTTTCAGGTATAGGCGTATGAAGTAAAATAGAGATTTTCTTTTGTTTTATTCAATCAAACGAACTCCATTTTCTATGAGATAGCATGTAAAAAATCATCAGAAAAACCATTCAACAAATGTCACAAAGAATTTCCTATGCAAATAAAACAATAGAATAAAAAAAATTATTTTATATCACTCAGTGCAATAATGAACGCTTTTACATCCGCAAGCGGACGTGAAAACGTCCATATTGCACCTCGTGATATAAAATGTCGTACATCACTCGGCGTAAAAACATTTTCTGACTCGTGTGATTGCAAAGTCACACTCGTCAGAAAATGTTTTTACGTCCTCGTGATGTAATGTACTATATTTTACTTCATCCACTTATAGCTGAGAAAGAGTCGAAATCTACGAGCTCGACTTATCAGACTTTTTTGTAGCAAATTAATTTCTCTACAAAGTTTTCATTTGAATTTTTTCGATATATCTAATAGCTTAGGCGTTACAGCTGTTTTAATAGATATTTTCATACAATATTCACTTGAAGTAATGATACCGCTGAAACGGTTGAATTTACGGACACGGCTTTATGATCTTTACTGTAGAGCATCATATTTCCTATGAGAACCCACTTGCAAAATATCGCGATATCAAAATTCGCGGAATGGTAACACTAATAATGAAATTTTTTTTTTTCAATGTCAATCAAATGGGAAACCTTCAATTTTGATTCACGACCTCTAAATATTCTTTGACAACTCCTCCCTTTCACGAAACTTCGTTTTTGGGCACCAATTAAAGGTATTCGGGGACGATGGGTAAAAAAAAAAGTTGCCCTGGAACGAATCACCCTAATATATATATATATATATATATATATATATATATATATATATATATATATATATATATATATATATATAAGGGGCATTCCACGTCAAATCGCGCGCTCATCGGACTGACCCCCTCAGATTTTGATGTCCAATGAATTGTGGGTTTCGTTTGGCGCAAAATATGACCTCAAACTTTGTAGAAATTTTTATTTCATTTTTCAGGAGTCGCCCGAGATAAAAAATCATTAAATTGAGGGAAAAACGTAAGGAGGGGCCTTTTTTAAATCAATGAAATTTTTTTACAGAAAGTAGGGCCCAAAACAGATATTCTCGTCATAGTTCGATAATGGGCCAAAAATAATTACGATTTTTTTTTCATATTTTTTATAATTTCTTATTTTCATTGTTTCTTGTAGTGAGAACAACAACAACAAAAATATTTTTTTAGTGAAACTCGATTTTTTCTTGGTTTAAGAGTAAAACGACAACATTTGTTTTGGGCCTTAGTTTCTGTGAAAAAATTGATTAATTTAAAAAAGGCCCCTCTTTATGTTTTCCCTCAATTTAATGATTTTTTAGCTCGGGCAATCCCTAAAAAATGAAATAAAAATGTCTAAAAATTTGAGGTCATATTTTGGGCCAAACGAAACCCACGATTCATTGGACATCGAAATCCGAGGGGGTCAGGCCGATGACCGCATGATTTGACGTGGAATGCCCCATATATATATATTTCTAAATAAATAACATACCGAGATGATTATTAAACTGCGAAGTAATGTTTCTCTGCCTTGGCTCGGTCCTAGGATGATGTTTTATTTTTTTATTCTTCTGCAATATTTAATTTTGATATTTTCGTCCGCAATGATTATTATTATTTTCTCATTTTGTACCTCTCGATTGGACGGTTGGGAGGATTCAGCGAGTGACGCCGGCCAGAGGGAGCCACCTTTAGCATCATTGTTTGCCCATTTCTTTGTTCTCCATTTTATCGATACGCGGCTGCTCTCGGGCTGCTTTTGTGCAGATTGAATATTGAAAATACATACGCGTGTATGGAGAACGAAAGAACGAAGCACCGTGTCACAAATGAAAAGTCACTTGTACGGAGAATAGGGGAGAATGAAAAAAAAAATAATAATATAAAATCGGCGAGCAACGCAGTTGAGTATAATGGGGATACGACCGAGAATCGAATGAAAATTTTGCTATTCAGCGCGAGAGCGAGATACGAGAGACTTTTTTTTTTGCAGTCAGGTTTTATTAAAAACCGAGCAGTGTCGGAATGACTGGGGTATGAAAAGCTTAAAAAAAAACAAAATGGAATGCAGAAAATCAATTTGAAATGATTCAAAAATTAATTTGAATCGTATCAGAATCAGGTGCTCTGGTACTAATTTGGTGCCTGATTGGAAATTTTGCTCTTTTCGTTTTCCAAAAAATGTCACGGCAACCATGTCTATATTCTCGTTCTTGTCACGTGGTATACCTATTAATACGTATATTTATGCTCACGAGTCGCTGTTTCATCGGTGTCGCTAATTCGGTTTGTCTGGGACGATTTTAGCAACGGCGGCATGACCACCCACGTTTTTCTTTTTTCCTCGCTCTTTTTCTTTGCGTCTCACTCGCATAAACTCTCCACCATTTTCTTGAAAATCTTGACGGAATAAAACCCTCAGATTCACTTGTCAGATATATTTCGACAATTTGTTTGTTCGATAATTCGCATCTTCATTGGATACCAATATGCAGAAAAGTCTCTTGGCTCGTACACTGAGAGAAAAAAATTACTAGAACCAATGAAATGAAGTTTTGAAGGCAAAAAATCATTTTTTTCATTATTTGTCAAAACTTATTAGATTGGTTCCCTTATATATTTACTTGGTTCATTTTTTTCAGTCTATTCCATAAATTTCTGTTTCAATAAACGAATTTACTTGAATCTAACAATATGTTATCAATTATATGTAATATGTTGTTTGAATCAAGAACACATTTTATCATTCAAAACATGCATGTCTTTTAATACAGGAAGCACTGAGAAAAAAAATTTGTCGAATCAACAAATTAATTAGTCCAATCAACAGGAAAAATGATTGATTCAATCAAATGCGTGTTTATTAATTGTTGCTAAACATTTTATAAAAAATATATAGCCCTTGCCAAATAATTTAATATGCATAGTTTAGTGACTCCAAAAAGAGATTAATAGAAAAAAAAAGACAAATCTGCGCCAATTCTCCGATCTAATTTCTCTGTCCGACCGAGATTCGAACCCTCGACCCTACCTATACCATCATACCTATCCTACCTAACTACCTAACACGCTACCTATTACGTTATCGACTACTACTATGCACTTGAAAAAAGTTAGGAGTTATGAAGATTCGAATATAAGAAAACATTTAATAAACCAGTTTTTGAATTTTTAACAACTTACGTATACTATTAAAGTATACTATAGAAATGATAGTTCTTTGCTTGAAGCAAATAAAAATTTCATCATTCCAAACAAATATTCTATTGGAATAAAATAATGTGTTATTTATTTTACTACAGCTTCTTTTCAAATAATCACAATCAATTTTATATCTAATAAATATTGAAAATACTACAGAAATATTTTTAGAAGTAAAATAATGATGAATTTATTGCAAAGAAATAATTTTGTTCGAAAAAAATAATTTCGTATTGAAGTCATTTTTCAGATCCAAATAATTTCATGTTTATGATGCCATAAATAATTTTCTTAAAAAAAAAAAAATTTCGTAATGAAGTCGTTTTTTAGATTCAAATAATTATCATTTTAGATTCAAATAATCTAATGTTTATGATGCGATAAATGTACTTAATCTAATGAATACAAATTCAATTAAATCTATTTAAATAAAAATATTTTTTGAAGTAAAATAATAATGACTTTATTGCAAGAAAATACTTTTTTCGAAAAAAATAATTTCGTATTGAATTCGTTTTTTAGATCCAAATAATCTCATGTTTATGATGCGATCAATGTAATTAATCCAATGAATACAAATTTAATCAAATCTATCATGCATTTAATTGTTACTATTAAGAGTTCAATATAATGGAGTAATAGATTGGTGAAAATATTTTTTTAAATGAAGAGTGATTTTCTTGGTTCAACAAATGAATAATCGAATTAATACTTTCATTTAATAAATAAATTCATGTTCTCAAATTCAGTAATTTTTTCTCTCAGTGTATGCACTTGTATCTTTCGAAATTCTCTTTCTCGATTGCCCGCGAGAGAAATATAAGACCGAGCATCTTCATTATGACAAATGACGACGCGTCTGGGTACAGTAACTCGGGACATCACTTCCGTTCTGTAATTCCGTCGTTTCGCACCACCCTTGATCTTGGATGAACGTCACAAGAGATAAAAAAGTTCATTCGCTTCTTGCTCATTGTCGTTGTACATTCTTCTCATGTACAGTTCGCACGAGGTTTCGCCGAATGAGAGCTTAATCAGTGATCACGGTCAGGGACAATCGTCTAACGTCTGGGAATGTTACTCTGGCATCAATATCAATGGAGTTACACCGTCGAATGTAGAGAGAAAAACAACTGTCACCCAAATGCCTTCGATATATCGTACCAACGGTTTATAGTGCTAACGGAATGGTTTTTAGGCACTCACACATTTTTTTTTATTATTCTACTGATTTTTCTGTGAATATTGCGCCGATTCGCGCCGTGATACGGTCGAGAGTTGAGTTGCGCCAAAACTCCGCTAGGTGGCTACGCCGCAGAGCGTCTCTCGCAAGAGAAACGCTGGGCCCTACTGGAGTCCTCGAAGAAATAGTTATTTGCGCACTTTTCTTCACTTTTTTCTGTACATGCACGAATATACGGGACTTTTTATCATCCGATTGATAAATACTTTACAGGAATCTAGCATATTGATTGAAAAATAATATTTTCCATTTTCACCGATGAAATGGTTAAGGATTTTCCAAATTCTGTCCAACAAGTTTCCCGGGTCGTGAGCTTTGACTACTTTTTTCGCTTTAACCTTTCTACCTCAGTCCCGACTTCTTTTCGTATCCGTGAATCTATCGCTCTTCTCTAGCGTGACTACAATGTACAAACTATACATAGTTACAGAACGACTAGACTCAACTTACGGATGCGAATTTTTCACCCACGTGTGAACGATATTATATTTAGATAACGATATTATCCCGAGATATTTCGGGCAATTCTCAAATATTTCCTCTACAAGTCCAATGCCAACATATGTATATGGGGCATTCCACGCCAAATCGACCACTTTTGACCCCGATCCCTTTCGATTTGGCTGAAACTTTTTTATCTTTTTCTACCCTGAGAAAAACATTTTTCAGAATTTTAAAAAATTTGTTTACTCAACTGTCAAAAAGTTATGAATTAAAAAAAAATGGCTATTTATTTTTCAAATGTCCTCAACTTTTTCAAAAATTGACTTAGCGAGACGTTTTTTTTTCAAAATTTTTGCTTTTCAATGCACTTTTCAGGAAAATATTTAAAAAAATTATTCAGACCGATCTCCATCGTTTTTTTTTTTTTAATTTTCGGAAAAAAACTAAAATTTCTCGATGATTGCCATTTTTAATTTTTTTTTCTTTTCATCATTGGAAACTTTAACATTTTCTGCAAATCCTCTGAAATTTTTCGAGTGGGATTATTTTTGTTCTATTTTTTTTTTAAGAAAACAAAATAATCCTACTCTAAAAATAGAAAACAAATAATCCCACTCTAAAAATTTCAGAGAATTTGCAGAAAATGTCAAAGTTTCTAATGAAAAAAAGAAAAAAAATTAAATATGGCAATCATCGAGAAATCTTCGTTTTTTTCCGAAATTAAAAAAAAACAAACAATGAAGATCGGTTTGAATATTTTTTTTAAGCATTTTTCGGAAGAGTACATTTAAAAACAAAAATGTTGAAAAAAAAAGTCCTGATAAGTCAATTTTTGAAAAAGTTATGCACATTTGAAAAATAAATAGCCATTTTTTTTAAATTCATAACTTTTTGACGGCTGGGTAAAAAGTTTTTAAAAAATTCTGAAAAATGTTTTTGTCAGGTTAGAAAAAGATAAAAAAGTTTCAGCCAAATCGAAAGGGGTCGGGATCAAAAGTGGTGGATTTGGCGTGGAATGTTCTATATACGTATTGGGACGAAAGCGCGGTAAAATGGCTGACGGGGGCAAAACGGGCCACCCTCCAAAATTATCGAAAAATATTAAATTAAAAAATCCAGAAAATCAGAAAAGTATTTTTATTGTAGTGAGCGCAAATATTCAAAAATCATGTCCCAAAGCTAAATTTAATCTGGATAATAACTTTTGTCTATCAAAGGTTGGCAAATTTGAAAAAAGTGATTCTCATTGCATTAAAAAAAAAACACCCCCGACATATTTTAATTATAGTAACCCATTTTCAATTTTCAAAATAATTTTTTCTCGTTTGCTTGAAGTAAAAAAAAAAATAATTATTATGGTATCGCTAATTTCGCACCCGACAATTTTTATCGGTAAATTTTCAAAATCGGTAAAAACTTTATTTTTAGGTTAGAAGCAACAAGTTTACACTATGAGTAGCGTCCTAGCTGCGTTATCTTGAAGTGGTGGCCATTTTGCCCCACCCACCCCTATATGTACATATATATGGGCGCTTTTAAATCCACCATAGCAGTTGATTGTGCTATTCAGCTCAGACGTGAATAACATCTTTTCATTCTCAAATGGCATAATGAGTGCACGAAAATGGCAACCAAGATTACGATATTTTCCTCGAGTAAAATCTCGGTAAATAAGCTCTAAATACATAGGG
Source organism: Alloplasta piceator (assembly GCA_946863875.1). Lineage (NCBI taxonomy): Eukaryota > Metazoa > Arthropoda > Insecta > Hymenoptera > Ichneumonidae > Alloplasta > Alloplasta piceator. The sequence continues at coordinate 75,393,001 of OX333071.1, forward strand.
GGCAATCTACGCCAAATTAGCAGCACATGTCGCTCAGTCCCACTCCCTCGACGATTCGGAACTTTTTTTTTCGTAAATCGCCAAAAATAAAAATAGCTTGTTCATTTGACGAACACGAGGGGGGGGGGGGGGGGGGGGGGGGGCAAAATCAAAATTTGAAACCAAAAAACCTTTTTTTAAAATCAGGAAAAAATCAGGAAATACGATTTTTTCGCAAATATTTGGGTTTTCCGGTAATTATTATTAAACAAAATTCCCAGCAATTTTAGATAAATGAAAATTCATTAATTCTCAAAGAATTTACGACTGACGCAAAAATGAAAATTTGAATTGATACGAAAATCGATAGATTGCCAAACTCGGTTTGAGAAAAAAGTACGAATTTAAGGCGGTATTCTCGTCTGGAGACATGTTCAAAGTTTTAATAATAATTAATAATAATAATAATAATAATAATTCTTAAAGGTCTAAACTTTGAGAATATGAAAAAAAAATGATTTTTTCAAAATTCTAGACCAGAATACAAAGCAAAAAAAAGAAACAAAACGCTTTGAATAGCTAAACTGGATTTTTTGAAAATATTATCGATGCAAAATGCGTATATCGCGAAATTCTTCGTCAAGTTTTGCGTAGAACTTGTTTTTTTACATTTTTGTATAATTTCATTGAATTCCTTGGAAATTCAGGGTTTCGAGTTTTTTACGGGTGATTGTACTCGCGAAACTGGTCAGTCAATGAACTCGGAATTTTACGAGATTGGTGAGGGATCTGTCTACGAAATATATATACGATAATTACTATTCCTCCGGTTTTTTTTTTTTTTTTTTTTTTTAATTTTAATTTATTCAACATATCTTCTCGAAGAGACTTTGCTGAGTATCCTTGAATATACTATGATAGAAACTTTATATTTGTTCTCCACAATTGCTTCAGTCAAAAGTTCACTATGGAATTTCATAGAGGTGTCTCCCCTCTGAGATAATTTTTCATTCATCGTTGTCAATTATGCGAAGTAAAAAAACAAAAAACTGACCAAGTCTCGGGGACAAGTAATATAATTAATAATCTTATTGATTATATTAATTGTCTTGTTATTCTTAATTAATCTCTACACGCACAAATGCACATATATCTTCACATTTATATACAGGGTGTCCCATTCGACTTGAAACACCCAAATAACTCGATTTTAAAGACGAATGAATGTCTCATTTCAATTTTTATTGGAGAGTTATATTGGCCAAATACATTTTGCAAAAAATAAATTAAAAAAAAAAAAAATTCTGCATTTTGGCCAAAGTTGAATTGGTTCACTAAAATGACTGAAATTTTTCGTCTAAATTGAATTCCGATTTTGATTTGAGCTCATTCTTTTCGGGATCGTTGAAGCTCCAAAATGCCGTTTGGTTCATCTAATTCGGACCAAATTTCAATTTTTGGCAGATTTTTAAAGTTGAATCATCGATTTTTGCAAATTTTTCCATACATACCCCTTTCCATTTTTTTTGGCGATTTTCAAATTGCTCTCATTTTTACAAAAATTAAGTTATCGGAATGAAACAAACGCCATTCTCTGAGTTTAGTGACAGCCTTTCAGTACGAAAAATAAATTTTGGAATCGGTCAAACCTAAGTAAAGTTATGAGCACTTGAAATTTCGCTATTTTGAGGTTTTTGAAAATGGAGCCAAAATTGAGCAGAAAATTTTTGTATTTATTTTTATCATCTCCAAACGTTATTTCGATGGGAAATTCACCGCTGATTGCAAATCAAGTGGAGTTTTTGTCAAAAAATAAATATTCATGAGAAAAAGTTTATACATTTTTTTACTTATAAAATCGTGCTGTTATAAACAATATAAATTGGCATACATTTAAAAAAATGACCTTGACGTCACCTCGGAAAACTTCGGGGTTTTTCGATTCGCCACTTTAATATCGTGTTATTTCGGTGTCTCAAGTTAAACGGGACACCCTGTATATATGCACATATACGCAATATGAACGTGGAACTAATGTATGATAACGCAGAGAACTGCGCAATAGTCGATACTCAATTAGCATAAAACATCGGCCAACGATCTCTCCCAAGTCAGCAAGAATGTGTACTACGAATGTCTCTGTATGTTATATAAATATATAACTGAATATTTTCAAACTCATGAATATCCATTCCAAGCTCGAGATTTTCATTTTTTTGTAATAACAGAGCGAAATTTACGTGATATCGAATAATATGACGAGTCAACAGCCTCCTTTTTTGGGATCTTCCCCGTTAAATATTTATATCTCAAAAATTTACCGGAAATAATAAAATCCATTTTCATAATTCGCAATAATTATTGTGGCCCAATTTTGCAATTCTTGCAATTTCAACCATTAACTATTGAATATTTATCAACTATTTCTGTGTAATAAGTTGAACTTTTGGATCATCATAGTCACTTCAATTATTAATAGGAAAAGTTAGTGAGGGGTAGAAAATTGTCAATCTTTAAGAACTTTTTTTCACGGACATAATTAATTATAGGGGGATAGAGCTATTATTATTTTATTAAAAATATATTCAACTTATATAGCCATTTTTATTGAAATATTAAAAATTTATTGACTGTTGAATCTTGAAATTTACTCAAATCTTGCTTTTTGAAAGTTAAAAAATTTTCTTAATTTTCACGAGCTCAAATTATTTTCAACATTCTAACGAAGTTTTAAACATTCAACTATTGGTACAAATAATTTTCATCGTTTTGTTCTGTTCCAAGAATATATATTTATCTGGATTTATGAACATGAACCGTATATTTACAATGATAAAGTATGAAAAAACTCGATGAACAAGCCAAAAGACATTTTGTTTCACGTGTATTTTTTGTTTAAACACAAAATAGTAGAAAATAGGGTTTATTTCACCTATTAGAGCCTCTTGATCTGAAAAAAAATCGTAACTCTTCCAATTATCGATCTCGTTGAATCAACATTGACCTGACTCTAGAGGGTGTCTCAGGGGTGAAGGTCAATACCGCGAGAGTAGATTCGTGACGTAATATCGAGTAGAAAAGTCCTTTGCCATTTTTTTTAAATATTTAAACCCCTGAATTGTTATCAATTTTTTTAATCAGCCAATAAGATGCGCCCATTTATTAAATCAGCCAATGGGCGCATCCCATTAAATGATTAAAAAAATTAATAACAATTCAGGGGTTCAAAATATCAAAAAATGGCAAATGACTTTTCTACTCGATTTTCCAAATATAAAACTTGAAATCTTCTTAACATAATTTAGGGATGGGTGACGTTAAAACAGACCATCAATATTAATTAATTTCAATTTTTAATCATTCAACGAAATATTGACAATTTATGCAAAATTATGATACCAAGTCAACCCCACCAAATTTTTGCCCAGGGCAATGCATAATAAAACAAAAACTGTTGTTGTCGGTAAGCCGGAGATCGCTCTTATCGACAAACATTATTCCGAGCATCCCACTGTAAATTTTGATTCCAAATAACTCTCAACGAAACCTCACTGGGACTGCGTCAGTGTAAAATTCTCATCTCCAAAAATTCATTAATTTCCATTGAATGAAAATTTCAAGATGATAAAGTCACAACTAACCTCGAAACGAACCTCGGTGTTCTCAAAAACAAAAAATCGATCAATCTTCATCCAAAAAAATCGAGGAAAATAATCTAGCACGAGTAAATGAAAATTACCGATGTTTCAATAATCCGGCAACATCCCTCATCCCTGAAAACCTCCATTTCGATATCCGGTTGACCACCCCACAATTCGAGTTTCCGCATCATATTGTGTGAAAATGAAAATATTCGGCGGCATATGTATATGTAGACACGTCTATGCCGTCCGTTTATTCCGGATAATGATAACAAACGTTATACTTGAAGAGTCGTGTGAATGAAATACGCCAGACAACGGAATGTGGTCGTTGATTGGGGGGGGGGGGCGGGGGGCGAGAGTGGGAAACAAAAATGGCGGCTTGGCGAACACATTGAAAGTTGACCGTTCGTTGGTCGATGTGGAACCGAGCCAGTTGTCCTTCGTGTGCCCACTACAAATATACAAAATCCCCACCCCACAACACCCCACCCCACGACACCCCACCCCATTCCTGCACGATCGACTGTGCGCACTCTCGAAACGCTGCGGTTTTGTTCTTGTTTTTTTTTTTTTTAAATTTGTGGCTTTCAGCGAATAATAGTGTGTGTTTGTACACCGTGGTTCATAGTCCGAGGACTCTCGCTGCCATTTCCCACGCCAACTCCGATCGAGCACAATTTTATGCGCAGATAAACTTTTGCGTCGTATCCAACGACTCACCTTTAAAATCCCATTTCCATTGTGGGACTTTTGCAAAAATGACACTTTTACCATTTTTGCAGACTAACACCACAACGACCAGTTGAGTCTACTCGGCAGTAAAGTCTGCACAGATATATATTTAGATACCGCCTATAATTTCCCCCGCCCCACAAATCTCCGTGTCTCAATCATCCCCTCCCACGATTTTGACGCCGTGAAATTCTCCCCACCCCACAATGACAAAAGTTGGCGCCAGAAACGGGTAAAACGATCCGTTGCAAACGCAAATCGCAACTTTCAAGTTTTTTTTTCTTCTTGTTTACGTCGTTGTCTTTGACCTCGTTGTCCTCTACCTAGGCCATTAAATTTCTCGTTGCACGTCCATTGCTGGCAGCTGAAGTTTTCTGTATCTCTGATGCCGTTAATGGCATCACGATTATTGCGTCTTTATGGTGGGGAGTATCAATCATTGCGATTCAAAGACATTTGTCGCTGTGCCAGAATTTTCACTTCATGTCGCGCTGACGATTTGATGATTTTGTGACGAATTTTTGGAAATCGTGACTCAATTTTAGGCGGGGAAAATTACTTTGAGAGAGAAGGAGAGACGTGACCCTCAATGACCCTCAACAGGGTCATTGAGGGTCATCTTTGTTGGAATCTCGGCAGGGTTGCAAATAATACATTACTTTTTTTTAATCCACTGAGAAAAAAAAAATGTTTGAATATGCAAAATCGTTAGTTGAATACGGGCAACTAAATATTTATTTGGTCTAACTAAATAATTAGTTTTTTGAATAATTCCGCGCTTCGGTTGACCAAAATATTGTTCAGGCAATAAAAATTCGGATTGTACAACTAAATATTTAGTTGCACGTATTCAACTAAACGATTTGGCATATTCAAGCATTTTTTTTTCTCAGTGTGCATTTGCATTTTCATTCACCATTAACCATTAAAATTTAATGGTTCATGGAAATTATTTTCATTAACCATTAAATTTTAATGTTTAATAGTTAATGGAAATTATTTCCAATAACCATTAAATGTTAATGCTTAATGAAAATGCAAATGCATTAAAAAAAAAGTAATGCATTATTTGCAACCCTGCCCATTACAATGTAGTGTGTAATAGAAAAATTTTCATTACCCATTGCAATGTAATGTGTAATGGACAAAACTTTGATTGCAATTTTGGGAATGGAAAAATATAGATGAATAAATTATTGCAATTTCGCATTACATTTTAAATTCTAAGTCCTAAATCAATAAAATGTAATGCAAAATTGCACTTATTTATTTATCTATATTTTTCCATTCCCAAAATTGCAATCAAAGTCTTGTCCATTACACATTACATTGCAATGCGTAATGGAATTTTTTTCTATTACACACTACATTGTAATGGGCAGAGTTGCAAATGATGCATTACTTTTTTTTAATGCATTTGCATTTTCATTAACCATTAAAATTTAATGGTTAATGGTAATATTTTCCATTAGGAAAACTCCTGAAATTGTTTATCGCAAAAAATTGGCCAGGATTCCAAATATTATAAGCAAAAAAATTCTGGAGCTCAGGAATAGTCCTTGAAAGAGAGAAATATAAGGATTTAATCTAAAAAACTATTGTTTATATTTCTTCTTGATTATCGAATGATTAAAAAAATCAGAATTCTTTGAAAAATTGTTCAGGCATCCAAATAGTTTCACCATAAAAATCATTTAGCCCAGAACTCGAAAATATCGAAATTGTTGTTTATAATTTTTTCCTGATCAATTATCATTAAATTTCAATAATAACTTTTGCGCGATAGTTAACACTCACAAACACTATTACCTCAAAAATTCCAGAGGTCAGAATATTTCTGTGCTGAATCGAAAATATTATCAATAATTATTTATAAATTGACTTATCGATAAATTGCAATTAAAATTCTTTTGCAAAATATTTAGGGAATGCAAACTCTTCACAGAACTGTGGGAAAAAAACTAAAAAATATTGATATGCATTATTAAGTCAAAATATCATGTTTTTTCATCCATTAAATTAGACAATCTATTGTTTTAATAATGTCAGGAATTATGTTGGATGAAAGTGAACCGCCATTTTGTTTTTGACACTCTAATTTGATGTTCCAATTTTGCACACAAACAAAATTCAACATCACCTCAAAAATACTTGATACAGTATAATTTATAACTGACGTCTCACTGATAATTATAGAGCAGAAATCGTTCTGCTCTATAATTGCCTAATATAATTCCGACAATGATACCAAAATAGTGCCTTTTGAGCATATACAGAGCACAAGTCGGCAATTTGTCGTCGTTGGCAACGTCGTAGAAGGTCTGTGTGAGACATTATTATTATTATTATTTTTTTTTCTTTTTTGTATTTATGCACGTACCATTTAAAATGTACGTAATAAAGTTGGCCTTGAAATTTCGCGACGCAATACCGATGCTGTAAGCACGGCATAATCATTATTATCGTCGTTTCTTCGTGATTATAACGACTGTCAGCGAACAAAAAGGTGTCAATCGTAATCTTCGTACGCTCTTAGATTCCATTTTGTCACGATACTTTATTTTTCACCTCATATAAATATACAGGGTGTCCCATTTTAATCTTACAGTTGATTTATCTCAAAAAATACTGCCTCGATCAAAAAATGAGCGCAATGAAACTTTTAGGGTTCAAAGGGGGTCGTTAAAAAAAAAAAAAAAATTTCTGGTCCGAATTTCCAAATGGCGGCGTTAAGATAGCAGAAATGTTTTTTAAATGGAAACATGATTTTTTTTCACCAAAAAATTTGTCACATCCAAACTAACATCTTTTGTAGGAACATTTTTTTTATACAGTCCATAATACAGGGTGTCCCATTTTGATGGACCCTCAAAGTTTCATCCCACTCAATTTTTGATCGGGATGTATTTTCCGGGATAAATCAAGTGTAAGATTAAAATGGGACACCCTGTATATCATTCGTGTATCTAGACGTCGTTGACTTTGTAACTTCAGGATTCAATTACTCATATCAAAAAAAATTGCGTGAATTAAAAAAAAAATCTATACAACGGTTTATTTATTTTATTAAAAAAATATTCGTAAGAAGAACCGAGGAAATGATTTTGCTAAAAATTGATAAAAAATAAACAATTAATTATAATTAAGGCGGTATTCTGGTATAGAGACATACATTTTGAGAATTTTTTCGACCTCGATAAAAATAAATAAATAAATATATATATATATATATATATATATATGGGGCATTCCATGGCAACTCGTCCTACCGTCAAATTTTGCAACGCCGATTTAGATGATATTTGGCTACCTTTTTATACTTATTGTAGAAGGTATCCCCGATTTTTTTCAATTTTTTTTGTCCAGCCAATCATGAGATATGAATTTTTTTAAATTTTGCTGATTTTTTTTTTTCAAATAGCCATAACTTGGTGAAAATTGCTCCGATTTTAATGTTTTTTTTTCAAATTCTGTGTTTTTAAATGAACTTACCGAAAATTTTATGTAAAAATAATTATTCATAGCTAATTCGAATGATTTTTTCTTTTCATTTGGAAGCTAAAAGACGATTTTTCAAATTGTTCGGGTCCTTCGATTTTTTTCAAAAAATTCTCCAAAATATTCGTTCCTAAAACACAAATTTTAAACCCGGTCCGGTAATGGGAAAATGATAGGTACTATTTTTTCTCGAAATTTCAAAATCATGAATGTTTTTTTTGCAATAAGTATAAAAAGAGAGCCAAATATCATCTAAATCGGAGTTGCAAAATTTGGCGGTAGAACGAGTTGGCATGGAATGCCCCATATATTTTTACCATTTGAGAGAATGCCAAAAAAAAATTGATTTTTCCAAAATTCTAGACCAGAATACTCCATTAATTGCAATTTTTTTGCATTCAGATCAAAATCGAATCTCTTTACCATTTTTCCCCATAAAATCACGCAGAATCTACGTCGAAAAAGATTTCGCGAAAAAAGCAAAAATTAAAAAAAAAACATGGTTCTGGCATCAAAATTCATAAAAATTCTGAAATTATGTGTGCATGACGATATAAATCAAATATATTGCTTGTGGAACGTTTCATGGGGAAAGGAGATGAAAAAAAACACAGAGACAATTACTTTGCCCTTCAAGATTGCCGTTAAATTTTTTTTTCCACGACTACGAGTCACGATCATAGCATCAGTTTCGAGAAATCTCAGCTCTCTAATTGCGAGTCGAGAACGAACATTGATTTTAATGTCTCCGCTAGCACAGACTTTCCCTATGTCATATATTTTAATGACGTTCGATCGCTTCGCGTAACTGTTCGACAAATGCATATATCGAGGTCGAGGTCACTCTTATGCTCTTAAAAAAAAAAACTGAACTAACATCGGCTACAAAGTATGCCTCGTTCAATGTGCATCGCATTCGACTCTGCACGTTTTTTCACCCCATTTTTTTCTCGCATATGAATATCTCAGCCATGTAACCTTGCCATTGACATTGGCCATGATTTAACAGTAAAGAGCTTTATACTCATTCTGCATCGTTATTAGCGTGTCTATCGAACGTTTTTTTCCCCCTGAACCTCAAAACCCCTTCACGAAGCTTTTGGACAAAGTACCGATGCTTGTCAAAGGGTCAAGGTCATTATACTGTTGATCCAACGATTATAAAATTTTTTTTTCCAATTTTTCGAATTGACAGATTTTTATTTTCCAGATTTGAGATTTTAAGGTACTACTTTGGAAGGTAAAAAAAAAAGTAAATTTTTAAGATTTTTTTTCTAAGCTTCTTTATCAGATATTGCTATAAAACTGTTTTAACAACATTGTTTCACCCTTCGAAAATATTTTTAAAAAATTTTTATTTTGATTCATTGAATAATTCATAAAAGGCGCCAAAGTCGAAAATGTCTCGTCCCATGGCCGACAGTTAATCTCAGGATTGACAAGTCTGAAAAAATAAAATAAAAAAATGCATTTTAAAGAGGAAGGTTTCTTACAGAACAATTGACCACCGTTAATGAAAAATCGATTTTAGAAAAATGACGGATGTTTGAAATAAATTGTGACAAATTCATCTTTTCATTTTCATTTCAAACATGCGCCATTTTTTTTTTTAAATCGATTTTTCATTAACGGTGGTTAATTGTCGAAAAAAGTCCTAACCTTGACAAATTATTTTGGGAGTAGGGAAAAAAAATGGGATTTATTTTCAGATGGTTTATTCAACATATAGTGAAGTCTGAAATTTTTCTTTTTATCATGATTTTGATACAAAATGTCGGTGACAGCCAATTTTTGAAATTACCTTTTTTGTAAACTCTTTGATTGAAGAATTTTGGGTAAAGTATAAGTTCTAAAACAAAAAACTAAAAAATTTTATAATCTATATATTATTGCCTATAAAAGTACGCGGGGGTTTCATTTTCAATCAAATTTTGTAGAAATTATGCAATTTTGGACGAAATAAATCAATTTTCGGTAAAAAAATAAGCCCGGAATTGTTTATTAAGAATAGACGTTTACATTAAATTTGCCTGTATGTTGAAAAGAAATGCGTTTCTTTTTTGCAAGTTCAGTTTAAAAAAAAATCATAATTCAACAATTTTTTCAAACTCCAACAAAAGAATTTGGAAAATTAATTATTCAAAATTTCGAAGGTTTGGTCATTTTTTTCAACATTAAATTTTGTTGTATTGTTACCAAAATCGTAAAAATAAAATCATATTTATAATAATATTCAAAATTGTAACAGCAGTTTGTTAATTTTTTTTCATTTTATTTAATTGAATCAACTTAATTTTTAATTCAATTTAATAAACTTAATTTTTAATTCAATTTAATAAATTTAATTTTTAATTCAATTTAATAAATTTAATTTTTAATTCAATTTAATAAATTTAATTGTTTACTTAACTTAATTTTTTTCCCCAGCGGCGTCTCTCAACTCGTTTTTTAATGCTGTGATTCAATTTCAATTCATTTTCTTTATTCTCGGACCTCCCTGGCTCCTTATCACCCTCTTTCTCTTATCTCGCTTATCACGTTCGCAGAAACGTTCGCGATTTGTTGTTCAGTCTCTAGAGGATGTGCTTGTGCAGCGTTCTCGGCTAAGCAGAGAGCAATATAAACCAGAGACTGAAGTTCTTGAAGAAAAAATATTATTATTATTATTGTATCATATGATCGCTGTTCCGAGTATTTTGTTCGATTTTCGCTTGTTACAAGAATGTGCATGACTTTACGTGAGGGAAGGAAAAATTATTGCGACGCTTACGCTTGCGCCTCAGTTTTCAAGGGCCTACCTCAACGCCCCGCGATACCAATCCGCCATCTCTCGTCCTACCGCAACGTTAGTCGTTGCGTCTATCGACGGGTCTCGTAGTTTTAATCATCATCGCTTCTCGTCACAGACTTTTTTAGTCTGAATAGCGAAATGCGTTTTTTAAAAAAATACTTTATCGTCTCTTGTACTTTTTTTTCAAAAAATAATATTTTTGGTCTTTCCATTCGCCCTTTTTTACTGGCGACCTTACTTTTAGTGTTGATATTGGAAATAGCATTATTTTTTGTTTGTTGAAAAATTGAAAAAACCAAATTTGGTTTACTGGCTCTCTTTGGAGGCAGATTCAAAAATCCAAATTTGATTTACTGGCTCTTTTTGGAGGCAGTTTCTCGTCGTTTCTCGTCACCGACTTTTTCAATCTGTATTGCGAGATGCCTTTTTTTCCAAAATACTTTATCGTATCTTGTTGTACTTTTTTTCAAAAAAGAGCATTTTCGTTCTTTCCATTCGCCCTTTTTTACTGGCGACCTTATTTTTTGCGTTGATATTGGGAATAGCATTATTTTTTGCTTTTTGAACAATTCAAAAATCCAAATTTGATTAACTGGCTCTTTTTTGGAGGCAATTTTAATCGTCGTCGCTTCTCGTCACAGACTTTTTCAATCTGTATCGTGAAATGCCTTTTTTTCCAAAATTATCGTTTCTTGTCGTACTTTTTTTCACAAAAGAGCATTTTCGTTCTTTCCATTCGCTCTTTTTTACTGGCAAACTTACTTTTGGTGTTGATGTTGGAAATAGCATTATTTTTGGTTGTTGAAAAATTCAAAAATCCAAATTTGATTTACTGGCTCTTTTTTCCACACCACTTTCTCGTTTCTCGTCGCTTTTTTCCCAAAAAAGAGCATTTTTTCATTTTCAAATTTGCTTTTTTGCTGGTGACGTTATTTTTGGCGTCGATATTGAGGATAGCATTATTTTTGCTCGCCAAAAATTTTACAAATTCAAAATTCAGTGTGGAAATTGGGAACATCATTATTTTTGGTTTTTCGGAAAATTGGCAGATAGAAATTTGACCAAGCGGCTTATTCGGAGCAAATTGTGTCTATCTATTTTACTGGGGATATCATTTACGGGATCGCTTTTGTTACTATTTTTGGTTTTGAAAATATAAACAAATATAAATTTGATTAAGAGTCTTAAGGGATGACACTACTCTAGCAGCCGGAAAAAGGCCTAACTTCGACAATTTATTTTGGGAGTATGGGAATAGGGATAGGATTTCTTTTCATAAGGTTTATTTAACAAACATTGAAGTAGGTATTTTTTTTTTATTTTATGAAAATGGTGCACTTTGGAAAAAATGAATCGATTTTTAACCAACAAATCCTTGTTCTCGTTTTAAAAAAAGTGCTTTTGAGAAAAAACGCAAAGTTTTACGAGCGCTTAAATCCTGACAATTGAACGGTTCAAAAAAATTTTTTCCACTTCAGGGTCAACAGCACATTGTTTTTATGACGCTAGAGTATTGTTTAAGCCAAAAGAAAAGTAGATTTTTCGAAAATCTTAGAGCGGTTGTTCCCCCTTAATCGCATTCATGAATGTAAATTTAATCAATTCATCATTCGGAGAAGATTTGAGGTTTTAGGGTGGTTTTCATGATTTTGGGGTTTCTTTTTGTCGAGATGTGATTTTCCGGATCTAATTTCGCCCTAATTTGAATTATGGTTTTTGGAAGATTAAAAAATATAAACCTGATGCACTGGATTATCCTGACTGGATTGTGAACCCTTTTTTTACTGGCAATGTATAACTTTCGATGTAATCTTCGCTTTTACGGTTATTTGTGATTATTAATAGTACATTACACGATGTACGATATTTCATATCACGAGGTGCAATATGGACGTTTTCACGTCCGCTTGCGGACGTAAAAGCGTTCATTATTGTACTGAGTGATATAATAGTACATTACGATACGAGTGCGATAAAACTTTTTCTCACACGAGTATCGTACAAAATTTTATCGCACGAGTGCGGAAAGTGCAATAAAAGATATTAATTCTACGGATATCTGGACTGGATTATGTGCGGTGGACGAATTTCCGCGAAATTTATCATCACTTTCCGGCCTCGCTGATTTTTCCACGTGATACATTGTAACTTCCATTTCCGTTTCTGACCGCAATGAAGACAATATACATTACATTGTCCTATATTTAATTATAGTTAATCGTCGTCCGTGATCAATTGTGATAGCATTCGGAGAATTTGTGGTCAACTTCTTGCTATCATTATCACGCAATTCCCAGTCTTGAATGACGAAGAGAGAGTAAGAATTTCCAAGGTTTTTAATTTATTTATTTATTTACCGTACCTGATCACATTATTTTTGTAATTTTTTCGTCAAACCAAAATGAAACGTTAAATAAAAATAGTGTAATATTTCTGAAACTTTTGGAAAATAGCAGTTCTGAAACTTATGGGAAATAGCACTTTTAACGCCACAATCGTAAAACTACGTTTTTTCGAAAATCAAGAATAACTGAAAAACCTCATTTTTTAAAAATATTAAAAAACCATATTAAATTTTTACGACATAAAATCTATATTTCTGTGGAGTTTGAAATAGTTCTGACCAATAGATTTTGACTTATTGGTCAATTTCACCTTTTAGGAATCAGTTCCAGCTGTTTTCGGACATTCAGGTTTAGACTTTAGGTTTTCTGAGAATTTCGTCAATAAAATCGATAGTCATTGTTTCAAAAAAATATGAAACAATTTATTTACAGTTCTCTGAGATCCATCTCCATCAAATGATAATAATATTTACGAATAATTGCTTTTTCTGCAATTTTAGTAGGTCTAAAATTGCGATTGTTTAAATTGTAAAAAATTATAAACCAATTTATTTATAATTCTTTGAGATCCATCTCCATCAAATGATGACAATATTTACGAATAATTGCTTTTTTTGCAACTTTAGATCTAAAGTTGCAGAAAAAGCAATTATTCGTAAATATTATCATCATTTGATGGAGATGGATCTTAAAGAATTGTAAATAAATTATTTTATAATTTTTTAAACCAATAAATATCGGTTTTATTTACGAAATTCTCAGAAAACCTAAAGTCAAAACCTGAACGTCCCAAAATAGCTGAAACTGATTTCTAAAACATGAAATTGATCAATAATTCAAAATCTATTGGTTAGAACTAGTTCAAACTCCACAGAAATATAGATTTTTTGTCGTAAAAATTGAATATGATTTTTTCAGATTTAGAAATCATAGATGCACCAAATGAGGGTAATTTGTGCTCATTTTGGAGGGTTTTGAATACAGTTTCGATTTCTCGAAGTGAAGTTCTCGAATTCCAAAATCCGGCGGGGTTATACACAAAAGCAAAAAAGTCGTTTTTCGAGTCGTTAAAAGCACGCGATTTTAAAAAAATCATAACTCGTACAAATAATTTTATTTTGGGCTAGCGACTTAACGGCAATGTTTCCTCATGATAGAGAACACTGGAAAATATTGAGAGTATGATCGGTGACATCGATTTTTTTGATCTGCTGGTTTGACGTGGAATTACTCCAATATATTAATTTTTTTTTGGGCTGGAAAAAATTGGAAAAAATTTTGAAATATTATTTTGACATTAAAGAACATTTTCTGGAATTAATTTTTAAATTATTTATTCAACTTTGACGAGAAAATCTTTATGGAAAAAATCTTTAAATAAATTTTACGCTTTTTTAAGGTGGTAGGAACATTTATTTAGAAAGTTATCGCATAATTGAAAGTGTCGACGATCAGAAAATAGCCGATTGAACTTGGATTGCCCTATATACACTAGGGTGATTCGTTTCAGGGCAACTTTTTTTTTTACCCATCGTGCCCGAAAACCTTTAGTTGGTGCCCAAAAACGAAGGCCCGTAAATTCAACTCTTTTTCATCTATAGTTGGATGAAGTAAAATAAATAGATTTTTTGTTTTTGTTTTATTGATTTATTTGCATAGGGAATACTTTGTAACATTTGTCGAATGGTTTTTCTGATGATTTTGTACATGCTATCTCATAGAAAATGAAGTTCGTTTCATTGAATAAAACAAAAAAATATCTATTATATCACTCAGTACAATAATGGACGCTTTTACGTCCGCAACCTTCAATTTTGATTCGCGACCTCTAAAAATTTTTTGACAACACCCCCCTTTCACGAAACTTCGTTTTTGGGTACCAACTAAAGGTTTTCGGGGACGATGGGTAAAAAAAAAAGTTGCCCCGAAACGAATCACCCTAATATACATGCATTTCGTCGACGGAATAACAGAAACGAGCTTTGCCAACGCTTGCGAGCTCGTCACGAATATCTACGCACTTGGAATATGTCGATTATATAGCGGATAACTGAAAACTATAGGTGGATGTAATTATGGAAAATTACAAGCTTCCTACTTCCATCCAACGTCGCAACGATCTGTGCAGATTGTTGGCACGTCATCTTTGCAATATCCAATCTGCCACTCTTTTGCTTTTCCACTCTCTTTTTTTTATCTGCAACGTTCTCAGTTAGCGAGGCAATGATAAATGTTGATTAAGGGGTTATACGCAGTCAGGATTTTCAAAAAATCGATTTTTTCAAATTTCATTTTCGTACACTGAGAAAACAATTTATTTATAGTAAAGAAATATATTTAGTTAGGACTTTTTAAATATTCCTTGACTGTTACAAAATTTTTTAGTCGTTAAGAAATATTCATGTTCTCATGTCAAAATTTTATTTTTGCCAAAATCATTTATTAACTGTTAAAAAATATTCATCTCGTCATTTCCAACTTTACATTTGTTAACAGTTAACAAATCCCGTTACATAGAAATATATTGTCTTCTCAGTGTAATGTATATATAATATGTATATATATGGGTCATTCCATGTCAAATCGACCACTTTTGAACTCGACCTCTTTCGATTTGGCTGAAATTTCGTTTTCCTTTTTTACCCCATTAAAAACATTTTTCAGGAAATTTCAAAATTTTTTTACCCAACCCAAAAAAGGCTTTTTTTTCAAATAGATATTACTTGTTCAAAAATTAACTAATTGAGACGTTTTTTTTTCAAAATTTCAGTCTTTAAATATACTTTCTAAAAAAAATTTCAAAATAAAGTTAAACGTTACAAAAATATGTATATAAATTTTTACGTTTATAAATTAAAATGTCATTCCAGAAAGAATTGTTGAAAAATCGCTTTTCGGCCTCTTGACTGCGTATTACCTGTTAAGGTTTGTCCATTTTTTCTTATCGCTCACCTAAAAAATATAGACTATTCCATAAATATCGGGGATAAAGAAATTTTGAAATCAGGTCAGAATAAATTTTTGAGTAGACAATTGACAATAGATGAAATCGATTCGCAAAATCGATTGACAGTTAGAAACATGCTAATTAGAATGCTTGGCGATCGATATTTTTTTTTTAATTGAAAAAAAAGATCAAGTCTATTAACATTAATTTCAAGCTTGAGAAATAATTAGCCTAGCAAATTTTAATTTATTCTCCTGCTTTTTGAAGTCGAATATTGGCCGATGTCCAATCGATTGAAAGTTTGGAACACTGAAAGAAAAAATTACTAGAACCAATGAAATAAAGTTTTGAAGGCAAAAAATCATTTTTTTCATTATTTGCAAAACATATTAGATTGGTTCCCTTATATATTTACTTGGTTCATTTTTTTCAGTCAATTCCATAAATTTCTGTTTCAATAAACGAATTTACTTGAATCTAACAATATGTTATCAATTATATGTAATATGTTGTTTGAATCAAGAATACATTTTATCATTAAAACATGCGTGTCTTTTAATACAAGAAGCACTGAGAAAAAAAAAATTGTCGAAGCAACAAATTAATTAGTCCAATCATCAGGAAAAATGATTGATTTAATCAAATGCGTGTTTATTAATTGTTGCTAAACATTTTATAAAAAATATATAGCCCTTGCCAAATAATTTAATATGCATAGTCTAGTGACCCCAAAAAGAGATAAATAGAAAAAAAGACAAATCTGCGCAAATTCTCCGATCTAATTTCTCTGTCCGACCGAGATTCGAATCCTCGACCCTACCTACCATCATACCTATCCTACCTAACTACCTAACACGCTACCTATTACGCTATCGACTACTACTATGCACTTGAAAAAAGTTAGGAGTTATGTAGATTCGAATATAAAAAAAACATTTAAAAAACCAGTTTTTAAAATTTTTAATAACTTACGTATACTATTAAAGTATACTATAGAATTGATAGTTCTTTGCTTGAAGGAAATAAAAATTTCATCATTCCAAACAAATATTCTATTGGAATAAAATAATGTGTTATTTATTTTACTACAGCTTCTTTTCAAATAATCACAATCAATTTTATATCTAATAAATATTGAAAATACTACAGAAATATTTTTAGAAGTAAAATAATGATGAATTTATTGCAAAGAAATAATTTTGTTCGAAAAAAATAATTTCGTATTGAAGTCATTTTTTAGATCCAAATAATTTCATGTTTATGATGCCATAAATAATTTTCTTCCAAAAAAATAATTTCATATTGAAATCGTTTTTTAGATCCAAATAATCATCATTTTAGATTCAAATAATGTTATTCTCCGATGCGATAAATTCAATTAATCTAATGAATACAAATTCAATGAAATCTATTTAAATAAAAATATTTTTTGAAGTAAAATAATAATGACTTTATTGCAAGAAAATAATTTTTTCGAAAAAAATAATTTTGTATTGAATTCGTTCTTTAGATTAAAATAATCTCATGTTTATGATGCGATCAATGTAATTAATCTAATGAATACAAATTTAATCAAATCTATCATGCATTTAATTGTTACTATTAAGAGTTTAATATAATGGAGTAATAGATTGGTGAAAATATTTTTTTAAATGAAGAGTGATTTTATTGGTTCAACAAATAAATAATCGAATTAATACTTTCATTTAATAAATAAATTCATGTTCTCAAATTCAGTAAAAATTCAGTAAAGAAGAAACAAATGGAATCTACTAAAGTTAATTTGAAAGTTGCGAAATAATGAGCAAATTTTTGTTTATTGTCCGGTGATTCGCATCAGAGTATAAATCGATGCAGAATTGATTGGCGATTGCAAATATGCTAATTAAAATGCTGATTGGCAATAATTTTTATTTTTTTTATATCGAAGGAAAGAATTAAGTCTGTTATAGTTAATTTTAATCGATCGACCGCGGCATTCCCCGACGCTGGCATAACATTGGCATGAAAATCTCCAAAATAAAAAAATTTCGTCTTATCGGCTTCTTAGTCAAGCTAGTTGACAGTTTATTCGGTATCGGAGCCATGTAAAGAGACACCTGTCCATACATCGGGGGCACTTGTGACCTTTACCATCTCTTTACGTATCACTATGAGTCTATTATAGATTGTCACGTACACATCTGACATTGCCGCTCAAAGACGCGTGTGAAAATTCACACTGGCCATAAGAAAAGCGACAAAAACGTCACATTCGAGCCGTTTATATTTTTGAATTTTTTAACGGCTTATACGCAGTCAGAATGTTGAAAAAAACGATATTTTAATATTTTTTTCTGCAATGACATTTAAATTTATTAATGTAAATTTATAATCATATTTTTTCAACTTTTACCTTATTTTGAAACTTAAAAAAAAAAAAATAATTCTCGAAGCCGCGTAGCCGATCTCTAAAAAAAGGTGTCTTTCGGTGAGCTCAAAATCTCTGGATTGGATCATAAAAAAAAAAGATTTCGTTAATAAAAGGTATAATCTAATATTTTATCAAAGGACAAGCAGACCATTTCTCATAAAATTGCGGCTTCTAAAAAAAAATTTAACCGAAAAATTGTTTAATTATTTGTTTGAACAATTTAGTAAACTTTATAGAAAAATGGCACGAGCAAATATTGACAAAAACAAAGAGAAATTGCGGTGGTTATTTCACTAATTACAACGCAATTAAATGCACGTAACAATCCCGCAAGACGAAATTTCTTCATCCACACTTATTCGTAAATGTGCGCTTGGGACCATTTTTTCGACGATACAAAAAACTGGCTTCGATTAATTTGCTGCAAAAAAAAAATACTCAATCGATAACGGGATCTTCGTCGTTAATAAAATTCGTGTCACGAATTCATTTCTCGATATTCTCGGCCTAGAAAGCTGAATAAAAATTTCGCAAAACTCGTAAACGATTTTTTTTTTTCACATATTTACATTCGACAAGGTTTTTGCTTGGATTGAAATTTACGGAATACATTTCGTTCATCGTAGAGATCGTCCTCTTCGTTTTTTGATTGAGGACATTTTTTTTAAGTTCTCTCTTTTCTCGACGACGAATAAATATTTAATTTTGTGAAATATTTTTTGTTTCAGGTAAGTTGTCCCGATTTTCGTCAGCAACGAAAATGGCTTCGCGCATCGAAAATTCCGGCGAGGGTTCGTAATTTTTGTATTCTTAGCCAAAAAATATTGTCATAGCGGAAGTTGAATGCAAACACGAGAACCGGAAATAAAAATCTAACCTAGGACCGATTAGAGAAAAAGGCGGTATTTCGTTTTGAAGGTTGAGAGTGCATTGAACTGAATCAACACGGACAATGGGGAAGATACGATTGCGAATGATTAAAAATTATGAGCGTCGAAAAATTGCTCATTGAGCCGATGCATTGAAAAGAAGAAAGGAGGGAAGAATAAGAATGATGAGGACGGAGGAAGAAAGATGAAGACGGTGACGGTTTGAGATGGCGGGCTTTAAATGGAAAAATCAGCCAAACCGTTCGGACAAATGACGCTATAGGAAAATGAGGGTTTCTCTCGAGTCGAAGCAGAAAATAAAACTGATTACGTTCATCCGATTAGGACGTTATGGTACACACGCAAATTGAGCCGTTATTTGTCGTTCCATGAATACGAAGTTGATTCTTTTAGCATTGGGATAAAATAGTACAATTTTTATTTTTTAAGGGAATTTTTTACGTGTGGAAAAAATTCCAGGGTTCAATTTGAGGAATTATGACGTAGAGGCGTTGTCATGAACTTTCCTACCTCTTAAAACGGCCTCGCAACAAAATTTTTTACAGATACCTTGAGTAACTATTTTTTTTCTCAAAGTACAATATCTCTTGAAAAATCCCCGCAAATTCAACTCTAAAAAAATCGAGATTGATAGAGTTATCATTTTTTTGAGTAAAAAAGTATTTTTTTTTTCTGCCATCACACCTCTTCGAGAATTATTTAGCCTATATCTTGAGAGGCCCTCAGAATCTTCCTTCGAGCATCCGCTCAGCAACTATTTTTGTCCTGAAAGCACCATATTTGATGAACATCGTCTATAAATTTCATTCTAAAATATTGAAAATTGAAAAAGTTATGATTTTTCGAGTAAAAAGGTATTTTTTTCTGCGATCAGACCTCTTCAGGAATTATTTAGCCTGCAGAATAGGTTTTTGTTAAACGTCATAGAATGTTCAAAGGATGTTGATAAATGTTTTTCGCCGCAGACAGCAAGGTTTCATATGCCAAACCTTAAAAAATTCAACGATTCAATTTGACTTGGTATGACGTTGCAATTATTTTCACAAACTCTGCTGCCTCTTAAGAGGCCCTCAGAATAATCTTCCTTCGAGCATCCGCTCGGCAACTATTTTTTTTCTGGAAGCACGATATTTGATGAACATCGTCTATAAATTTCATCCAAAAAAATTGAAAATTGAAAAAGTCATGATTTTTCGAGTAAAAAAGTATTCTTTTCTGCGATCCGACCTTTTTAAGAATTATTTAGCCTGCAGAATGGGTTTTATTAAACGTCATAGAATGTTCAAAGAATGTTGATAAATGTTTTTCGCCACAGACAGCAAGGTTTCATATGCCAAGCCTTAAAAAATTCAACGATTTACGTTGACTCGGTATGACGTTGCAATTATTTTCACAAACTATGCTGCGTCTTAAGAGGCCCGCAGAATAATCTTCCTTCGAGCATCCGCTCAGCAACTATTTTTTTTCTGGAAGCACGATATTTGATGAACATCGTCTATAAATTTCATCCAAAAAAATTGAAAATTGAAAAAGTCATGATTTTTCGAGTAAAAAAGTATTATTTTCTGCGATCCGACCTTTTTAAGAATTATTTAGCCTGCAGAATGGGTTTTATTAAACGTCATAGAATGTTCAAAGGATGTTGATAAATGTTTTTCGCCACAGACGCAAGGTTTCATATGCCAAACCTTAAAAAATTCAACGATTCAATTTGACTCGGTATGACGTTGCAATTATTTTCACAAACTCTGCTGCCTCTTAAGAGGCCCTCAGAATAATCTTCCTTCGAGCATCCGCTCAGCAACTATTTTTTTCTGGAAGCACGATATTTGATGAACATCGTCTATAAATTTCATCCAAAAAAATTGAAAATTGAAAAAGTTATGATTTTTCGAGTAAAAAAGTATTCTTTTCTGCGATCCGACCTTTTTAAGAATTATTTAGCCTGCAGAATGGGTTTTATTAAACGTCATAGAATGTTCAAAGAATGTTGATAAATGTTTTTCGCCACAGACGCAAGGTTTCATATGCCAAACCTTAAAAAATTCAACGATTCAATTTGACTTGGTATGACGTTGCAATTATTTTCACAAACTCTGCTGCCTCTTAAGAGGCCCTCAGAATAATCTTCCTTCGAGCATCCGCTCAGCAACTATTTTTTTCTGGAAGCACGATATTTGATGAACATCGTCTATAAATTTCATCAAAAAAAATTGAAAATTGAAAAAGTTATGATTTTTCGAGTAAAAAAGTATTCTTTTCTGCGATCAGACCTCTTTAAGAATTATTTAGCCTGCAGAATGGGTCTTATTAAACGTCATAAAATGTTCAAAGGATGTTGATAAATGTTTTTCGCCACAGACAGCAAGGTTTCATATGCCAAGCCTTAAAAAATTCAACGATTTAAGTTGACTCGGTATGACGTTGCAATTATTTTCACAAACTATGCTGCCTCTTAAGAAGGTCGCAGAACAATTTTCCTTCGAGCATCCGCTCAGCAACTATTTTTTTCTGAAAGCACGATATTCGATGGACATCTTCTATAAATTTCATCCAAAAAAATTGAAAATTGAAAAAGTTATGATTTTTCGAGTAAAAAAGTATTCTTTTCTGCGATCAGACCTCTTCAAGAATTATTTAGCCTGCAGAATGGGTTTTATTAAACGTCATAGAATGTTCAAAGGATGTTGATAAATGTTTTTCGCCACAGACAGCAAGGTTTCATATGCCAAGCCTTAAAAATTTCAACGTGAAGTCTACGCCGTAGAGTTTAAATAATCTAGAACGATACGAATAGGGATAGAAAAAATTACAAATATGATTTCTTATGGCTAGATAATTTATAAAAATTGTATTGTAAGATCAACGCTTTATCGCAACGACCAAAAATTCCGGAATTCTTATTATCGAAAAGAAGCTATATCAGAAAGTTTAAAGATAATAAACGATAATAAGAGATTCGTCAGGTTTAAGAAAATTTAGACCTCCGGAAATCATAGGTACAATCATCCAATTTGCAAAACTGAAGTTTAGAAAATGTAAGATTTCGTTAAAGAATGTTTAGCATGTCCAAAACTCCGAAAACTCACACATAACGCAGATAGCGTAATTAGCCTAACGGCGTTTCGATGGCACCACCACCACTGTAACGCTTTTGAAGGTGATCATCACGGAAAATAAATAATTCATATCATATCGTAAAGACCATAAAAATGACGAAAATTCCAGATTTTGTGGTTTTCGGCCTTTACTAGTGTATGAAAAATTGGATAATAATAAATTTCAATATCTTCCGACGAAATATCATTGATTATAATATAATAAAACTGATTATCACGAAAAAAAAATTTACATCATATTGTAAAGACAATGAAAATGACAAAAATTCCAGATTATGCGATTTTCGTCATTTATTAGCTTATAAAAAATTAGATAACAAAAAATCTCAGCGTCCTTCGAAGAAATATCTAATAACATACTGAAGCTGATTATGGCGAAAAAAAAATTTCCCGTCGTTTTTCGGAAAAGCGGTGATTTTAAATATTTACCAAAAAAAGATATTTTATGCTACTTCCACTTGAACTAAAATGTAGAAACTTGAAAAAAAATGCCATTGCCGTTTATTTTGACAGTCGGTAATTCAGATTCTCGGAGTTTTGGTTTTTCGGAGTTTTGATCTTTCCAGGTAGTATTTTTTCAGGGTTTTGATCATCTTCACGTTTTATATATGCTTAGCTCTATTTACTATTAGCTCTATTGATGTTTCTTATCGATATTCTTATTTTCGGAACTTGTCCTTGTCCAAACCTTGGCCGTTCATGTACTCGTATTTTTAACACTATAGAGTTATATATGAGGTAATCCAGCCCAAGTGTGTAAACCGGTTTCCCTCACCCTCTCGGATTTGTGTCATTTTTTTTATATGATCGCATTGAGTCTAAACTACACCCTCATAATTTTTTCAGATTTTTCCAAACATCCCTTATTTCAAATTTTTTTTTGTTTTTGAAAAAAAACGCCATTTTTTTTAAATCTAAAAAAATTCTGAACAAACCGTGACAATATATAAAAATTTTCAAGCTATCACCCGTAGTGGGCAGATTTTTTTTCTGTGTTTTACAAGCTACTAACGTTCTCAAAATATCAAAAAATTCTCAAATAGCTCACCTTGAGCAGATACTCAATTTAAGTACCAAAATAATTCAGTATCTGCTCAAGGTGAGCGATTTGAGCATTTTTTGAAATTTTAAGAACGTTAATAGCTTGTAAAACACAGAAAAAAACCTGCCCACTACGGGTGATAGCTTGAAAATTTGTATATATTATTACGGTTTTTTCAGAATTTTTTTAGATTTTTAAAAAATTGCATTTAAAAAATTTTTTTTTTTCGAATTCATCACGTAAAACACAAATAAAATCTGCCCACTACGGGTGATAGCTTGAAAATTTTTATATATTGTCACGGTTTTTTCAGAATTTTTTTAGATTTTTAAAAAATAGCGTTTTTTTTTTCAAAGAAAAAAATTTGAAATAAGAAATGTTTGGAAAAATCTGAAAAAATTAGGAGGGCGTATTTTAGACTCAATGCGATCATATAAAAAAAAAATGACACAAATTCGAGAGGGTGAGGGAAACGGGTTTACACACTTGGGCTGGATTACCTCATATACAGTTTTTCGGGCCTATGAACTTTCTGATTATAAAAAGTCGACACTTGTTTTATGTGCCGTATTCTCATTTCGACGCTTTATGAATTGGTCTCATGATTATTATCATTAAATTCCTTACTGAACTATTTTTTTCGGTTATATGATTATTCTCTTTAAAAAAAATGTGCATTACAAAATTTGCAGAAGTATTGAGTACTGGCTTAAAAATTCGGAAATATAAATTTCATTTTAAAAAAAAAACTAAAATTGGAGCAGTTATGATTTTTTGAGTAAAAAAGTATTTTCCTATGTATATAAAAACTGTGGAGGTAGTTTAGTTGGCATTCGAATCACGATCCATAGTACACGTGCGGTGTACCAAGGGTGAAATTCAATTACCATCGTCAGTCGTGAATCGATGGGTGGTTTCGAGAAGTCGACGATCAAATTGGCTCGTCAAACGTTCGGTATCAACCGCGTCCACCGGAAAAACATGATCTATTCTAGCAAATTTCCTCTCAAACTTTGGCCACGCGCGTTCATCGCGCAATTAAAAATTCCACAATTTTAGCTCCGGCAATTAAACAACTCTGACAGATTGACATTGGAGTTGAGTGGCTTCTTCCAATTCGCCATTTATGGAGATGGTCATGGTTCGTGGTTGGTTCTGATGCGATGAAAGTCGCAGCACATCTGCCGACTATTCGACCTTGGGCGAATATTTCACTTGTCATTGATCCATTCTGCCAGTTAGTGGATTACTTCTCGATGGAACAACAAAAATTACATGGGCAGAACAGAGGTTGGGCGGATATCGGGTGGCGGACATTGTTGAGGCGGATGAAGAAAAAAATGAAACGATCGGCCATGGTTGAGGAAGGGATGCACCGAGGGAAAAAGTTGAGTAGGTTCGGGGTGAGGAATGGCTCGATGAAGGGAAAAGGGAGTCGGAGGTAAAAGGGAGTTTGACACTGAAGGGCCATCGAAAAAGGGGGTCGGCACTGCAATGGCGTAGATGATACATTTCAGTCACGTAGTTCATCCTGGTTTTTCGCGAGCGATCAAAAACTGATCTCACCATTTCTGTTCTCGTCATCAACGCTCCTGGGTAAAACGAATTTCATGTTTCATAATAACGGCAGTGTCCGGGGAAATTAACGAAATTCCCTAATTGGAGTTGATATATAAAATTGTGAACAAGTTGGAACTCTGCATGCGCAGCACAGTGTTATTGATTTCGAGGCTTTTATGACAGCAAATTGCACGGAGTTTGAATAGCAGAGAAATGAAAAGAATTTAGTTAATTATCAACTCACTGAATGTTTGCACTTTCGTAACTAACTACGTTATAGCATTTTTGCAACTGAACTTTTTAACCACGTCCAATTTGCACTTTTTCAGTTTATATTTGTTAATTAACTGCCCCTTTACTAATCATAAATTCGGTTCAATTTTTTTTCAACTAAACGACGTTAGTTACTAACTTACTCTGTTTTCGCACCATTTCATAAGTAACTCATAAGTAACATAACTCGATCTAGTGTGAAAACGAAGACTTTAATGAATTTTTTTAACCTTAAGTCAGATGCACTTAGTTAAAGTTAGTTAGTTAAAGTTACTCAGTTAATTAATCAAAAATGCAGTTGGTTAATAACTAAAATTATTAACTGAATGTCTCTACCATTTTAACTCCATGCAATTGACTAACCAATTAGTTTTTTTCACTAAGTCAAGTATCTAGTTAGTTGATACATAAATAGTTATCTAATCGATTAAGATTCCAATGTCTTCAGTTTGTCGTGTAACCGAACCTTTTGATCGTGTCACGAAAAAAAAAAAATCCTGTCTCCTACGTTGACAGTTCAGTTGAGCATGCCAAGTTTTAGCCCAGCTAAAAGCTTAAGTTATTAATGACTAAACCAGACAAAAAACTTGGCGTGCAGGGATAAGAAAAATAAGTTCGGGAGGTGCTGCACAATTTCCATGAGATAAGATAGAAAATTATTATACCTACTTATCTTGTGATAACACAGATTATTAACATGAGAATATTTTACTGTCAAGTTCTGTCAATTGCTCACGTGCTACTAACACATTATGTGTAATAATCGTTATGAGATTTTTAAATTCAACCGTAATCAGAGCATCGCTCTTTATATTGTGAAGAAGAACCTTGAATATACTCGCTTAATCGTCACGTCCGTCCACGATAATCATCGTAAATTCAGACGTCGACGCATATTTCTGCGTACATCGTGGATGTCATCGCCGTTGAATATTTAAGATGAGTATTCGATATTTAAACGATTAACCGTTAAGAGAGGAAAATAAAATACAATTCGTTATAAACATAAAATATCGTTACATAGGTACCACCGAGAAAGATGTTTGATAAAAGAAGTAGTAACGATATTATTAAAATTTTTTCAAAATTCTAGCTCAGAATACTCCCTTAAACTGTTTCAAATTAAAAACAGCATGTATAATCATACGATTAGAGACTCAAGGCCCCTTCATTGATTTTTTGAATATCACGGAATTGAATTATACCAGGATTGTGCTTTAAAAATGGTGAACATTCTTTGAATATTCCATTATATGCGAGAAAAGTAATTTGGTAAAAAATTAAATGACAGCATTTTTTTTCTTTGACTTTAAATTCGAATAACGTTTATTCTACGATTCAATAACAACGGATCGATACGTTTTGTTATGGGAAACCGTGCAAATGTCGCTCAAGCCACACTTGTGCACTTTTTTCATCCCTCATAACAAATCACGAGAAGTTGAGACGTATTTTTTTATTTTTTATTAAATGGACCTCGATAAAATAATAAAACAATGATTTTTATCCTAAATCACAAAAATCATAAAAACTCTTAATTGTGCCAAATAATTGGAAAAGTAATTGGCTACGCACTTCAGATAGTTAATTAGTAATTAGTTATTTTAAAAAATTTCATTTGTATAAAAATTTGGAACTTTCTACTTCGAAATAAAAATTTTCATATGTACACGTTACAAATCCAGGACATTTTTTAAAATTTTCTATTTATCCTCAGTTTTAATAAATTTAGTGGCTAAAATTTTCCAAATGTCACTAGAAGCCTAAATGAAATTAGAAATAATAATAATAATAATAGTAATAATAATAATGAAATTAGAAATAATAATAATAATAATAATAATAATAATAATAATAATAATAATGCAAATAAATATTAATTTTTCGCTTTACCCTCATTTTGTGAAATGACGCTTTGTCCCTGTCATTTCGCCAAAGTCGGTTTTTCGCAGTAATAAGTCGATGTACACCGGCAAGCCCTCACCGTTGGGCAAGGCTGATCACGCCAGCACAGATCCCGAGGGTCGAAATGGAGGGGACACCCCACAACTACGTTGACGTGTTTGTTTCTCTCCAGTTCCCCAAAAAGCCGCGCTGGCGTCGCACTGCGACCGTAGCAACAGTCTGCCAAGGTCACCTTCTCTAACCCTTACGCGCAGAACGCACTCTCCCTCTGTTCGCGGTCCCTCGTGGAGGCTTCGGGTTTTTTTTCCTCCTCTTTTTCTCGTTCATTTACCGCCGAAAGGCAATAATTCTAGTCATGCCGGGAGCACGCGCAGTCGATGGAAAAATATTACTCGAAAAACGAAAATAATGTACGCGAGTGACGGTGAAAAAAGTGAAACGATCATGAATAATCAGGATAAAAAGTTTGAAAATTTCGAAGATGACGCGGAAAGGTATATAACTCTTTGACTCATTTTCACCCCTGCATAATCCACGCTGAAAAAATAGAAAAATCTACTTGATCGTCCCTCGCTATATCAACGAAGAATTGAATATCCGTATTGAGTAGTAAAATTTGGGGTCACCGGTGAGCCAGAGATCTTATAGATCATGCCGGTGCATTTCGTTTGCGCGAGAGCGCTCCGCGGTTCGCCACCTGGCGGATTTCTGACGCACTACAAATATCATTACAAAAATGGAAGTTGAACACAAGAACACATTCGGATTAACTATTTTTTTTTAGATGCAATAAAAACAGTGCAGTGAATATTATTTTTTTTATGATTCGATATTATTGAATGAAAGCAATTTCGAATAACTGAGGCAAATAATAGAACGCTTTGTTAAAAAAATAGATTTTCATTCGAAATTCAAATTCACACAATATTAAAATAATAACAATTCAATATTGAAAATAGTTTCTCCCGTCAAGTTCCTTTTACAAATTGACCTGAGAGGGAATTGACAAAAAAAAATTATCACTCCTATTCGTGGATGATGAATTTTGTTTGTAGTTTTTATCTAACAAGTCACAAAATCTCGTAATTTTTTTTTTTTTTTTCATTCGAGTCTTGGGCGTGGGTGAACATTTTTCGAGGCTGCGGCCCTTATTCATTCCCCTTCGTTCTTTCATTTCCCCTTGCACTCGCGTACTTCGTGCAAACTGCACCGATGTCTGCTCAGAAATGAAAGAGTGAGGGGCGGACAAGGGAGAGGGGGGACAGACAGACATAATAAAAAGACCGAAAAAAAGCTCGTGCAACTCGAGGAGGGAAAGAGGGAGGGAGAAGGAGAAACAAAGAGAAGAGTCGAGTGAGATGTACGTGATTGGAGAAAGAACGAGGAGTCGTACTTTTGAGTCTCGTCTCTGCGCATGGGCGTCCTCGTGTTTTTAGTTGGATGCTTGGGTGTGGATCCATCAACATGTACCATAGAATGTCAAAAAAAAAAAAATAACGAGAAATAAGCCCCTTGGAATTTCCTTCAAAAATTATAAACCTGTGGCGTTTTTGCTGCATTTTTTTGTATTATCACACATTCGGCTGATATATCACATTTTAAGTACGTTTATATATGAAAAATATATTCAAACTTTTGATGTATTTGAAATATATTTTTTGTGATATATGGATAAATATATTATATAATCATATACTTCGGTATGCATTAAGAATATCTAACTTTTGGGACAACATATATTAAATATATTCGCGATATATCGTTAATATTTGAATGTGACATTTTTGCTGGATTTTTTGTATATTTCACACATTCAGTTCATATATCACATTTTGAGCACGTTTATATATGAAAGATATATTTTCTGTGATATATGGATAAATATATTTTTTGATATACTTGAAATACTTCTTGTCTACGTATATTCATATATTTCGGTATGCATTGAGAAGATAAAACTTTTGGGACAAAATATAATGAATATATTCGTGATATATCTTGTCCATTATTTTTCTGGGGTGGGCGTGGTGTGGGTGTTTGTCCAACGACTTGCATTCGTCCAGGGTTGTTGACCGGAAACCCGCTGACGAAGACCATGGCAAACGTGCTGGCTGTTCAAAAGGCCTTACGCAGGCTCACAGTGAGGCAGGCAACGGATGTTTTCTCGCTTTTATATATGAGGCATTCCACGCCATTTCGATCAACATCTTGCCTTGATCATTCCGATTTTCCTCCAAATTTTTTATATAAAAAAACACATTGAAATATATTTTCCCAATTCTTTTTAGAATTTTTTGGCCACGCGTTTTTTGGATTTTATTTTTTTTCTTCGACGAAAAAGGACCACTTTGTAAAATCTGAAAAAATTCAGAAAAATCGAATAAAATATAACAAATTCTTTGAGCTTTATTCCAAAATGCAGATTTTAATACTCTATGAGTAAAATTTTTTTTTTTTTCAATTTTTTGAATTTTCCTCAGAGTATTAAAATCTCCATTTTGGAATGAAGCCCAAAGAATTTGTTATATTTTATTAGATTCTTCTGCATTTTTTCAGATTTTACAAAGTGGTCCGTTTTTTCAAAGAAAAAAAATAATATCCAAAAAACACGTGGCCAAAAAATTCTGAAAAAATTTGGGAAAACGTATTTCAATGTGTTTTTTCATATAAAAAATTTAGAGGAAAATCAGAATGATCAAGGCAAAATGTTGATCGAAATGGTGTGGAATGCGTCATATACATATATTTATATGTATATTAGGGCGAATCGAAAAAATTAAAAACTGTTGGCTACCATAAAAAATCAAAGATATCGTTGAAATAAAGGTCTCTGTGCAACGGTTCGATTTTTTGAATTTTTCTAGAGAGCCCGCGGGACGCAATTTTTAGCGTTAAATTTACTATATCACTGATAAACGAAAACAGATCATTCAAAAAATTTTAAATTTTTTATATGAGGTGTCTAGATATGTACTTTTTCAAACCCATATTTACTGAACATTAACAAATGGTTCATATATTCGAAAAAAAAACTCTGAAAATCAATATTTTCACTATTTTTCAATTAATTATATCATTAAATATTGATTTTTTTTCTAACACGTTTTTGTATTTCTACCATCTTTTTTCTTGTAAAACTCGGTATCGGTATTGCTTACAATGCGAAAATTGCTAAAAAATAAATATTCATTTTGGAAATTTTCATATTTAAAAAGATTTATTTTTTAGCAATTTTCGCATTGTAAGTAATACTGATACTTACTTTTACAAGAGAAAAGATGGAAGAAATACAAAAACATTTTAGAAGACAAAAATCAATATTCAATGATATAATGAATTGAAAAATAGTAAAAATATTGATTTTCAGAGATTTTTTTCGAATATATGAACTATTTTGTTAATGTTCAGTAAATAAGGGTATGAAAGAGTACACATCTGGGCACCTTAAATAAAAAATTCAGAATTTTTTGAATGATCTGTTTCCGTTTATCAGTGATATAGTAAATATAACGCTAAAAACAGCGTTTTTGAACGTCCGGCGCGCCCTCTAAAAAAATTCAAAAAATCGAACCGTTGCACAGAGACCTCTATTTCAACGATATCTGTGATTCTTGAGGGTAGCCAACAGTTTTTAATTTTTTCTAATCACTCTAATATATATACATATATATCCATATTTGACGCTACTGCTCCGCTCATATGCTATTTCATATTTACAATATGTATTGCCGACACAAGATGAATATTATTCCCGTGGACTCTCTCGCTGGCGCAAAATGATATATAGCGGGAAATAGTGAAAGAATCTAAATTGTGATTGATATATTTTATTCAATATATTAGTAATATATTATATATTATTCAATATATTAGTAATATATTATATATTATTCAATATATTTATTTGGCATATGATAAATATAAATATGATTTTAATGTGGGTTAAATATTTGCAAGATATATTTGTGACGTATTAACGTAAACGAAAAACATGTGATATATTTCTTTAGAAAAAAGATCTATATTATTTTCAGAATATCTTTGACAGTATATAAACAAAACTTCATTTACCGTTGCTAAGTATAATTTGTAACCTGGGCTTAAGACGAAACTATATTTAAAAAAAATGATATCTATATATGGGGCATTCCATCCCAAATCGGACAGTTTGAAAAACTTTTTTTTTTATTTCCTCAATTTTTTCATATTTTTGAGTACCCATCAAAAGACCCTTCCTGTTAAATTTTGAGATTTTTTTGATTACCCATTCAAAAGATATTAAATTAACAATAAAACCGCCCTTTTTGGTATTTTGGTCATAACTTCTTTAATAATGGTCCAAATTAAAAGTTTTTTTCTTCAAAATTTTTGTTTTTTATGGCCTTTTCAGAAAAAAATACAACAAAAATTTTCGACTTGTTTTTGAATGAGTTTTTTGAGTTTTAAACGTTAAATCGCGTTTTTGAAAGTGAATGTCATTTTTGATTTTTTTTCTTACTTTTTTGTTTCAAACATCTATCTATTCAACAATTTTTAAGACTAGTCCGATCGTGGGATCTCGATAACTATTTTTTTTTCGATTTTTGAAAATTAAATTTTTTTTTTTTATAAATTATTTTATTTGCTCATCGATTAATTATTAATTTTAAAAATCTGTTAACAATGAAAAAGTGTCCAAATTAATTCAAAATAATTTAAAAAATACTATACAGTAACAAAAATTGGTATTCATAATAATTTATTAAAAAAAATTTTTTTTTTTTTTAAATCGAAAAAACAGTTATTGAGATCCCACGATCGGTCTAGTCTTGAAAATTGTTGAATAGATAGATGTTTCAACAAAAAATTAAAAGAAAAATAAAAAATGACATTCACTTTTAAAAACCCGATTTAACGTTCAAAACTCAAACAACTCATTCAAAAACACGTAGAATATTTTTGTTGTATTTTTTTCTGAAAAGGCCATAAAAAACAAAAATTTTGAAAAAAAAACTTTCAATTTGGACCATTATTAAGGAAGTTAGGACCAAAATACCAAAAGAAAGAGCGGTTTTTTTGTTAATTTAATATCTTTGGAACAGGTTACCAAAAAAATCTCAAAATTTAACAGGAAGGATCTTTCGATGGGTACACGAAAATTTAAAAAAATTGAGGAAATAAAAAAAAAGTTTTTCAAACTGTCCGATTTGGGATGGAATGCCCCATATATGTTTAGGAAAAAATTATATTTTTCATAAACTAATTTTAATGATTGCATTTAAATAATTTGAATAATTGAAAATTGCAATTTTGGGCAAAAAAAAATAAGGTTGAAAGAAGCATCTGAAATTGTTGGAACGGACTGTACTCCGTTATGACCCTTCTGTTCTTGCGCTTTTGCGTCGACTGTCTTGCCCCTCACTCGCGTTGCACCATGGCCATGGTTACCGTCTGACCTTGAACCTCACTGCGCTGCAATACGAGACGACCCGGCGCGTACTCCCTCTAGAATAGCAGCAGCAGAAGCGAGCTAAACAGCTGCAATATTGCGCGCTGCGAGCCCACCGGCGTTGGTAGAGGGCAAGTAGATTCAACTGGCAGTCGCCAGACACACTTCCACCCCGACTATCGATCCGCCTGGCCACAAGCACAGGGTAAAATCTCCAACATCCCCACTTTAAACTCCCCCCCCCCCCCCCCCTCTTTCTCCCATCGTCGGTCGACTGTGCGCAAAGAAAAAACCCCATCGACATTTTTACGTATGCCCTTGGCAGGGATGGGCAATGTTAAGCAAGACCATCCAATAATCGATTATCTGAGGGCTTATGCGCAATCAGGAGTTCGAAAAAAGCGATTTTTCAAGAATTTTTTCTGCAAAGACTTTTTAATTTATGAACGTAAAAATTTGTATACATGTTTTTTGAACTTTTAACTTAACTTTGAAATTTTTATTTTTAAAAAATAATGATTATTGAAGCCGCTGTAGCCGATTTTCGAGAGGTCCTCTAAAAAAAGTGGCTCATCCAAAATAAAAAAGATTTCGTTCATATAAGGTATAATCTTGTATTTAATCGAAGGAATAAGGAGAATATTTATTTTTAATAAAATGGCGGCTTCTAAAAAAAAACCATTTTTGATGAAAAGTTTTGCTTTCAATTGCTTATAAAATGGAAAGTATTTATCGATAAAAAAAACCGTAGATTGATTACTAAAAAATATATTTATAAAGCTTGTGTAAAAATTTATGCCGTTTTTGAGAAATCTTGCTCGACGACGCTAAAAACATAATTTTTAGAAAAACGCGTTCAAAGTTTCAAAAGGACTTTACACATGGTAAATACGGGTTTACAAATATGTTTTAAATTTATGTGCATTACGAAAATGAAAAAAAAAATCGATTTTCTGAAAATCCTGACTGCGAATAACCCCTTAAAAAAACGAATATTATGAATGGATGTTGAAAACAAATCGGAAAATCGACTATTTAAATTATTTAATACGATGTTTATTTTATTAACCAATTAAATAATTAATTATTCAAATAAATGATTAATTTTTGAATAAAAAAATGCTTTAACAAATTTTTACGGCAAAAATTTATCCTTGGAGGAAATAGAGGGAGATAAATTTTAGAAAATCTATTTTCATTATATTTCGTTCAGCAATATCCACTTCGGGGGTTCAAATTTTAGGAAAAGGGAATTTGAAATCTTCCAGTTATTTAATTTATGGATCGGCGATGTCTAATAATCCATTATTTAAAAAAAACGATTATTGAGAATAGATATTTAAAAAAAAACATCGGAAATTCTACTATTTTCATTATTTGATATATTTATTTAATTAATCAATTAATTAATTATTGAAAGAAAAGATTGGTTACTTGAATACTTTAACAAATTTTAAACCCGAGATGTATTGAATCACTTGTCGCAAACCACTTGAACGTTTCTTTGAAGAGAGAGAAAAAAAAGGTCCGTTTTACATTGGTCTATTTTTACCGATGCTGCAATCAAAGATAATTTAAATTTTTACGATTTTTTAATAAATTTTCTTGGTTAATCCTCCGTCGCACGGTTGAAGATAAAATGTTACCACAGCACTTGAAATGTCTTATCTATCGAGTGTATAAAAGAACAATTGATCGTCGTTATTAGAGACAAAGTTCACTCTTCTTCCGTGCTACAAAAAAAAGGATTTATCGTGCTTGTATCGATTGGAAAAAGCTCGAAAAATTTTCAGGAAGAATCCAAATGGATCACAAGAAAAGTTCAGTAGTAATTTTCTCAAAGTATTCATTTTTCCATGATGCCCTTTTTTTAAAAGGTCGAATTATGATTTAAAAAAAATACCTTTCGGAACTCTTTTTTTTCATCTATTTTCTCAGTTGGGGAAAGAAAAACTCCGGTGATAAATTAAAAAATAATGAGTTTAGATAAAAATTTTCACAGCTTTGAAAGGTTGGTTCAGTTGACATTGAATGCCCCATGCATAGATATATGTAATATTATATCTAGATATTATATGCAGTCACATATATGTATATAAATATGGATACTTGAGAAGATCCCCAGGATTTCTCGGGCAAATGGCCAGAGACGCAAAAATCTTTCTATACGTATCGCGAGCCAAAATTTCGCGCGCTAAATCCTTGGCAACTTCTTCCCGGGATTCTTGATAGAGTCGTCATTTGAACATCGTCATCGCGCGCGAATTACGAGGCATCGGGCCATCCGCTACTATTTTAGAGTCTAATCGTACAATTTCCTCTCCATCCGAACCGAAAATGTCGTCTGAGAGAGAAGGAAAAAAAATTTGAGAAAAAATCTCGAAATTGGAAATTTTCGAAAATTTTCAGTGGCTGAAACTTTTTCGGGGTTTGTCGATCTGGGCTTTTTTTTTTTTTTATCGAGGAAGCTGGAAATTGATTTGGCGAACACCGATTGATTTTTTCTGACGTTTCAGATTTTTCGTGATTGGGAAAGCTCAAAAATATGGCTAAAAAATTTATATATCGCAATTAGAAATATTGAGAAAAAAATTTAATTTATGGTAAATTATTACGTATATTTTATTTTTTACTTTTAATCGCCAGTGAATCCAACAAAGTAACGATAGGCACGTATTGGCTTAAGGGTCGCTCGATGAAAATCTAACGCGAATCCACGACAGCACGATGCAAATATTGACACACATGTTCACGTTATCTCATTTTTGTTCTCTATGCGGAGTATTCCACTTCAAAATAACGAATATTCAGAATTTTATTGAACAAAAATAGATTTTTTATCAATTTAATGATTTAGGCGGTATTCTGGTCTAGGGTCATATATTTTGACCGTTTCGTCGAGTTCGAGAAAAAAAAAACAACAAATATTTTTACCATTTTTTGTTACAACATATTTAGTAATTTTTCGACAATAAACAAAAAAAAATCGAGAATAAAAAGTGAAAATTAAATAAGTCATAAGCTGGTAAAGTTGGGGCTAAAATTATAGCCCCTACCTTAGAGGAATTGAGAAAAAAATCGAAAAATGGCGTCTGTCTGGGCAAAAAAAGGGTTTTTCGACTTTTTTTCATAATTATTAATTTTTTTTTAAATAGTGAAAAAAATAATTTTTATCCAAAAGTGACAGGGGCGATAGATAGTTATATATTGAAGGTTGGTAAAAAATTTGAAGTAAATCGGTTGAATAGAACTTGCGATATCATGTCAGCCATGTTGAGAAAAGTAGTTTTGAGAAAAACGTTTATAGTCCGATTTGCTCCGATGGACGTCACGAATGTAGTTGCTGCGTGACTAAAATAGCTATAACTCCGTAAATTATTGGTACTTGAAAATTCCGTTCGAGGATATATTTTTAAAGGTCTAAACTTTAAGAATATGCAAAAAAAAAATTTTTCAAAATTCTAGACCAGAATATTCCCTTGATTATTCATAATAAATAAATTCACATCTTTTTTACAATTTACTTTCAGCCCTTGATTTTGTGATTTGGGCAAAACTGCCAAGATTATATAATCGTTTTTTATTTCTCAAACATTAGTGCGAATATTTCGAGCAAAAAAAAATCAATGGTGTTTGTGATTTTTTTTCTTTCACAAGAGAACGGAATAACTTCGGAAGTTTCTTCTACAAGAAAACAGCATTTATTTGCATGAAATCACTAATGAAATCATAAGAAATCGCTCGAAGTCAAAATGAAATAAATTAATTTTCTTCTACTTCGTTATAATCTATAAACTTGATAATCTTGAAATGCTTCTATTGAATTTTTTTTCTAGGTTGTATTTTGGAGCAATTTATTTACATCGATGTCTCTCATTATTTCATAACTGATTCACCGATAGAAATTCGAACAAGAGATGTGATTGAAAAACAAATTATTGAAAAAAATTAACATTGTTCTTTATCAGAAAATAATTTTTTTTTGAACAATGTGTTATTTTCAAGACCTTAGATCGGCCCTCGGTCCAATTCCTTATACACATTTGCGTCAAATCCTAATTTAACATTACGTCAAGCTCAGAAAATTTTTGCAAAAAAGATTATTCAAGTTAGCTTAATGACGATAAAAAGACGTTTGTAGCATATCGAGTCACAATCGAAGCACATTACAAAAACCATTACAAAACCATTACTATCAGAAAAACACATGAAAAACCGATTGGAATGGGCTCGCGAAAATATCGACAGAGATTGGAGCAATAAAATTTTTAAGCACCTCGTAAAGATCAATGTTTGGAGGAGCTTTTGTTCGCTTGAACTTGGATTTTTGTATTTGTTTACGAAAACTTTGAACGCATGATTTTGAAAATATATCAGAAAGCCTTTTTGAAGTTTGCTAAAATATGGTTTGGGGAAGATAATTCATTTTGGATTTTACAAGAAGATGACCCTAAACATCGGTGCCATCTGTGTACCAAATAGAAAGTGAGAAACCTCATCGAAACATTAAGGGGAGGCTAAATACCGGCATTAGCACCTCGAAATTGGATTCAAAACTTGCTCTGGCACGAATGGATGGAAATCAATGAAATTTTGTCAGTATTATCAGAATTATGGCACAAATGGAGCCCCACTAAAATTTTTTCGGAAAACGAAAAAAAAATTACAGATCCGATTATCATCAGGAATCTGTAATTAAAAATATTGAATTATAATGTTTTTACGGCATTTCGGCTAAAACCAAGAGTGGGGCTCCATGACGAACACCAAAGTACGAATATCGATGCGTCGACATTATTTTATGAAAAAAACCGCGTCGTAAGTTTGGAATCCAAATCACGAGATAAATGTTGATAAATTTCGTGTTTTATCGAAAAAAATGGCGAAATTAAGTTCACAAAAATCCGAAAGAGGGCAGCCTCATATGGAATTCCTATATTCCTATGAAACAAACATTATTTTCATCAGACTTCTATCCAAACTGTCTGAAAAGTCAGTGGCAATTAACAAAAACATTGATTTATGTCTCGCATTTGCATTTTGCAATCCATTCATCATTCATTCATAAATTTAATTGATATTCATCCACCGGTATTGGAAAAATTTTGGACAGCGATTTTGAGTCGATAATGTAGGGCTTCAGTAATAATGTCGGTATTTAGCCTCCCCTTAAAATGGTCTTCGCAGTCACCAGACTAATCCTATCGAGAATGTCTGGAGCGTTGTCAAGAACAATTTCACAGAAAAGCAAATACAGTCTTTGAAGCAGTTACCAGGTAAAAAAAAAATTCCACAAATAATTTTGAAAATTCGAGTTACTTTATTGAAAAATATTCACCGAGTATCGAAATTGTTAAAAAAATTCTGATGTTTTTTCTCGTTGATTACCATTTTTTGACATTTTTCCATTCAAATAGCTGTATCTTTGGCAGGATTTGACGTGTTAACATTTGTAAAAAAACGAAAATCTGCGTCTTTTTATGGCCTTCCAGAAAAAAATTAATTTAGATTTTATTGAGTAAGTCGAACGTCCGTTTCAGGGCTTAACATGCAAAAATATTTTTTTTCTTAAGGAAAGACACTCGTTATTTTATTTTTTTTAATTTCCTCGAATTGTGAATACGAAAAACAAATTTTTTGCATTTTTTATATTATGGGATTCTTTGGCCATTTTTGGTATTTTTTTTATATCACTCTCCTCCTTGGTGTAAAAATGATTTCAGAGAGAGTCTGACTTCGCGTGATTTCATATATGATTTCAGTGATTGCAAACCCAACATGATTTCAAAGATTCATACACTCAGTCAAAAAATTAAAGGAACAGCAAAATTTTCGAGATTTTTCAGCGATTTTCCAACGGCTGTAACTTTGTTAATTTTGGTCGAAACAAATTTTTAAAAAAAGCATTTTGAAGCTTAAATCTTCTAGTTTTTGAATTTTGAGTCGAAAAAATTTTTTGGGCATCATCCTCGACGCAGTCGAAAGAAATATCACGGTAAAAATTTTGTCGAAATTTTTGCTTTTTCAAAACAGTCGATGGGCTCCAAATTTTTTTTTCGAGCTTAACCAATCTATGGTTCGTTTAGCTGGATTCTTTGGCTTCAATTTTCTTTTTCAATTTTTGTTCTACGACCATTTTTCGCAGAGATATCGGCGATTGAACAAAAATTCGTCTTTTTTTTAAATCTTCGATATCTCTGGAACTAATGATCGTACACCGAGCAAACGGTGAGCTTCGGAAACTTAAATCTACCCTCTATAAGTGCCTCTTATTGTCATAAATAAAAAAAAATTGTTTCCATGCTTAATTTTGACTTTAAAAAGTAAAAAAAATAGCTTTTTTTCTTGTTTTAGAAAATCTACCACAACTTTGCAGATATTGCGAAAAATACCAATGTTTTAAGGTTCTTTTTTAGCTCAATACATACCTAAAAACCATGCGAATTTTCAAAACCTTCGGTCGAGCCGTTTTTTGTAACCGAGTCATCAAACTTTTAGAAAAATTGAAGGAACACGTTTATTGATCCTCAAAGACCAATTAATTAATGGTGTTAAAAATGAAAAAAAAAAGTTTTTCTTTTTTTTTCCTCTCAAATTTGCATATAATGAGCGTGAAAACTAAAACAAAATCCACATTTCGAAGAAATTTTTTTTTTTTTTTTCAAAATTTTAGAAATTTTTTCATTCCTAATTTGAAAAAAAAAAAATGTATTGGCATTTTTTTCAAAATTTTATTTCGATATTTATCAAGTATTGAATGCAAAATTGTGAAAAAAATGCCAAAACCATTTTTTTCAAATAAAAAAAATTCCAAAATTTTGAAATTTTTTTTTTTTTTATTTTTTCAAAAAAATTTTATCGAAATTTTTTTTCTCGATAACCGCTGATATGCTTCGTTTTGAAGTTTCAAAAATCGACCATTTATTGACGATTTTATTTTTTCACAGCAATCCTCGCGCCTCGCGGAATATGGCGGAGAAACAACGTCGTGACAATCTCAATACGAATATCTCGACGATGGCTACACTCGTGCCCACCGTTGCTGGAAGCTCAAGGCGACTCGACAAGATATCAATCCTGAGACTCGCCGCTGCATTTCTGAGAACCCAGTACAGTAAGTTTCTTGTTATCAATTTTTTTGTTTCAAACTTTCATATTTATTCCACATGACAACCGGTTTCTCTTATATATTTGCATATTAAATAGAACAACGTTCCATTTTATATATCTGTCGCATTTATCATATTTCCATATAAAATGGGACATTTTATGTCCTGTTTTATATTTTTGTCATATTTTTTATATTCTCCCGTAAAATGGGACACTTTATTTTCCATTTTATATTTTTGTCATCTATTTATTATATTCCCACATAAAATGGGACATTTTATGTTCTATTTATATTTTTGTCATATTTATTATATTCCTATATGAAATGGAACAATGAAATGTCTTATTTTGAAAGCGACCAATAAATTCGATTATTCTGACATGCAGAATAAATCCCGCGTTCAAAATCGTTGATTTTATGGCAATCGTCGTCGTCGGTTTTTTTTTCGCAATGTTCTGTTTTTTGTTTTCTTTTTCATCGAATATCCTGTTACGATTATTGGTCATGTAAAAAAAAAACGGCACGTGCGAGCCAGTTTTTTAGCCTCAGGTACAATGACCGGTTATTCCACATCAAGAAAGACCAAAATGCAACAAAATCGTTGACATTCACGATTCGACTGACACGAACGATCAACTTTCGTTACAAATTTTTTATCTTGCATTATTGATTTTGCTCCCGCGAAGAAAAAAGAAACTCCGTTTTCACCTAGAATAAATTTCCATATTTTTATGTCAGTATACTCAAAACGTTCAAAAAAATTGTGAAATATTATTTTGAAAAAACTCTTCGTGAGGTCTCTAACTTTTGATCATTTGCGATTATCGTGATTGATTTTTTTTTTTTTCAAAAATTTGAAGAAAAATTCTTCGATAGGTATTCTTAAATATAATTTTTTGAGCTGATTTTGGTCATTCGGACGATCTAAAATTGTCTTTGAAAAAAAGGCTCTGTCCAAAAATTTGAAAAAATACAAGCTAATTTGGAAATTTCAAATGCCAACGAAGAAGGAAAAATGGAACAAATAATTTATTTCAAACTTTATGAAAATCCTATTTTTCATGCATTAAGCTTCATATATTGTCAATAAAATTAATCGTTATCAATGTTCAATTATATATGGGGCGTTCCACACCAAACCGGACACCATTTAGCTTTTGCATCTCCGATTTTTTTCAAAATTTTTTACGTTTTAGCATTGGTCGAAAGAGGTCTTCATGATTTTTTTCAATTTTGTTTGTCTAGCCGTTTTCAAGATATCGATTTTTCAAAAATTAGGCTACTTTTTTTTCAAACGCCCATAACTTTGCGAAAAATGGGCCAAATGGGACGTTTTTTTTCAAATTTTTTGTTTTTAAACGTACTTTTGATAAAAAATATTGAAAAACAATTTCAAACCGTATTTCTATGAGATTTTCAAGTTTTTAAAATAAATTGTTGATTTACAAAAAACACGTACTGATCGATTTTCTTAAATTTTTTTTGTAAAAAACTGTCATCCATTCCTCAACTTTTAAGCCTAACGATTTAATGGGTAAACGATAGGATCTATTTTTTTCGATTTTAAATTTAGCACCATTGAGCTTTTGTATCTCCGATTTTATTCAAAATTTTTTATGTTTCAGTATTGGTTGAAAGAGGCCCCAATGATTTTTTTCAATTTTTTTTTGTCGATCCGTTTTCAAGATATAGATTTTTCAAAAAATATGTTTCTTTTTTTTTTGTAAACGTCCATAACTTCGCGAAAAATGGGGCAAATAGGACTTTTTTTTTTAATTTTTGTTTTTGAACGTACTTTGTATGAAAAATATTGAAAAAAAATTTCAAACCGTATTTCAAAAAGAATCAAATAGCAATTAATGCGGTAATCATATATTGTGGTATATTCAAATAAAAATTATCGGTCATCGTTCATTTAATGATTAAGATATATTTATTTTATTAAAAAAAGATAAATATTTATTTCCAACACGGATAACTAAAATATGGAAATTGAAAAATCGAAAAAAAAAAAATAGATCCCATCGTTATCCCATTACCAACTTAGGCATAAAAATTGTGAAATAAGTGACAGTTTTTCACAAAATTTTTTTAAGAAAATCGATCCGTATGTGTTTTTTGTAAATCAACAATTTATACTGAAAACTTGAAAATCTTATGGAAATACGGTTTGAAATTTTTTTTCAATATTTTTTATAAAAAGTACGTTCAAAAATAAAAATTTTGAAAAAAAACGTCCTATTTGGCTCATTTTCGAGAAGTTATGGATGTTTACAAAAAAAAGAAACATATTTTTTGAAAAATCTATATCTTGAAAATGGATCGACAAAAAAAATTGAAAAAAATCATAGAGGCCTCTTTCAACCAATACCAAAACATAAAAAATTTTGAAAAAAAACGGAGATGCAAAAGCTAAATGGTGCCCGGTTTGGTGTGGAACGCCCCATATATAAAAAAAACAATTGATACTTAAATTTCATTTTTTTCATAAAGCTCTTGGTTCTGGAACTTCAAGTTTTCTCCCCGAACGATTCAGCAACTTTCATCTGGAGCAATACTTCATTGACGTAAGTCAAATCATTAATTTAATTCTGAAATAATGAAATAAAAATTAAAAATTAAAAAATTCAACGCGTATATTTAAAAATTCTTCATTTTGTTTTCTCTTTGTTGTTCGATATTCTTGGAGACTTTCTTATTTTTTATTCTCAGAAAATAAAGTGTATTTAGAAAATATATCTCGAATATATTAAATACATTTAATTCCAAAAGTAAGATTTTTTCGTATATTATAAGAATATATTTCAAATATATTAAATATATACTGGAAGTGCATTTTTCATGTGTGAAAGTTCCCATGATTCAATATGTGAAATACATCACTGCGTATATTTTATTTTCATTTTATTTACAATTTAAAATCTCTCGGAAGACTCGAAATCGCGAACTGATGTTGATCAATCAAAATGAAATAATTACGAAGAAACGTACACGTGAATCGAACATCATTGAGGTGAAAGTACCGCGAAACGACGTATTGGGCAAAACGAAAAAAAAAATCCTGTAGCAGAATGTCGCGGATTATTGCAAAATAATTGTGATTTCGTTATGTTGCAGAATCTCGTCGGGAACGATGGTTTTATTTTAGTAGTGACGACCGCCGGCAAGATCGTTTACATAAGTCGTCAAATCGAGCAGCAACTTGGACACGCACAGGTGATTTTTCGTAATATATTGGTTTTCAAAATAAACTTAAATTTTGAAAATAATATCCAACGAAAAAAAAAAATCAATGCTCCGCGAGTATGAAACAAATTTCTCTCTTAAGGAATTCCCACAGTAAGATCAAAGAAAAGGACTAAAAAAACTTCATTACGTTTGTCGAATTTTTCAAAACATTTTAATTTTCAAAATAAACTTAAATTTTGAAAATAATATCCAACGAAAAAAAAAATCAATGCTCCGCGAGTATGAAACAAATTTCTCTCTTAAGGAATTCCCACAGTAAGATCAAAGAAAAGGACTAAAAAAACTTCATTACGTTTGTCGAATTTTTCAAAACATTTTAATTTTCAAAATAAACGTAAATTTTGAAAATAATATCCAACGAAAAAAAAAATCAATGCTCCGCGAGTATGAACAAAATTTCTCTCTCAAGGAATTCCCACAGTAAGATCAAAGAAAAGGACTAAAAAAACTTCATTACGTTTGTCGAATTTTTCAAAGCATTTTAATTTTCAAAATAAACGTAAATTTTGAAAATAATATCCAACGGAAAAAAAATCAATGCTCCGCGAGTATGAAAAAAATTTCTCTCAAGGAATTCCCACAGTAAGAACAAAGAAAGGACAACAAAAACTTCATTACGTTTGTCGAACTTTTCAAAGCATTTTAATTTTCAAAATAAACGTAAATTTT
The DNA here is from genome assembly GCA_946863875.1 of Alloplasta piceator. Taxonomy (NCBI): domain Eukaryota; kingdom Metazoa; phylum Arthropoda; class Insecta; order Hymenoptera; family Ichneumonidae; genus Alloplasta; species Alloplasta piceator. Next base: position 75,436,596 of record OX333071.1, read on the forward strand.
GAAAATAATATCCAACGAACAAAAAATCAATGCTCCACGAGTATGAAAAAAATTTCTCTCAAAAAAATTCCCACAGTAAGAAAAGGACTGAAAAATCTTCTTTACGTTTGTCGAATTTTTCAAAAAGCATTTTGAGAAGACGAAAGTAATTTTTGGAAAACTTTTTTTCGTTGAAATCTTCAAATTTGGTCCATTTTTTTTTTTGCATTCGAGAGATTACAGAAGAAATTATTATCTCGAGAACCAAGGTTTCCAAAACTAGACTTAAAATTTTTTTTTTGTATTTTGAAAATGTTTTTTACCATTTTTAATTTTATTTTTTTCATTTAAACGAAAATGTTTATTTGTGTCTCGTGAAAAATTCGACGCTGTTTATGTTGAGAGAAATTCGAATGGATATTCGTGACTTTTGGAGAATCCTCGTCGCACGATTCTCGATTTTTCCAAGCAACAAATTTAAGCTCCGACGTTGGTGTTGCCATAGTTAAGGGGGGTTACCGATAAATCCTGAGGTATAACGGAGCACCGGTGAAAGGCTCGGGTTGCCTGTTGCCGCAACGTTTTTGGCGCCTCCGGGAACAGCGAGGGGGAGTCGCGAAAAGACGCGTGGCTGTTCGACACAATTTCCAACGCCTGTACAGGTGAAATAGGGAATTATCGATCAAATGTGCACGAGCGCAGCGTTTTAACGCTTGCGCGTATCTTGATTCGTCGCGATGCCGCGCCTTCGAAACTCACTCGAATCTCTCACACTTTATGTCAATCCAAAAAATAAACGAAATTTTTTTTTAACCAAGCTTTTGTTAGTTGTTGATAAAAAATAACTAAAAAGTTAAAAATAATTTTATTCCAATTGAGAATAAGTTTTCAAATAAAAGCGTGTTACACCCTCTTTTTTCTTTTCCTGTTAAAATGTAACACGCTTTTATTTGAAAACTTATTTTCAATCGGAATAAAGTTATTTTTAACTTTTTAGTTTTTTTTATTAACTAATAAAAGCTCGTTTAGAAAAAAAATTTCGTTCATTTATTTTTTACTTTTTAGTATTTATGATGTTGAATAACCCGTTTAGTAACTTATATCTAGTTGCGCATAATTTTTTTGGAGAAAAAATGTTCCGCAAAATTTTTTGCACAAAATTGTTTCACACAATTAATTTGCAACATTTTTCTGAAAAATTAATGCAACAAAATTTTTTTTACAAAAGTTTTTGAAAAAGACTCTTGCGCAAAATTTTAGTAGAGAAATGTTGCAAATCAATTGCTTAAAAACACTTTGTGAATAAAATGCTTGTGTTCGCTTCAATTTCTTTTTTTTTTTTTTTTTTTTTAAGTTTCGTACGATTTTTTTCGGCAAAAATATTCAATTTTTCGTAAAAAAACGACCATATTTATAAAATGTAGCGTAACTCAAAAACTATTGGGTTTTTGTAAAATCACTGAGAGGGTAATAAGTTGCATACAATCTTTCTGCATTCAATGAAATTATTTCTGTTTTTTTTTTCAACATTTTTTTCTAATTTTTCCTGTAAACGAGATATTTTTTTTTATCTTAAACCATCGGATCTCTTACCTTATCGAGTGTTTCCAAATTTTTGGCTGGCAGTGTATTTGTTATCCCTCTTTTTTTTACAATATATTCATTAACCCTCCGTCTGTACACTGGGTCTTTTAAGGCACAAGCTAAATTTTCAAATCGAATATCTCCGGAATTAAAAAAAAAATTTCACATTTTTTTGACGTTTTTTTCTCAGAAGAAACATTAGCAGGACTTTAACGACCCAGATTTCAGACGGTGTCCCGAAATTCAAGTCTACAGACGGAGGGTTAATATTTTGACAATAAACAAAAAAAAATTAAGTTAGTTAAAAGCTAGTAAAGTTGTAAAGTTGTGTTCTTTTTTGTAAAAATTTGGTGTAATGTTCTAACTTGTTCAATCTTCAAAATATTGCACTGAAATTTTTGATACAGTTAATATTGCAATCAAGATTGTTGAGTACTGAATTTTTAGAAAAATCGATGAGAGTTGAAATTTTACAAAACCTTGAATTTTTTGAAAAATCTAGTTTACATTGTAATTTTGTCAATATTCAAGATACCGCACTGAAATTTTGTACACAGTTAATATAATTATCACGATTGTTCACAACGAAATTTCGCAAAAATCGACAAAGGATTTAGAGTTACACCAAATTTTTTATTTTCTGAAAAAATCTAACTGCATTTTGATCTTCTAAATATTCAAAATATTGCACTGTGCCATCTTCTGATATTCAACGTCACCTTAATTACAGTACAAAATCTTGCAAATCAGAAATTTGCACATTTGCTCCGTCACTTTTTTTCCCGTATCTCCTTATAAACTGATTTTAAAAAAGAGGAAAAAATGTGCAAATTTCCAGTTTGCTGGGTCTCTTTTTTGTTCCAACACAGAAATCGTCGATTTGTAACGAAAATTGCCTTACTGAAGTTTCCAACGAAATCAGGCAAATACTGAAATGACAGTCTTGCGATAATTCCTTTGACAAAAAAATCACTCCTTATCCAACCTAAATGTGGGAAACGTAAAAATTGAAAATTCCATCTTATTCGTCAGAAAGTATGCCTCGATAAGAAAAAATGGAGACTCGACGAAATGATCCTCAGTTCCAAGTGGAAATTCTTCTTCAGCGGAGAGACGTCTGAGCCCAGCTGATATCCATGGGCCGAAGTTGCCTCTTTGAAATCGTTACATTTTTTTTTTTTTTTTTTTTTTTTACAGAGTCAAGATCCCGACGATAAGAATCATGAATATGCTTAGTCGTTTGATACCTCGAAACGATTGGGAAACGCCAAGACGGAGAGAAAAAGAGCGAGAGAGGAGGGATGAAGCTACGATGAGGGATCATTATGGAGTGACGTTTTTTTTAAACTTGGATCAGTGTGCGGTTGACGTATTCCCTTGTGTTTGGGTTTGTGTATGCGTGTGTGAAAAAAAGTACATGCGAGAAAAATCGAGTCCGACATTCGTGCGAGGGGGTCGTTGAAAATATTTTCGATTCCCGGAAAATCTTTGTCCGTTCGCTCAGGATCTCTCGGAGGAGTCGAGAAAATCCTCATCGCACGTGTAGAGGCCCCTCCTCTCCCTCTTTTTTGCTCAGACACGCGTGTCACTGTAATGCCAATTGCACGCGTCGATTTTCATATCTGGTAAAATACCAATTTCGGTCTTTCTAAATGGAAATAATAGAGTTTTTTTTTTTTAATTTCGAATTTCCATTCCTGAAACTAATATAAGCTTGCCTTTGGCACGTGGTTGTCTGATTAAGGGGGAACTGTAACGGGGCTAAAAATAGCCGATTTTCGGGATTTTTTTTTTTTTTTTTAAGTAGGGACGATCAGACAAAAAGCAATTTATTAAGTGTATATTAGACGGATTCAAAAAAAGCGACTACTTTTTGTTTTTCGAAATAACATATTGAATACTTTCGGGGAGGTGAAAAAAGACACCTGTTAAAAGCAGAGCTCTTAATATAAATATTTAGATATGTCTCGTCGCAAATTTCTATTTCCCATTTAAATGACACAGGAAAAAAAAATTTCAAACTTTGAATTTTTATATCTCGGCTTCAAGTCGATGTACCAAAATGAACAATACATATTCTCGTAGAGAATTGAACGCTCTACAAAAAAGGTCTCTTGTGATTTTTCGATAAACTCACTCCTTCAAAAGTTATTCACGGTCTAATATATATTAGACTAATATGTATTAGGGTGGGTCAAATAAAATGACTAATTTTTTTTCCCTTGATATAATGAAACATGTATTATTTAGCATCTCAAAAAAACCCTCTACAAGTATTAGCCCTTCATATTTAAATTAAGAGGTCCCTCATCGGAAATTTTTATTCCCCATTTAAATAACATAGGAATTTTTTTTTTACTTTGGAATTTTATTATACTGTAACCGTTGAGGTTAAGAGAGTTTTTTTGGCGCATTTTTGTAGAACATTTGATGCTCTACAAAAAGCTCTCTTGTGTCTAATCGATATAACCAACCGTTCAAAAAATAATCCGTGATAATAATCACTAATTATCACCGATTATTTTTTGAACGGTTAGTTTTATCGATTAAACACAAGAGAGCTTTTTTATAGAGCATCAAATGTTCTACAAAAATGTGCTGAAAAAACTCTCCTAACCTCAAAGGTTAAAGTCCAATAAAATTCCAAAGTTGAAAAAAAAAAAATTTCCTTTGTTATTTAAATGGGCAATAAAAATTTGCGATGCGGGACCGCTTAATTTAAATATGGAGGGCTAATACTTGCAGAGGGCTTTTTTGAGATGACAAACAATACATTTTTCATTATATCGAAGAAAAATATTAGTCATTTTATTTGACCCACCCTAATATGTATATTAGACTGTGAATATGGGTGAACTACTGTTGGTCATTTCTTTAAAAATTAGGTAATTTATGTTAATGCAATTTAAACTTTTGTTTTAGGAAAGATTTTACGATATTTAGTAATAAGTTTCAACGTTTTGCCAGAAACTAAAAAAAAAAAGTGAAATTTACTCTAAATTCAACTTTAACCTTGAATAACTTTTGAAGGAGTGAGTTTATCGAAAAATCATAAGAGATCTTTTTTGTAGAGCGTTCAATTATCTACAAGAATATGTGTCGTTCGTTTTGCTAAATTGACTTGAAGCCGAGATGTAAAATTTCAACGTTTAAATTTTTTTTCCCTGTGTTATTTAAATGGGAAATAGAAATTTGCGATGAGATATATCTAAATATTTATATTAAGAGCTCTGTTTTTAACAGTCACCTTTTTTCACCTCCTAAAAAGTATTTAATATTTTTCCGAAAAACAAAAAAATAGTCGCTTGTTTTGAAACAGTCTAGAATATATTCAACTATATTCATACAAATTTTTACCGAAAAATATTAAAAATTGACAAAGTTATACTTTAAAAGATATACTTTAAAAAATGGAAACAGAAATTTCTATTTTTTTTTTTTTGACCCGTCACAGTGGCATTCCTCCTTAATCAACATACATATTACAGAAACTTCTCCTGATGTAATCGAAGCAAACTTCGCTGATTCATTGAGTTTTACTTGAAATTGAGATACTTCCAGAGACATTGCAGATTTTTTTTTAAATCAAGTATATATTCAACGACTCTTGATGAACCATGGGATTTTTGTCCAATGTTTTTTGTCTATTGAGTCTCGTTTTTTTTGTTCAGTAAGAAATCTCTGGACGTTGAAATGAAAAAAGGAGCGAGAAAAAAGAAGTCAACCAGATATTCCGGATGACTTTTAAGACTGTCAATGCTGAAAGAAAAAAGTTGGCAGAGGTGGAGAGAGAATAGGAAAAATGAGTGGACCTGTCTCGACGACTATTGCTTAACGATAATTCGTCGAGAATCCTTTAACGAGGGGTTGATTCGACGAGGAACACTCCAGGGTGCATAAAGTGGGACGTCGTTGAATGTCAATGTTGTATACTCGAAGAAAAAAAATAATATTATTCTGGGGGCAGTTCATGAGCGATAAATTCGTCGTCTGATTCGTTCGCAATCAGACTTGCTTTGTCCACATTTGGCGGATGTCCCATGGTGAAAATTATCCGCAAATTTGGTCGTCAAGACTACCGACTCTCTCGCTATTCGAGAATCATTTCTCGTTGCGATTCTTCCTTCGATACTGGAGGAAGGTTTCTTCATGAAAACATCTTTGAATTAAAAAAAAAAAAAATTCAATCCACAAACAAAATTTGACAGAATTAATTTAGTGGCCCTTAACATTCTCGGTTTTATAATTTCATCCGTTGGAGCATTAGTTGAGAAAAAATAAATTAACATTGGATATTTTTTTGTTTTTTACAGTGCGATTTGTTCGGCCAGTCTCTGTACAATTTTATTTTTCCTGATGATCACGAGGAACTGAGGAGGAATCTTACGCCCGACGAATTACCGAATCATCGTATGATAACCGATTCTTCCATGACTGACGATAATTCAAGCTCGTCGGAAGATTCTGGAACTTTCAGAGGATCGCAATTCCGAGAACAAAGACGAAGCTTCAATCTCAGAATGTCCCAGCGCAGCGTCTCGAGACGAGAACACCCACAGTACGAGTGTTTGCACATCAATGGGATTCTTAGACGGGCAGTTGCGTGCAAAAATGTCGATGAAAGAGCATCGAGGAATCTCGGTAAGATTTAAAAAAAAAATCGTGCGAATTGGATATTCGTACGAAGCTTCGGCGATTTTTTTAACCATTCGTCAAACATTGTCGAAACAGCTGCCTCATTAAGAAAGCTCAATCAGGAAGCTATGGGGAAATTTGTAATTTTCACAATTTTCCCATAACTTTGTGAAAATTTCGAAATTTTCTTAGCTGTATTCAATTTATCTGCAGAATTAATGAAATCAATTTAATAATTATTTTTTCGTTCAATTATTTCCAATACTCTGCAGTTTCCTTCGAGAAGATATTTAAAAATAATCATGTCGTTGAACCAAAATGTCGTTAAACAAACAGCTGCCTTGTTAAGAAAGCTCAATCAGGAAACTATGGGGAAATTTGTAACTTTCACAATTTTTCCATAACTTTGTGAATATTTCGAAATTTTGTTAATTGTATTCAATTTATCTTCAGAATTAATCAAATGAATTTAATAATTATTTTTTCGTTCAATTATTTCCAATACTCTGCAGTTTCCTTCGAGAAGATATTTAAAAATAATCATGTCGTTGAACCAAAATGTCGTTAAACAAACAGCTGCCTTGTTAAGAAAGCTCAATCAGGAAACTATGGGGAAATTTGTAACTTTCACAATTTTTCCATAACTTTGTGAATATTTCGAAATTTTGTTAATTGTATTCAATTTATCTTCAGAATTAATCAAATGAATTTAATAATTATTTGTTCGTTCAATTATTTCCAATACTCTGCAGTTTACTTCGAGAAGATATTTAAAAATAATCATGTCGTTAAACCGAAATGTCGTTAAACAAACAGCTGCCTTATTAAGAAAGCTCAATCAGGAAGCTATGGGGAAATTTGTAATTTTCACAATTTTTCCATAACTTTGTGAAAATTTCGAAATTTTCTTAACTGTATTCAATTTACCTTCAGAATTAATAAAATGAATTCAATAATTATTTTATCGTTCAATTATTTCCTATACTTTGCAGTTTCCTTCGAGAAGATATTTAAAAATAATCATGTCGTTAAACCAAAATGTCGTAAAACAAACAGCTGCCTTGTTAAGAAAGCTCAATCAGGAAACTATGGGGAAATTTGTAACTTTCACAATTTTTCCATAACTTTGTGAAAATTTCGAAATTTTCTTAAATGTATTCAATTTATCTTCAGAATTAATAAAATGAATTTAATAATTATTTTTTCGTTCAATTCTTTCCCATACTTCGCAGTTTCCTTCGAGAAGATATTTAAAAATAATCATGTCGTTAAACCAAAATATCGTTAAACAAACAGCTGCCTTGTTAAGAAAGCTCAATCAGGAAGCTATGGGGAAATTTGTAATTTTCACAATTTTTCCATAACTTTGTGAAAATTTCGAAATTTTCTTAACTGTATTCAATTTATCTTCAGAATTAATAAAATGAATTTTATAATTATTTTTTCGTTCAATTCTTTCCCATACTTCGCAGTTTCCTTCGAGAAGATATTTAAAAATAATCATGTCGTTAAACCAAAATATCGTTAAACAAACAGCTGCCTTGTTAAGAAAGCTCAATCAGGAAGCTATGGGGAAATTTGTAATTTTCACAATTTTTCCATAACTTTGTGAAAATTTCGAAATTTTCTTAACTGTATTCAATTTATCTTCAGAATTAATAAAATGAATTTTATAATTATTTTTTCGTTCAATTCTTTCCCATACTTCGCAGTTTCCTTCGAGAAGATATTTAAAAATAATCATGTCGTTAAACCAAAATGTCGTTAAACAAACAGCTGCCTTATTAAGAAAGCTCAATCAGGAAACTATGGGGAAATTTGTAACTTTCACAATTTTTCCATAAGTTTGTAAAAATTTTGAAATTTTCTTAACTGTATTCCATTTATCTTCAGAATTAATCAAATTAATTTAATAATTATTTTTTCGTTCAATTCTTTCCAATACTTTGCAGTTTCCTTCGAGAAGATATTGAAAAATAATCATGACGTTAAACCAAAATGGCGTAAAAAATGTGAAATTATTGATAAGGAGCGGTTCCAATGTCAAAATACTCCGTAATCATTACAAGACGATTAGGATTGCTGTTGATGAAAAAAAATTATTTCAAAAAATCATGTAGGCTTATGAGAGACGTTTTTCGTCGATCTTTCGTCGATTTTATTTCTACCCACGAAACAATTTTTTTCGAGTATTTTAACAATGCATATCTCGCGTTATCAATAATTTTATATTTTTCAAAGTATTTTCGTGTCACGACCCCGAAAGAAAAAAAACACAGGGAATTTGTAAGGGACAAAAAAAATACTCGCCCTCTACTGTACAAAATCCTTTTTTCGTTATTAAAAAAAAAATCTCATTCATGTATAATTTTATTCTGTTTCAGAACTAAGCACCACAGGGAACGATATCGTTTTCGTTGGCACTGCTCGTCCCATGAAAAAGCGCATCACCGAATTGTCACTTCTCGAGGCCAACAAAGAGGAATACGTGACTCGTCATCTCGTCGACGGTCGTATTATATTCTGTGATCATCGAATATCCGTCGTCGCTGGCTACATGACAGACGAGGTATCCGGCATGAGCGCGTTTGCCTATATGCACGCGGACGACGTCATGTGGACTCTTGTTGCTTTGCGACAGAGTAAGTTTCATCTCGTTATCACATCGCACTTGAGGGGAAATAAAAAAAAAGCTTGCCCATACCAGAGTTGTAAGTAATGCATTACTTTGATAATGCATTACTGTATTTATTACCCATTACACTGCATAATGTGAAATTGATAAATGTACCATTACAAAATACAAAAGTAATGTGTAATGGATGCGTGTTCCATTACAAATAAAAAAAAGTAATGTGTAATGGATGCATGTGCCAGTACAAATAAAAAAGTAATGTGTAATGGATGCGTGTGCCATTACAAATTAAAAAAGTAAAGTGTAATGGATGCGTGTGCCATTACAAATTAAAAAAGTAATGCGTAATGGATGCATGTGTCATTACAAATGAAAAAGTAATGTGTAATGGATGCATGTTCCATTACAAATAAAAAAGTAATGTGAAATGGATGCATGTCCTATTACAAATTAAAAAGTAATGTGAAATGGATGCATGTCCCATTGCAAATAAAAAAGTAATGTGTAATGGATGCATGTCCCATTACAAATAAAAAAATAATATGTAATGGATGTATGACCCATTACAAATAAAAAAAGTAATGTGTAATGGATGCATGTGCCATTACAAATAAAAAAAGTAATGTGCAATGGATGCGTGTTCCATAACAAATAAAAAGGTAATGTGTAATGTATGCATGTTATATTACAAATTACAATTAAAAAAAAAAGTAATTTGCAGTGGAGAATATTCCCTTACAAATATAAAAATTGCCGTGCTCGTATTAGAAACTTGCACATTGCTGTCTCATTATTTTATTTTTTTTAATTATTTATTTATTTTATTTTATCCATAAAGTTAAAAAATAGAAACAAAAAAACAGACAGTTCATCGTTAAATATGAAATACGAAAATGTACTCAACCACAACAATTATCCAACTTTATATTGAACTTGCTTTTACACGCTGTTACCCATAATTATAAGCAATCTAATAAAAATTACAAGTTACTGATATGAAATTGGTCGCATTATTGAATCCCTAAATAATGTGCATGTTCTTTTTTTTAACTTGGATCATTTGTGATTATTGTGGATGAACTTTTAGTGAGCGAAATAAAATAATGAAACATCAATGTGCAAGTTTCTAATACGAGCACGGCAATTTTTCTATTTTTAATGGAATATTCTCCACTGCAAATTACTTTTTTTAAAAATTGTAATTTGTAATGGAACGTGCATACATTTCACATCACTTTTTTTATTTGTAATGGAACACGCATTCATTACACATTACTTTGTTAATGTGTAGTGGGACTTCTATCCATTACACTACTTTTTTAATTTGTAATGGGACTTCTATCCATTACACATTACTTTTTTAATTTGTAATGGTACATGCATCCATTACACATTACTTTTTTTATTTGTAATGGAACATATACACATTACACATTACTTTTTTTATTTGTAATGGCACATGCATGCATTACACATTATTTTTTTTATTTTTAATGGGACATCCATCCATTATACATTACTTTGTTAATGTGTAATGGCACATGCATCCATTACACATTACTTTTTTTATTTATAATGCGACATCCATTCATTACACATTACTTTTTTATTTGTAATGACACATGCATCCATTACGCATTACTTTTTTTATTTGTAATGGAACACCCATCCATTACACATTACTTTTGTAATTTGTAATGGAAAACTTATCCAATACACATTGCTCAAAGTAATGGGTAATGAGTTACTTTTACATTACTATTTCCACAACTCTGGCCCATACCAGGGCTAATCCCCATTAATGTCAGATAATCGATTATTCAATCAAATCAATATCGTGAATCGATTTTTTTCAAAAAAGAAAATTGTGTCCGTGTCCTCTACAAAAACGTCGATAATCCTTAAAGGGACGAAATCTACAAAGACGTCGAAAAAAAACCAATTGTCAGCGAGAAAATAATCGATATTTGAATAATCAATCATCATTGCCAATCCCTTTTCTATACGTCGATCGATAAACCGACCGAATTGTTATTTTTCCAATTTTATTTTTCTTCAGTGTATCACCGGGGTGAAGCTTACGGTTCGTCTTGTTACCGGCTTAAAACAAAAACCGGCGAATACATTTATCTTCGCACTCACGCTTACATCGAGGTAGACAAAGCCAGACAGTCGTTCGAGTCTTTCGTTTGTGTCAATACATCGGTCTCGTGAGTAAAAAAATTCCTCTCATTTCTCCTTACTAATTTTCACTGCTGGATACAATTTTTCACTCACCATATAATTCCCTTTAATTCTATGTCGACTAATTATTGTTATTATTTTCGTTTTGTTAAACAGGAAGGAGGAAGGTGAGAGACTCACGAACGAAATGAAAGCCAGATACTCTGCGACTGTTTCAAACGCAAATACATTGTTCCCTTGTGATGATATAGAGGCTCTGGTAAGTGATATTTTCATTGAGGAGAAAGATACATCCATGTCGAATATATGTCGAAGGATTTATTTGAAATTATCTCACTATTTTTTAGCAGGAAGAATAATCGCCACAGAATTTTATTAAATATTTGGACATATAAAAAACTTTTCGTTACTTTGTTGTATTTTTAACCAACATTTTTTTTGAATTTTATTCAATTTTTAACGTTGCACTCGAATGATATTCTAATTTCATTTGGTCTTAATTTGCGCGTTAAAAAAAAAACTTGCGAATTTACAAAGATTTCGAAGTTTTTAATGAAAAATTAATGCATTAACCATTACTTTTTTAATGGCTAATGAAATTTAATGGTTGATGAAAATGCAATTGCATTAAAAAAAGTAATACATTATTTGTAACCCTGCCCATTACAATGTAGTGTGTAATAGAAAAAATTTCCATTACCCATTGCAATGTAATGTGTAATGGACAAAACTTCGATTGCAATTTTGGGAATGGAAAAATACAAATGAATAAATTATTGCAATTTCGCATTACATTTTATTGACTTAGGACTTAGATTTTCACCTTAAATTCTAAAAAGCATCTATATTATAATTCTAAAAATCTAAGTCCTAAGTCAATAAAATGTAATGCAAAACTGCAATAATTTATTCATCTATATTTTTCCATTCCCAAAATTGCAATCAAAGTTTTGTCCATTACACATTACATTGCAGTGGGTAATGGAAATTTTTACTATTACACACTACATTGTAAATGGCAGAGTTGCAAATAATGCATTACTTTTTTGAAAGCAATTGCATTTTTATTAACCATTAACATTTAATGGTTAATGAAAATAATTTCCATTAACCATTAAATTTTAATGGTTAATGAAAATAATTTCCATTAACCATTACACTTTAATGGTTAATGAAAATAATCTCCATTAACCATTGAATTTTAATGGTTAATGAAAATAATTTCCATTAACTATTACATTTTAATGGTTAATGAAAATAATTTCCATTAACCGTTCAATTTTAATGGTTAATGAAAACAATTTCCATTAACCATTAAATTTTAATGATTAATGAAAATAATTTCCATTAACCACTAAATTTTAATGGTTAATGGTTAATGAAAATGCAAATGCACTAAAAAAAGTAATGCATTATTTGCAACCCTGGTTATTATTAATGTATTATATTATAATTCGACTTATTTCAGGATTCAGACTCGCAGGGTATGACGCCAAGCGTCGTAATGGAAGATCCGTCGCAATTGGAAACAGCGATAAGTCACTTGATAAGTGATTTTGTTGCTCCTCCAGTGTCGGAAGATCGTTCATCGTCGTCGCCTTTGCCCGATACCCAATCGATGAAGGCAGCGCTCATATCGCAACATTTACCACCGCCGTCGATCCAGGCCAGCAAAATTGGCATCAAGAACATCGATCCCATACCGTCGGTCAGCAAGGACAAGTTTCAGACGATGGAACGCGGCAACGCGACAAAGTATGCGCGTAATCACAATAATTCCAGCAGCTTCGAGGATTCGCGGCAGCAAGGAAAATTGCACTCGTTACCGAGCGCGCAAACGGGAAAGACCTCAATGTCGAACGGTCGACGCGGTGACAAGATAGTACCGGAAATTGTGAGCACCGACGTCCTTTTATTTTTTTAAATTCTGATTCCTTACAAAGGAAGCTTTTTTCGGGATTTTTTTTTGAGATTTTGATGTCACTGTTTTCCAAAACATCGAGAAATCATATGTAGAGAATCATATTTAGTGTGTATGTGTTCGTGTATGTATGAGTCATTCCCTATCAATTCAACGACGTTTTGTCGGTGACCCCTTCGATTTTTTTTTTTTTTACTTTTTAATATGTTATTATACATGCAAAAAGAAGTATCCATGTAAATATTTACCTCTCTATCCCGAAGTTATTGATTTTTGAAAAAATATTCTTAAAATAATCATACTTCGACAATAACCAAGATATTCTTACTTGCTAAGAGGTTATTTTTCTTTGTTCTTCAACGTACATTTTGAAAAAATATCGAAAATTGAGAAAAAAAAAATTTAATGTCTTTTTCGCTGTTTTAAGCTAAAAAAATATGATTTTCTTTCAATGGGGCCCCTTCGAATAAAAAAAAAAAATTATGAAATTCTACGTAAAAAAACAAATTCGATTTTTTTCGTAATTTAATATTTTCAATTACAGATTCCTGATGATAATCGGATCTGTAATTTTTTTTTTTTTTTTCGTTTTTCGAAAAAATTTTAGTGGGGCTCCATTTGTGCCATAATTCTGATGATACTGTCAAAATTTTATTGATTTCCATCCATTCGTGCCAGAGCAAGTTTGGAATCCAATTTCGAGGTGCTAATGTCGGTATTTAGCCTCCCCTTAAGACTTTTTTTCAAATTGCAGAACGGCAATGGAGAGGAACAACAGCTGTTTCATTCTCAGGAGCCAATGGCAAATCAGCGTTACGCGTCACGTGGCAAAGATTATTGCAAAATCGAAACGAGCAGTTCGTGCAGCAGCAAACCGTACAAGTGCGAAACGTTGAAGACTGAGGCATCAAAATCAACGATTCCACAAAAACCAAGTACCTCGACGATGTCAGTGTCTCATCGTGGCAAACCCGAGAATATGCTGGCTTACGTTAAAACGGAAAAACAGGAAAACGGACACGTTGATACGACGGAGCGTCTTTCGAATTTCACGGCTAAGAGATCATTCGTCGATGAGAACGTCTCGTCGTCGAGCAAAAAACGACGCGGCGAGCGAAGCCTCGACACGAATTCACGCGCCAATGGTAATAAACCGTTGGGCATATTTGACGATTACATGAAGGAACGAATCACGAACACGTCCAACTTACCATGCAAAATGGAGAAAATTGACGTCTCGACGAACAGTTATGGAATCGCGCAACGTGACATCGACTCGCCGGGTTCCAGCGTGCATTTTCAAGATCTATCGATCGCTGATTATTCGCCATTGAATCCGTTGAATCCGGCGAATCTTGAACTTTCGATCTTCGACGACGAGCAACTCGATGATTTTCCGGATCTTCGGGTTGATCCTCTTCTCAGTCCTGGCCTTGATGACAATCCAGGTGAATTTTGTCATTACTGTCGTTGAAGGGCGCATTATTGTTTGCCAAGGAAGTTCCGACATGGAATGATATTTATCGAGCTTTCGAAAAGTTGGAAAAATTAACGAATTTGAATTTAAAGTGATATTTTAAAACAATCCGATGGGAAAAATCCCAAGTTCAAATTTTGTCTAAATGCGCCATCATTTTTGCCATGATATTGCTTTCGATAAATTACTGAATTACTTTTATGCGTTATTTCAGAAAGTCTCGACGATGAAACGATGGGACGATTCTCCAACAGTGACGTAAGTAAATTCATCTCTTCGCTGAATTCAACTTTTTCTACTTTATCCGAGCCATATTTTAGTCTAGAAAGCGAATATGAATTGCACTGTTGAATCAATTCAATTGTTGTTAAGCAAAAATGATATTTCACGATCAGACTGGAATATTGTCTTGAATTTTATGTTTAACTCAGAGAAATAGATGGTCATAAACATGATGATAAATACATTCGTATCCTTCGGTGTGAATTGGACATATTTCACCATCACTCGTTACCTTTCAGCAAGCTCTGAGCGAAGGTCTGAGGAGGACGCATCAACAACTTGATGACAGAATGACGATACAGGAAAGTCAGCTGAGCGTGCTCGAGAATGAGCTCGAGATGCCGGCAATGCAGTCTCAGTTTTTTGAGCCATCGAGGGAAATTGTTGAATTGATCGAAATACGGGTAAAATCCTTGACAATTTTTTCCTCCACTTGAAACAAAACGATGAAATGAATTTCAATTGTCTCGAGCACCCTCGGTTCACATTTTGCAAAATTTTCTTTTATGTTCCGTCGTATTTTGCTGTCTCATAGAGGAAACTTTGTTTTCGTGAAATTTTTTTTATTTAGATTTTCATGTCAGTATGTTCAAAATGTTCGGATGTATGTATGTGTGTGTGTGTCGCTGCCTCGAAAAATTCGAACATCTATATCTCAAGACCACATTGGAGTAGCGAGCCGAAATTGTGCACATAAGCTGAGCTCCACAGCCCCTTTGTTTGTTATGAATTTTGCAAAAATTCATTGACGTGTGCGAATTGTATGCAACTTTTAAATTTTCAAAAAAAGGGCGTGGTTGCTTTAGCGTTCGCAAATTTTGCGATATCGAGTTGAAAACCATTATACAGATAGTTTGAGTGTTAAAGATTATTGCTATTGAATTTTGCGAAAACCGCTCAAGGGGTTCGTGATTTATAAAATTTTGAATTTTTTGCAAAAAGCGCGTGATCGCTCTAACTTGCACATATGTCGTGATGCCACGCTCAAAATTTTTATAATGGTAGTTTAATGAAAGAAGTTACTTGGTATTCAACTTTGCAAAAATCGCTTGAGCCGTGCAAATTTTATGCGATGTTGAAATTTTCAAAAAAAAAGCTTGATCGAAAATTGTACGATACAAAGCTGCCGTTTTATTACTCCGATAACCAGAGGTAGTAAAAAAAACTTGCAAATCGGAAATTTGCACATCGTTTCCAGAGTATTTTTATGTATTTACAAAGCTTCCTCTATGAGGAAGCCAAAACTGTAACAGCTAACATTTACTAAAATTTGCTAACATTTCCTCATAGAGGGGGATTTGTAAATACGAAAAAATACTGAGGAAGCAATGGGCAAATTTCCGATTTGCAAGTTTTTTTGTTTTCTCTGAAGGATACTGTTTTTGCAAAAATGTTCGTTTCAATTTACATCATTTTGCTTCCTCATAGAGGAAGTTTATTTTTGTGAAAAAATTTTGATGAGTGAGTTTCTGATGTAAATATTTAATAACTCGAGAATGCTTCGAGATATCGAGCTGAAATTTGGTACACTTGTCCAGCACGAATTGCCCTTCATTATGATTTTCTTTTGTTTTAATTCTAACGGGTGTTCAGATTTTATCGACTTTTTTCGTTTTTGCAACAATGGCTTCTGCAATTTTCAGGATATTGCACTCAAACTTTGTATAAAATTGGTGTAGCTATTAAGGTTGTTTGGTATTGAATTTGACAAAAATCGGTCGAAAGAATGAATTTTTATCAAATTTTGAATTTTTCGAAAAATAGCGTAAACTCTCTAACTTCCAAAATTTTCAAGATATTGCAGTGAAACTTTGTAAGGAACTAGTATAGCTATCAAGATCTTTCACTATTGAATTTGGCGAGAATTCATCGAGGGATTACAATTTTATGAAATTTTTAATTTTTTGAAAAATAGCGTAAACGCTCTAACTTGTGCAATTTTTAAGATATTGCACTGAAACTTTGCACAGAGCTAATATAGCTATCGAGGATTTTCGTTATTAAATTTGGCGAAAATCGATCGAATGATTAAAATTTTTACAAATTTTGGTTTTTTTGAAAAATAGCGTACTCTAACTTCGGCTATTTGCGAGATATTGTACTGACATTTTGTACACATTCGAAATAGTGATCAAGGTTTTTCGCTATTGAATTTGACAAAAATCAAATTTCACAAGAAGTAAATTCGAAAGAATTTGGCAAATTTGCGCATTGATTACTCATGTTTTTCGATAGTTAACAAAGCTTCCTTTATGAGGAAGCCAAATTTCATCGCTATACTTTGTGATAAAGAAAGCTGTGTGAACCAAGT
This sequence comes from Alloplasta piceator, assembly GCA_946863875.1. NCBI lineage: Eukaryota > Metazoa > Arthropoda > Insecta > Hymenoptera > Ichneumonidae > Alloplasta > Alloplasta piceator. The sequence goes on from OX333071.1 coordinate 75,453,604, forward strand.
ATGGATAAAGATGAAGAAGCATTGTGCAAAAGTCAAATTTACATGATTTTCATTAGTACATTAATTTTTTCTCATTTTCTAATTTTTCTCAGGCCGAGCACAAGAAGAACGTGCGAATGCTCAAAACTATTCAGCAAGATCATCACAACATGAACTTGAAGCAAAATGCCGGCGTTTGAGATCGGCTTGAAGAAGAGGATGTGTCGTAAGAGACTATTTTGTTTTACACGTCCTCACTTCAAAGCAATCTCAACGACTCAATTTCGGAAGAGGGTCATTTCATGTTTTCTTCACCGATGGAAAAAAGCCCAAAAGTTTCCTCCGTAGCCTCGTGTCTCTTGGTTTCTCTCTCCGATGAAAAAGATAACAATTATCTTGGTGCAAATCGAGAGCTTGAGAAAGACGAGAAGAGTGAATTTAAAAAAAAAAAAAAAATCGGATACGACCCGATTGTCGACGATGATCGTTAAAAACACACATCGGCATAAAAATCAATCATCGATGCTGCAACGATTTTTGCGATGTTTTTCATCGTATGATTGATCACTCGAAGATTCACAAATACGTGCTCGACGATGAAATCGCGCCACGTCAGATTACGATTTTGTCGATCGTCAATTAGAAAAAACCAAGAAGTACCGTTATGATTGATACCGGTTATTTCATTTAGAAAAACAAAAAAATCGCTTTGAAAGTCGTGTGAGGAATTAAAAAGTGAAAGAGAATAAAAACGTAAATTAATAAATGACGATAAGAAGAGAACGACGAACACTGAGAGTGAAAAAAATAAATCGTGCAATGGACGAAATTTGCTGAACGCAATATATTGTGACTAAATGAAACCTTCTGGCAAGATTTCGATGTCAAAAAAAAAAAAGTAAATTAAATTTTTAAAAAACTAATAATAATAAATAAAATAAAAATAACTCGTCAATTTCGGACGAAATTACGGAGATCCAATCGCAACTAATCCCAGTCAGACAACCGAGTATAAAAAGCTTTGTACATCGAGAATATACCGATCGAATCGAATCGTCGAGTGCAAATCGTGATTTCCATTACGATTCTCAACGTGAAAATTGAATGAAACAAAAAAAAATATACATATATATATAATCATGCAAACGTGAAAATTTGCAAAGTGCGCGACCGTATCGCGATAAATAGGTCGTAATTTTCTGGCTCTGCGGAAAACGATCGAACGCGCATAAATGGAGAAAAAATGAAAATGCGGATTATAGAATGAAGAGGATTGAGAAAAGAATGTAGAAAAATGCTACCTCGACGCAATGAATAATGCCTATGTAAATGTCAGGAAAAAAGAGGGATTATTATGATAATCGAACATTTTGTTAGGCAATTAGGGATGTTAAGACTAATTTACGAATGAAAATAATGAATCGTTGCCATCGTTTTTTAATTGGCTCACCGTAAGACTGCAATGTTATAATTACCATATACATATATATATATATAAATATATATGTGAATATATATTACTATTATTATTATCATTATCATTATTATCATTCAATTACTATCAGCGACGATAGTAGATCTAGATTAAGAATAACGGTATTTAAAGTTCGGACTTTCCCGGGACACGGTACTAATGGAGGAAAAAAAAATCGAGCAAATCATTATGACACGAGAAGCGAAGAAAACATATTTTCTTTGTCCGGTGAGAACCCTCGATTGATAAACAGTTTCACAAACAAACTTAGGCAGTATCGATGAAGAGGCTCGACAGAGTATTGTAGAGAAAATTTTACAGTTTTTTTTTAAGAGCCCTTGATTGTATATTTCAGAATTGGAAAATTTTCGACAATACCGATCTAAGATGTATCCTTAAATAATTCTGATCAATTACAGAAGCATAATTTTTCTGGCTCACAATTAATATACATAATGAGTTTGGGATGGGGGAATTTTTTGAATTCTCGAAATAACAGTGAAAATACAGATAATACAGAAAATACACTGAATCTAAATATTGATGAGACAGAAGCAGAGGAAATCACACATGCGAGATCAATTTCTTAGTACAAAAAACGTATAAAAATCACAATGATTAATGTTATCAAAACATCGGTTTTTTTTTGCAACCCTAAAATATGGCGAAATTAGGAATTCCTTTCTCAATTGATCATCCAATGAAAATAATAATAATAATAGTAATGATATTCCCCGACCGAGTTATGCGAAATGTTTACGGTGTATTGCGTAACATAGCTAATAAGAAACGGTGTACTAATTATATTGACGGGCAATGGTTAGTAATATTCAAGCTCGTACACAACTCATATAATTGACGAAATCACGATAGTTTTTTTACACATTAATTCGCTCGTTAGCGATCGACGCAATTGCGCGGATCAGAGTCGTGGAGATGGAGAGAGAAAAAAAAAGGCAAACGAAATCCGCGACGTTATTGTCGCGAGTAAAGTACGTGCAATTTTTATCCTCGCAGATAGATAAATTGAAATTGTTATGTGAACGAGGAAATCTTTTCGACTTGTTTTCTCGAACGAATTTTTGAAAAATTATAATTTTTATTCATCGTTACTGCATCGTGCCTATCAATGGCCTAACGGATCGCAAAATTTTCGTCACTCTGATCGAAGTAAAAAATCAAGACGATGCTCGTTATGTTATTCGAATATTTTCGGTTGTCTCGGACTTGTGCAATTGTTTGTAAATTATTATTCTTCCGTGTTCGTGAATTGAATCTTTATCGATCGTCTCTCTCGCTCAGTTTCTCTGCACCGCGCTGTGTCGCATTGCCGGTTTTTTTTTTTTTCATTTTTTTTTCGTCTTGCGCGAATTAAATATTGTATAGAATCATTGTGAAATCGCGTGTATAAATGTCAGATTAATCGATATGATAACTAAAGAAAAAAACCAACAAATTAGCGAGAAATGTTTCATAGTTCAGGAATGAATAACGGATCTTAACGATCCCCGCAAATGTGAGGTACATTTTTTTTTTTTAAGAAAAACGAAAGTCATTCGAAAATTAATTTTTATCGTAAAATCGTTATTTCTCGAGATCGTTGAATTTTATGCGGAGAAATCGCGCTGATTGCGAAGTCGAGGATCGAGTTTCAAAGTATTGATCTTTCTGGTACGAGAAAAAAATCGCAGTCGGGAAGTTTATCGCTAAATAAAATGAGCCATGTTGGAATAATTAGTTGTTCGAAATTGCTAGTTGAGAAAGCGTTGAGGGAGCTTGAGAAAATAATGAGGATGACAAAAAATGTTGTGCTCGTAGAAATATTTGTTTCATGACTTTCTTGTTTTATATCCGAACAAGCTTCTTATCGAAGTGGATTTTACATAGTAAAATTAACATGTTTTGCTGCAAAAACTTATTTTATTCCAATCAACAGTTTTCTTTAAATCATACGCAGAATATTCGCAGTTTCAATTTTTTATTTTTTTTCTATTATTCACAAAGACTAAGATGTAAAACAGTCAGAAATACGAAATTTCACGTGTACGAAATATTGGCAACGAGTGAACATTAATATTTTTGCCGAACGATCGAGTAAATCACGAATTTGCGACGAAAGCTTTTTAAATGTAGAATAACTTAAATTCGATATAGTTAGAAGGCACCTGGAGAAAAAAAACTAATAATCTATTAACTCGATGAATCTATTGTCGGGAAAAAATCGAATCGTACATCAAGTTTTTCGCGAAGAGATCAATTTTCTCGTTGATGAGTGTCATTACAAAAATAAAACACACGCCGATTTCGATCCCGTATGGTAGAAAAAAAAATATTAGTCTGACACAGAAGACAGTTGAATTCCTTTCCCATACACACATACATAGAGAAAATACGTAAATATATAAATATAGACACTAAATGAATTAAAGTCTAACTTTATAGTATTGTAATATACGTTATAATATTTTATACTTTGTTGATCGTAAATTGGTTAAATCATTCGATTATTATGGGCGAAAGGAAAATCGTCGAATTCCAATATGGCGGGGAAAAATGAGCTCGCTTGTCTGCCACGCGCATGCGCAATGCATTTGCGCACGCGCATTAATCGCCGGAGAATTAACTCCGAATGCCAAATTTAGTCACCAGGTGGCGATAGGCACGATTTTCTTTCTCGATGTAAATGCGCGCGAGAGATTCCTAGTCAAATCGACCAATGTTTAATTTATTCCGTTTAAATTATTTTCTAAAATTACTCTGATTTTTCAAATTTTTTTTTTATGACTCCAAATTTTTTAATATTTTTTCGCAACTTGCAAAAATTCGGGAAAAAAATGTTAATCTATTTTTTCAATAGTCAAAAGTATTACAATCGGGACAAACATATTTTATCAAAAAATTGTATCAAAGAATTTCAGCTCATTAAAAAAATGTAGAAAAAATGCGTAGTCCTTTTGTGGAACAGTCGAAACTTACAAAAAATAGACGATCAGATCGAGAGTCTCTGAGGATTCAAGATTGATCGATTTGTCGAGGGATGTCTCGCGCATTGCGATAACTCGTTCGTCAAACAGAAATGAAAAAAAAAAGGACCGACCAATTGTTAAAACCAGGAGAATGGATTTAATCGATCGAGGGAACATTTTTTTTATAAAAAAATGGAAAAATTTGAGGAACAAAAAAACCTCGCGTGGAATTGTGAATAGAGGGAAGAAAGTACGGAAAATCTCCGTTCCGCACTAACGACGGCTTTGAAATATGAAAACGAGATATTTTCGTTCCTTTCCTCAAACCTACTCGATTGATCTCGGGTGTAGGAGAAATAATTATTATGATCTTGATTTAAAAGAAATCTTGATATTCGTCAATTTCATGTTGAAAATAACGAGGAGAGAAACGATCGACGTTTATAAAATCGTCGATCGATAAAATCATTCATTCTGATAGTCATGAATGTGGAGAAAAATTATAATTGCTCGTACGAGGAGTCGTATTGACGTTAAATAAATTAAACAAAGAGAAATGAAAAAATTACACACACATACACACAATGACAGAAAAAAAGCCAATGCACGTACGTACCGTATCGCGCTGTATATTGCGTAAGGTCGCCAAAGTGCGCATAGATTTTTGTACATATTTCATATTTGTAATCTCAGTGTTTTCGCTACTATTAAACTACCACCTGAATTCCACACCTCAATGATAAAGATAAAAATAATAAACAGGAATAATTAAATTTATGTTAATTTCTTTATTCAATTTTATTTCTCCTTCGACGTAAAAGAAAAACTGCTTCGCCGTATTTACACTTTATTTCTAGCATTTTCCTTCGATCTACGCAGAGGAAAAAAAATTAAAAAATAATTCAAGCTCATTTCGTTCTTTGATTTTAAAGAAAAGTATATATTTTTTTTAATTTTTATTTCTCAATGTTAATTAGGCATTATTTTATACTTATTTGATTCGCTTTTATTTATCATTATCTACAGCTATATTTGGGTCACATATTTACAAGGATTGTTGTTGTTTTTTTTTAGCGTCGAAAACAAGATTTTGTAATATCGCCGCTGTGGAAATTACTCGATATAGATGTCCTCGATGGGAAAAGCAGTCTCAATGAATTTCGTGTAGAATCGGTGAAAGGCTCGTCTGTGAAACAAAAATACGTATTCGGAGCATGATTTATAATTAAGGATTTTCTTCTCCAGGTTTTTTTGGGGACTTATTTGTTTTTCGATTATTTTGGAAATATTACCCAACGGCTTCGGCGACAGGTCTTGTCGAGTCTTGACCGATGAAAACGTGGCACGCGAATCTCTGCAATGTTGGATGCTTCGTTATGAAGCCGAGATAACGATGATCACGTGGATGAAAGGCGCAGAAAGAAACGTTTTTCAACGAATAAAAGTAGTCGTGGCAGGGACCTTGATTCTTCTGTCAAAGGAAAAAAGAAACTATGTGAAAAATATTCAAATATTCATTTTCAATAGACAGAATGGAAAAAATATCGGTACTAAATTTTTTTCAATGGTGAAAACTATAATTTTCTAACTATTTTTGAAATTTGGTCACTATTGTCACTATTTCAGAGCTCAGAAGAGGTTAGAATAAAGATGCCGTTTGAGGGGGCACATTTAGAAAAATCAACAGAATCGGATGACCAAAGCGGGGTTTTTGAACCTTCAACGATTACGAAGAGAATGAGCGCAGTCTAGAGCCAAAATTTTGAGTATGCCTTAACAAATTTGCAAAAATCAAAAAAATTGACGAAGGAAAGGCGCGAGACGCGTCACTCTTGTCCTCCCCCCCCCCCCCCCCCCAATTTTCGGAAAGACGCGACTCTTGTTGTCGCAATATTCGATAATTGGTTTGTTCAATGTAACATAGTTAATCAGAGCACTGAAAAACAGGTACTATCGGAAAACAATGAGTCGAAAACTGCGTTTAAACTTGTCGAACATGGGCCCGTAAACTGACGAATGACGATACGACGCAGCCGGCGGCCCGCGACAGCTGCAGTCAGCTCAGTCTCAGCTGTTCAGTGAGAGAGCAGCGCGCGCGCACGATCATGTCGATGGGTGGATCGAAAAACTGCGAAAAACTGCATCGCAGCGCGCTCTGTCGGAATAAAACCGAACTTTCTTTATATAGGTCAGTGGAGTGGGTCAGCAGCTGTTGTCGAACGCAAGAGACAGACCGCGCTCCAGACGTGGTGACGATTATTCTCGGAAAAAATTCCTCCGTCTATCCCACGAAGCTTCCAAGAAATTCTATATACTGACTACGTCACGGAATTCCCTCAACGGGGTGCGACAATTGCGGTAAAAAGAATGAGATAATAAAAAGCCATAACTCTCGTGTTTTTTATCGTACCGACTTCTTTCAGGCGTAATTTTTTTCGTTTTCAAATTCTCTGAGTCTTTTTTTTTAGTTTGATTTTTTTCGAAATCCTTAAGGGGGTACGCAGAAAAGAAATTTCGGAACAGCCATAACTCCCGTGTTTTTGATCCTACAGACTTCTTTCAGGAGTCATTTTCTTTGTTTTCAAATTCTCAAGTTACTTTTTTTAGTTTTATTTTTTTTGACATTCTTAAAGGGGTACGCGGAGAATAAATTTTGGGACAGCCATAACTCCCGTGTTTTTGATCATACAGACTTCTTTCAGGCGTCATTTTTTTTGTTTTCAAATTCTCAAGTCACTTTTTCTAGTTTTATTTTTTTCGAAATTCTTAAGGGGGTACGCGGAGAATAAATTTTGGAACAGCCATAACTCCCGTGCTTTTGATTATACAGACTTCTTTCAGGCGTCATTTTCTTTGTTTTCAAATTCTCAAGTTACTTTTTTTTAGGTTTATTTTTTTCGAAATCGTTAAGGGGGTACGCGGAGAATAAATTTTGGAACAGCCATAACTCCCGTGTTTTTGATCATACAGACTTCTTTCAGGCGTCATTTTCTTTGTTTTCAAATTCTCAAGTTACTTTTTTTAGTTTGATTTTTTTCGAAATCCTTAAGGGCGTACGCGGACAATAAATTTTGGAATAGCCATAACTCCCGTGTTTTTGATCATACAGACTTCTTTCAGGCGTCATTTTCTTTGTTTTCAAATTCTCAAGTTACTTTTTTTAGTTTTATTTTTTTTGAAATTCTTAAGGGCGTACGCGGAGATTAAATTTTGGAACAGCCATAACTCCCATGTTTTTGATCATACAGACTCCTTTCAGGCGTCATTTTCTTCGTTTTTCAAACTTTCTAGGTGCCTTTTTTTTTAATGAAAAGGGGTATGCCTTAAAAAATTTGTAATAATCGATGGTTGAACTTTAAAAATCTGCCAAAAGTCGATAGTGATTTGCAAACTAGAGAGTCCTGGCTACAAGATGGTGAAGGTTGTTTTCATGAGTTTTTGGAAAAGTATATTTACACCCTGGGTCTGTAGCGACCCAAAAAGCGCTACTTGAGTGTTTCGTACGAAGACCAGAGGCCGACTGAGATAGATGTTGTGTCTGCTCGATAGCAGGCATCATACTTTTCGCCTAATGTACCGAGCAAAAATGCGGGGCTCCGCTTATTCCTCTTACTGCACACAGGACTTTAAAGATGGCACTGGGTCGCTGTAGACCCAGGCGGCCCTCAGCGGGTTAAAACAATGTATTTGAAAAATAAATTTTATATTTTAATCAGAATGATCGAGGTGTAGGAAAAAAAATTCAAATAAGATATTGGGACTTACGGGAGGCTTACTCCTGTCGACCATCCGAAGTCCCTGATCCGACACCTCGAGGATGCAGCTCTGTGACGTTGGTGAATGCTGCGATGAATTACCGACGATTCTTCTCACGGCTTGACAAACAACACCGGTACCTTTGTGCGCGAGGGTCTCGACTGAACCGAGATAACCCAATAGATAACGTTCCCTCTTGACTTTGGGTGTCGAAGGGTCGAAATCACTGTAATCCATGTCGACCGCGTAAGCGGATGGAAATATTCCTTGGCGACCGGTACGTAGATTCACACCTTCGGACAGAACAAACGATATCGAACAGCTTTTTCTCGACGATCTATTCTTCATTGGATTTCATCGATTATTGACAAACTGTCGATATCGCAGATTTTCAAAGTTTTTTATCGGTGTGGAATATTTTGATTAATAACATTTTTTTTTATATATTAAGAATATTCATAACGAACCTTCGCACCACAGGTCGTCGGCCTCTTTCTGCACGTAAATCGGATCGCCGATTTCAAGATCGATCTCGTCATGATGCCGAGGCACAAATTTGTGTAAACCACGATGCGTCGCCTCCAGGAGTTCCAATTGCGTAAAAGGTACACCGCTACTTCCTGTATTTTTTGTCAATAATTAAAAAATTATAATATATATTAAATAATAATGATAATATATATGGGGCATTCCATGTCAAATCAACCACTTTTAACCCCGACCCCTTTCGATTTGACTGAAATTTTGTTTTCCTTTTCTACCCCATTAAAAACATTTTTCGGGAAATTTTCGAATTTTTTTACCCAACCCAAAAAATTTTTCTTTTTCAAATAGCTATAATCTCTTTAAAAATTTACTAATTGGGACATTTTTTTTCAATATTTTCATCTTTAAATATACTTGACGAAAAAAAATACAAAAAAATGTTAAGATATTAAAATCTATGAAATTTTTCACTTTTTCGAGAAAAATCATCTTTTTCTCGAAGTTGGCCATTATCAATTTTTTTTTCACTGAAAAAAAACTTTGATCAATTCCGGAAAAAATGCCGCACAACCTGGAGTGGGTCGACTTTTCCTTCTATTTTTTTTTTTTTTTACTTTTTTGAATTTTTTGTTCCGAAGATTACCACTTTTAATTTTTTTTCTTCTCAATTTTTCGAACCCCAGGGTCCTTTATAAATCCTTATAAATTTCCAGAGTGGTGCTTTGTGAAATAAGCCCAATTGGATTTTTTTCTTTTTTTCAATCGATAAAGAAAAATAGAAGTAAAAATAGATCCACTCCAGGTTGGTTGGCGTTTTTTTCGGAATTGATCAAAGTATTTTTCGAATGAACAAAAAAATAAACAATGGCGAACTTTGATAAAAAGATGATTTTTCTCGAAAAAATGAAAAATTTCATAGATTTTAATACCTTAAAAATCTTTTATATTTTTATCAGAAAGTACATTTAAAAACGAAATATTTGAAAAAAACGTCCCAATTAGTCAATGTTTGAAGAAGTTATAGCCATTTAAAAAAAAGGCCTTTTCTTTTGCGTTGGTTAAAAAAAATTTGAAAATTTCCTGAAAAATGTTTTTAAGGGGGTAGAAAGGGAAAAAAAAATTTAGCCAAATCGAAAGGGTTGGGGTTTAAAAGTGGTCGATTTGACATGGAATGCCCCATATATATAAAACTATATAATATGTATAATAATAATAATAATAATTTACGAACGTAGTAATCGTGACATTATTTTATTTTGAATTTTTGTTTGTTAATAAAAGTTCATATACTTTTTACCATTCATTTTTTAATTATGGTTATTGTGCATTTTATTTATTTATTTACAATTGGGAAACTTTTAACCCTTTTAACCCTGACATTTTTTAAACTTTTTTTTCATTTTTCTTCTCATTTATCAATTAATATCAGTTTATTTTTCACCCTTTATCTTTTATCCAAATTAATTCGCCTTGTTTAAAAATTTAAATTAATTGAATTTATTATGACGTTCTTTTTCAGCCTTTTTTGTTATGGTTTCTACCATTTCAATTTTTTCAATTAAAAAAAACAGAACCATTGGCCATTAATTTACGTACTTTTTAACCATGACAATTTATTCTAACTTTATTGCTTTGATTTTTCGTCTTTGTCAATTTTAATTAGCATATCCTGTACGATTGAATTTTCATCTATCAAATCTCACCTTTTTTTACTAATTTCAATTAACATTTTTTTCACAATATTTTTCATCAACCATATTTTTTGGTAATATTTTTTTGATGCGCCGTCACCTTTACAGGTTTTAGTATTATTTTGGGGGCTTTCGGTTGAGTGGCAACGATTAGGAGTAGTTTTTAAGGGGGTCGTCTGGTGTGGAACTTGTTTTTTTAATGTTCTTTTTCGGGAATGTTTTTTTTGACAAACCGTTAAAATAAAATAATTGATGAATTGTGTATCATTTTTATTAACATTTGAACAAACTTTTTGAATTTTTTGAAGTGAATGTATTGAATATAATCGGAAATACTCCGCCCAACAGGAACACATATTTAAAAAAAAAGGTGCTCCACTGCTGCCATGATTCCGACCGTTCTGCTCATCTGAAATCAAAAAACCAAACGCCATTTCAATTGTGAGACTTGAGGCTCTACCGTGAACTAAGATAAAGTCAGAATTCCAAAAAAATCATTTCTTTTAACGCTTTAGAAAAAATATTCAATGCGAAAAATCGATTTTTTTTCTAAAGCGTAAAAAAAAAGATTTTCTTGGAATTCTGACTTTATTTTGGTTCACGGTAGAGCCTCAAGTCTGACGATTGAAATGGCGTTTGGTTTTTTTATTTCAGATAAGCAGAACGGCCGGAATCATGGCAGCAGTGGAGCACCTTTTTTTTTTTATTTGTGTTTCTGTTGGACGGTGTATCTCCGATTGTATTTAACACATTCACTTCAAAAAATTCACAAAGTTTGTTCAAATGTTAATGAAAATGATACACAATTCATAAATTTTTTTTTTTTAATGGTTTGTCAAAAAAAAAAAATTCCCGAAAATAAAACATGACAAAAACAGGTTTCACACTAGACGACACCCTTAAGTCGATATTCCGGTCCAGAATTTAGTACAATTTTTTTTTTTTCACTTTACAACTTTTAATAATGCTCACCGGGTGTGCTCGACGGTGATACCGAGTCAGTGTTTTGCAATGTGCTGCACTGTATCGGCGACACACTTTTTGGCCCGTTGTCTGGTGAATGAGCTGTGCTGTGTCCACTGTCAGTTGCCATTCGCTCGCTGTCGGGCGAGCTGTCCTCGTGACGAAAACGGGGATGACATTTTCGCAGAACAAGGTGAGGACGACTCGAGCCCGTTGCACCTGCCAACTCGTCGGCCAATGACGTCGAAGTGTGCAGAGAAGCGTTTTGCTGACCACCGTTTAACGCTGCAACACGATCGATAAGATCACGATGGATCATCATTCTTATCGATCACAGTTTTTTCATTGATTTTTACAAATTCAGAAATTGCCATTTATTTTTGTGAACATGTTTATCACTTGTTTTCAGAAATTCACCGTTTACTATTTTTAGAAATTCAGTTTTTAGCATTTATTTTTGAGAATTTAATTTTTTCACCATTTGTTTTTACAAATTTAAACATTCACCATTTATTTTTAGGGATTTAATTTTTTATCATTTGACTTTTACAAATTTAAACATTTGTTATTTTTATTGACTTAATTTTCACTATTTGTTTTTATGAATTTAGTTAATTTTCATTAATTTAATTTTTATCTCTATTTCAATGATGCATTTTCAAATGCACGATCTTTCGTCGCTGCATCATCGAATACTCGACGACTCGTGACGCAAAAATTCGCTTTGAAACGTGTGTAATTTTAGCTATCGCGTTACAAGTCTGTCTGCGGTTTTGTTCGATTCGTTTTGCCTCAAAAACAACTTCAATTTTTATTTATTTATCATTGTAACCTAATTAGGTTTCATCGCGTATAAAACACCTTTGAATACTGCAGAATAAAGCAGAATGGAAGGAAAAAATACTAGCTTTCACAAACTGTTTTTTAAAAATAATTTTCACGCCTTAATCTTTATCTTAACCCCGACTTTTGTTATCTTTCTGCAAAATTACATACAACAAAAAATGCATACATTATATTTTGGGAAAACGTTTTCGCTCTAAGTTTCTAAAATTTTACAAAACTCGAATCCTCATGCAAAGTATTATCATTGAAATCTCCAAGACTCTTTATCCTGGAAAGTGTTATTAATAAAATATTATTGTGTTCCAAGTTTAATAATTTATCCAGAAATCAGATCTTGAGGATTTGAGAAATCTGAGATTTTTGCACTCGTTACCGATCTTGGACGAAAATTGTTATTAATAAAATATGATTGTGTTTCAAGTTTAATAATTTATTCAGAAATCAGATCTTGAGGATCTGAGAAATCTGAGATTTTGACACTCGTTACCGATCTTGGACGAAAATTGTTATTAATAAAATATGATTGTGTTCCAAGTTTAATAATTTATTCAGAAATCAGATTTTGAGGATCTGAGAAATCTGAGATTTTGACACTCGTTACCGACCTTGGAAGGAAATTGTTATTAATAAAATATTATTGTGTTCCAAGTTTAATAATTTATTCAGAAATTAGATCTCGAGAATCTGAGAAATCTGAGATTTTTGCAACGTTACCGATCTTGGAAGGAAATTGTTATTGATAAAATATTATTGTGCTCCAAGTTTAATAATTTATCCAAAAATCAGATCTAGAGGATCTGAGAAATCTGAGATTTTTGCATCGTTGCCGATCTTGGAAGGAAATTGTTATTAATAAAATATGATTGTGTTCCAAGCAGAGTTGTGAAAATAGTAATGTAAAAGTAATGCATTACCCATTACCTTAAACAATGTGTATTGGACAAGTTTTCCATTACAAATTACAAAAGTAACGTGTCATGAATTAATGCTCCATTACGAACGAAAACAGTAATGTGTAACGGATGCGTGTTCCATTACAAAAAAAAAGTTATGTGTAATGTATGCATACGTTCCATTACAAATAATAAAAGTAATGTATGTGCCATTACAAAAAAAAATAACGTGTAATGAATGCGTGCTCCATTACAAATTACAATTGAAAAAAAAAGTAATTGGTAGTGGAGAATATTCCATTACAAATTAGTGTGTTTCTACGACAATTTGGTACATACAAATAATTTGTATGTATCAAGTTTTTGTTAACTTTACTATCGTATTGGTAAATGTATGAACAGTTATTTTTTGTAGTAATTTTTACTCCATTCTTGAATTGTAATTTTTACAAGAATGGAGTATAAAAATTACTCTACAAAATCACTGCTCGTACATTTACTACTACGATAGTAAAGTTAACAAAAACTTGATACACACAAATTATTTTCATTGAAAAACTAATAGACTTATCTTTGAGCAAAATAGTACCTGCTCCAAATTGTCGTAGAAACACACTAATTTGTAATGGAATATTCTCCACTACCAATTACTTTTTTGTCAATTGTAATTTGTAATGGAGCACTCATCCATTACACATTGCTTTTTTTTATTTGTAATGACACATGCATCCATTACACATTACTTTCTTTATTTGTAATGGCACAAGCATCCATTACACATTATGCAGTGTAATGTGTAATGAATACAGTAATGCATTATGAAAATAATGCATTCCCAGTGGACACAGTAATGTTGCAGCAATGTAACGGCAATGTTACCGTTTGTAACATGTAACATTACATGGACGTTACATGTAAGTTACATGTAAGTTACAATTTCCTACTCAGCAATGTAACATTGTTACATAACAGTTATGTAACGTTATGTAACAGTTACGTAACAGTTATGTAATTGTGTTACGTTACTGTAACTAGAATGAATTGTTGTTAAACATGTTATAAAAAATATATAGCTCTCGCAAAATAATTTAATATGCATAGTTTACCGGCCCGAAAGAGATTCATAGAAAAAAAAAATCTGCACGAATTGTCTGATCTAACTTTTCTCAGAGACTGGGAATCGAACCCTCGACCCTACCTACCATCCTACCTATCTACCTAACACGCTACCGATTACGCTACCGACTACTTATGAATTCTCTCTACTTGTATAATATATGAATGCTGGAGTGCCGAACAAATAATAGTAGTATAATAATGGTAGTAAAATAATAATAATAATAATAATAATAATAATAATAATAATAGTATATGCATTTGAATGAGCAATAAACCATGAAAGTTCGTTTTTTTATTTGCGAATTCCAATCCCCTGATCCCTCATAAGTTATGTAAACTTTATTCCAGAATACCTGAACCCTCATAACTTACGTTACCCTTCATAACTTAATTTCAGAGCTTCTAACCTCTCATAAATTATGTAAGCCCTCAAAACATGTTTGAAAGAGCTGTGACCTCTCATAAGTTAAGTGACCTCTCATAACTTAATTTGGGAGCCTCCGACCCCTAGTGTCATGTGAACTCTCAAAACTTCATTCCAAAATACCTGACCCCTCATAACTTACGCCATCCCTCATAACTTGTTTTCGCGACCCCTGACCCCTCGTAGTAAAAATGTTTACAGTGTGTAACTTCTATGGTATATTGCCGCAATAGAACATATGTTACATTACTGTAATGTAACAAGGTTATATAGCAGTTATGTAACCTACATGTAACAAATGTTACATAACATGTTACTTGCACGTTATATAACAGCAACGTTACATAGGAATAACATTGTAACATTACATGTAACTTCCATCTTATATTGCCGCAATATAACATTTGCTACGTTACTGTAATGTAACAAATTTATATTGCCGCAATATAACATATGTTACATTGCTGTAATGTAACAAAGTTATATTGCAGTTATGTAACCTACATGTAAAAAATGTTACATAACATTGTTACTTGCATGTTATATAACAGCAACGTTACATAGGGATAACATTGTAACATTACATGTAACTTCCATGTTACATTGCGGCAACATAACGTGTTCACTGGGTTATTTACAACTTTGGTTCCATGTTTAATAATTTATCCAGAAATCAGATTTTGAGGATCCGAACAATCGTTTCCTACATTTACCGAGCTCAACGATTTTTGCTCTTCGAGTTATGGCATTTTACTCACATTTCTTGTTCTTCGGTATTTCCGGTAGACGTCTTCGTCGTCGTTCGTTTGCACTGCCAATCGAACGATTCGACGGAACGTGTTCCGGTGTTGGCCAAGAAGCGAGGCTCGAGCAGGAATCACCGATGTCACTAACGACGCTGTCACGTCCGCCATTGTTGTTGCCGATATTAATGCCCCCGTTGTTGGTCAGACCCGCGTAAGGCCCCGATGATCGACCCCTGTTGATGCTGCTCATTCCACCGAATAAGCTAGTATCACCCCGAGGTATTGATCGGCAAACATATTTGACTAAACTACTCGCAATCGTGCGATTTTTCGTGCCGATCAAAGGTCACGATCATCAACGAAAAGTTTGACCCTCAAAGTAGCCCTTTGCGACACGATCGAGTCGATCGAGTACCGAGATTCCCAAAATTTACACTGCTTTGAGATCAAACAGTTTCCACTTGATGCAAAAAAAAAAAATATATACCGATGGTGTTATTGAAAAATAACTCTCAGTTCAAAATAAACGGAAATATTGCAATTATTTGCGAAAACGAATTTTGCAATTCTAGATCGATGGAAGATCATTGTGTTTCTCAGGAATACTTTGGGAATTGATTAAAAAATATTTGTAAAATTTATCGTTTACAAGTTGGAGCGATTTAGTTGCAAAAAAACGACGTTAACCAAACTTTTCTTTTGATTGAAAATTTAAGTGAAGAAAATCAATTTCGTGATTTCATAAAATGTATTTTGATTTAAAAAAAATGAGCTTTTATTTAACGAGTTTGAAGTAAAATTACAATTTTGATTTTAGGAAAAATTGGGTGAAAGTATATTCGTGGTTTTATTGGTGTAAAATTGATTATTTTGCCGTTTAGTCATTATTGTACATTTTTTGAAATATCAAATAGGAACTCTCTAATCCAGATTCACCCTCGTTCACTTTATAAATTCTCCTACAAAAAATGGCGAAACAATTTATTTAATTTTGGTACTCCGTTTACTTGACTGTGTCGCAAGGACTATCTTGAAAAGCACCGTAATTGTCAGTCCTCAACGAAAATCTTATAAAAATGAGTTTCCTCCAATAGGAAATATATTCAACAAAGCTGAGGAAAAAAAAGTAAATGCTGAATACGTAAAAAGAATATTTGAGATATATCGAATATATTTTCGAAAAAATGCCCTCATGAGAGAAAAATGTGATATACGAGAGACATAGAATATATCGGGTCAAAATTTTTCTGGTATATTTTGTTTTAATCCATAATATATCAGAAATATATCTTTCCAAATATATCCGGCAGACATATCCATGATATAAGTCATATACAACTTATATTCGAAAAATACATTCAGTACATTCCAGATATATCTTTAATATATCAAAAATATATCTAAATATATTTTTTGTATGCTATAATCCTGATATATTTCGGCTAATTTATAATGCAGCGAAAATATTTCTCAAATATATCTGAAATATATCTCTCATATACTATAACAATAATTGATCTATATGTAAGATATATTTTTCGATATGGGTCATTCCATGTCGAATCGACCAAGAGTCTAATCGACTCCGTTCCAAAAAATGGTGAGATTCAAAATTTCACCATTTTTTTAATCTTTCAAGTTTATTTTTTAAATATCTCGGAAACTATTATACGTACGAAAAAATCGTTCTGGGTTTGTCTTGAAGAGTATACTTGGGGTTATGAAAAAAAAATATTCCGAAAAAAATGTTTGAACAATGATGAATTTGGAAAATTTTGAATTTTTAAAAAATCGTGCAAATCCACTTTCAACATTAAATTTTTTGTTAACTTATTTTTTATACAATACCTTGTACTGATCTTAATAGATCCTGAAATTTTCAGGATGGTCTTTTTTTGTTTAAAAAATAAAAAATTTTGAATTTTTGGTAAAAAAAAAGATTTCAAAAGTGAAAGGGGTCGTTCCCAATTCTTGGTCGATTTGATATGGAATCACCCATATATTTCTTTCTCAAAAGGATTCGGAACTTTCCGTTGATCGTCGGCAAAGTCGATTCTAATTCGAGTGCATCGTTAAATCTGAAAATATTTTGAGCGAGAAAAAAAGGGAATTTTTCAAACTGGAAAGTACCTGAAATCACTGTCAGCTACGATCGAGGAATGTTGATCGAGATCCTCGCTATCGTCGGCGGAAGTGTGTCCACTCTGATTGTCGTGGCGATTCGCGACAACGGCATCCTCGTCCTCGGAATCATTGCCGATTCCCGTGCATGATCTTCCGATTTCGGGATCACTCGCCTGCGACGAGGTCGGCGAATCATCGACCATGACATCATGAACGAGTCTGAAACACGATTCTTCAATTTGTTGTGCTTTCTCTGGAGGAGTGAGGTCCCTCGATTGACCGAAAAAAATCGTATCATGAAATTGTTTAATTTTGAAAAAAATCATATCAAAATATTTCACTATAATGTCCAGAGGTCAATGAATTTTTCTCACGCTTGGAGGCTGCAGCGCTATCGATTTTTTTTTTTTTTTTCATTCGCCAGACGAAAAATCGACTCACCCCTCACTCCTTCATTAATTATTAAGGAATAAGGATGTTTCAGGATGTGCAATGTGCAGCATCGGGGTCAAAAAGGTTCCGGTCGATATGGACCAAAAAACATGAAATTTTGGACACGTTTTCGAAAAAAAAATACTTGATCAATTTTTATTTAAAAAATACTTGATCAATATTTTTTTTAATTTTCAAGTACGTGGATCAATTTTTATGGGATCAATCTACATTTTTATGGGATTTTTAAATAAATTTTTCATTTCGTTTTTTGATTTTTCGAATCAGCTCGAAAACTTTGACAGAAAGTTTTTTTTTTTTAATACCAAATTTTCCAAAATCGATGATGCGGTGAAAAATGAATATCTTTAACATGGGCTATGTCCTTGGGGGTGAAAATTACGCAACCATTTTTTTTATTTTCTCAAAATCACTGTTTCCTTTTTGCATTACTCACAATTACACATTCGCGATTGTCTCTCGATGCGGATGTGATTTTTGTGAATTTTTATTTTTTTTATCTAAAAAAAACCATGATTTTTATTTCTGGCATTTTTTCATCCTGGAACCTTACCACCCCCTCCCTCCCAGTTTAACCCCAACAGTATCGACGTCCCTGTGGGGGATGAAGGCGTTTCACGTTGCACTTTGCAGGCATGCATTATTCCGAAGCTTTTGACATTTTTCCATTTCCACAAATCCAAGCAAAAATTCGTCCGAAGAATTTTTCTCAGCAACCCCTATTAACCCTTAATAGATAAACTAACCCATTAATGGATAAATAATTTTTGCAATTTCTTTGTTAAGCAATCGATGCAAGTAAAGTCGACGGAGCATGCGGCAAAAATACCCCAGACTTTATTTAAATGACCCACATGTTTTGCAGACAACTACCCTTACCACCCCTAAATTCGACCACCCCTAAATGATCAAATATCACTTTTTGGCATAAACAATGGGGGATCATCGCGATAATTAAGAAAAGAAGAAATTATGAAACGGAGCCATTAGCATCCCTTGCATTTTGCACCCCCTGGATTTCATGGTCTTTTAAGGGATGAAGAGAACAATGTTTTCAAATCGACTCACGTGTAATTGGATATCGGTGCTTGGAGATGTTGCGGCAAACGTTCGAAATAATGCCGAAATTCCTCAAATTCCGTGTCGGCCATTCTTGACGAGCGAAGTCGAAAACGACGGGGGTCGTTTCGTGGTGGTGACCGAAGACAACTTCCTCTATTCCTGTCTGTCCTATTCTCTCTTTCTCTCTCTTTTTATCTCTCTCTCTCTGTCCGTTTTCTTCGCTCACGGGAATATCGCGGTAGCGCTGCTGTCGTTTTCAACCCCCATATTGATTCGGGGGTGGTTTTTACCCCGACGCACGCGCGACTTTTACGCCCCTATGAGATATATACGATGGCGCATGTGCATCGTTCCTCGTGAGAAATTCAAGATCCACGACGGTGCAGATAAACGGGGATGAATGAGATTAATTTATGTGTATTAGGGTGGCTAAAAATTCTTCTCCAATTTTAAATTCGAACGATTATCGAGATGACCGAATTTGGAAAATGAAAAAAATTATATTTACCATTTTTTTTACTGTTGCCTCCGATGCTTTTTGGATATTTTTGAAAATTAAGTTTTCTGTAGAATTCAAAAAATTCCAAAAATGCATAACATTTTCATTCAAGAGAGGTTTCAATTCTTTTTAACTGTTTTTAATATTAAAAATGCATTAAAATGTTGATAATATACAATTTAAAAAAAAATTTTTTTTTTAAATTATGGTTTGTATTATTCCAATAAAGATTATCAAAAATTGTTTTTCTTTCTAATTTTTTAAATGAGAGCTCAAGCATTATACAAAATTCTTTTTATATTCTCGCTCAAAGTGAAATGTTATACTTGAAAAAAAAAATAATAATAGTAAATACAAGAGCTAAAGAGCTGCCTGACCTGTTTTTGGAAATCTAAAAAACGACCTGAGGTAAAAAAATTCTGAGTCTTCTCTTTTGCCGAGAATTTTTTTTATTTCAATGACAAACAAGATTCTGCGAAAGCAATAGAATTTAAAAACCAAGCCTAATTTCGAACCACCTTAATTTTACTTTTTTTCAAACTACCACACGTGTTTGTTAATCAATAATCAAAATGTCAGATACGCTAGAATTTTTGACGATTTTTTTCATCCCCAAAATTCCACCCTCCGTGAAGAAACCTACTGATAAGTATTTTTTAAAAAGTTGCATAGATAGAAGATTTTGCTATATCGATTTAAATGCAATGAGTGATAAAGAGCTCGGGGATTTCATCGCTCTTCGGGAAATAGTTGAGGAATCGATATTTAGTCAGCCGACAGTCGGACAAAGGGATGTCCCTGAAGGAAATTTTACGAGCTTGCGACAAAAACTTTCGAACGGATTTATTCCCGGTAGATAAAGTTGCTCACTGCAAATGCCGATAAATCTAATTTTACAAACAAAAAAATTATGGTATGGCATCGAGGGGGGGGAATTTTTTTTCCAAGTAGAGAAGAGAATTTTTAATCCGCCGGAAATTGATTTTAGGGCAAAAAAAATTTGTTTCGTCTGAAATAAATTTTTTGTGTTGAATAAAATTTATTCTTATCATACCGATTTTTTATAACTGTAAATTTTTCGATAGGCACCCTTAGACAGTCGTGAGACGTTTTTTTCTTACATTAGCCTCATTTCCTCTTTTCCAAGTGAATGTCGAGGCTTTGTCCGTCGAGCATCGAAGGAGAAACCCCTCATTCGTGCCGAGAGGCAACCCCAAGAGGATCCCCGTGTTTGCAACCCCTAAATACCCATCGTCTTTTCACTCAACTTCTTTCCACCCTGTCATTCTCTCTCTTCTCACTAATTTTCATTATTTTTTAGTCTTAAATTTAGTAATCCGATAAATTTTCTTATTTATATAGATTTTTTTCGACATTAATTATGTTTACTTTTTTATATAATTTTACAAATTAATTTCCTCATATTTTTACCAACTCTAAACATTTCATTTTTCCACAATCTTATTTTTAATAATAGTTTTAATTTTTTTAATTAAATTTTTATAGAAACCAATAATTTTTTTTCATTACTTCATTCGAGAACACAAAAGCTTTCATAGTTTTAATTAAATCAATTAGAAATATAACGCTCCTGAACTTTTGCTATTTGATTACCAGCAAATATAATTACAGGTAATTTATTATTAATATCATTAAGACTAACGAAATAATTAATATTTCCAAAAAATTAAATTTTAATCAACAATTTCTATGAAATATATATTTTATATATGAGGAGTTCTTTTTCAACCAGGCCACATTTTTTTTCATCCTCTCCAATTTTTTTCAAAATTTGCCAGTTTGAAATATTAGTCAAAAAGAACGTCTGTGATTTTTAAAAATTTTTTTAGGTGTCCGTTCAGGATTTTCAATTTTTCATTACGAATACTGTATCTAAAAAAATATTTATCAAACAAAAAAAACATAGGAATAGAAACTTTTTTATTTTTTCCACTTTATCGAAAAAAATTAAAATAATAATTTTTCTGCATTGAGAAAATGGAAATTTGGCAAAAAAATGAGAGCAACATTTTTTTAAACCTAATAACACACTTTCGATTTCGGTACAAATTTTACAGGATGTCTGTCATTGGATAAAGAGTCTGCGAAAAAAAATTCAGAATGGCACCTGCAATGGTTACGATGAAAAAAAATAAAAATCCTGCGAAATCTGTATGCGGTTATGAGATTTCGCAGGGTTTTTATTTTTTTTCATCGTAACCATTGCAGGTGCCATTCTGAAAAAATTTTCGCAGACTCTTTACTCAATGATAGACATCCCGTAAAATTTGTACCCAAATCGAAAGTGTGTTATTACGTTTAAAAAAAATTTATTCTCATTTTTTTGCCAAATTTCAATTTTCTCAATGCAGAAAAATTATGATTTTAATTTTTTTCGATAAAGTGGAAAAAATAAATAAGTTTTTATTCTTATGTTTTTTTTCGTTCGATGAATATTTTTTGAGATACAGTGTTCGTAATGAAAAATTGAAAATTTTGAACGGACGCCTAAAAAAATCTTTAAAAAACTCACAGACGTTCCTTGTGACTAATATTTCAAACTGGCAGATTTTGAAAAAAATTGGAGACGGTAAGAAAAAAAGTGGCCTGGTTGAAAAAGAACTCCCATATATGAAAAAAATATTTGCAATATAAGTTTTAAAAAAAAACATTGGTCTTGTCCAATGCTCGTGGTCCTTCCCCTTTAAAACCCACCATTTCGTCCTCTTTCATTTTCATTTATTTCTTTACTCCAAAAATATTCTCACGCACGAAAATTGAAAAAAATGCGACTTGTGTGATATATTTCTTAATTCTTTTTCATTTCGGCTTTGAGACTAAAATACTGCCTTAATATTTTGTCTCTAGATTGAACTCTGGTAAAATAATGACCATGATAAAACAACAATAGCCGGAAATGATTCTATGATGAAAAATCAAATTTTGAAAATTTCATCACGGAACGAAAACGTTTTGTCGATTCGTCAATTATCGAGGGACTTGATTAAACGAGGCATGCATAAATAAAATGGTGGGACAATTGATCGTGCGCGTATAACATAGGGACGAAAAAGGGGATGAACGAGATGCTGATGACAGAGGAAAACGGATACACAACGATTATTCCAGTCACTTCCTCTGACAATCCTGTCCATCCCCATCCACCATTTTCGTGCTTTGCCTGTTCCATTGTTTCAATTCCCACGGAAGTTTTCATAGTGACTGGGCCGATACGCTATGGCCAACCAATGCGGGCGATAAGTGATTGCGACATGAAACGTGTCGACTTTTTCAATGTATATATAGATATATAAAATCCAGGAGAGCTGACAGGATATCCAGGATATCCTTGGAGAAGTTCCATAGAAAACCGAGACTAGAGATAAACGCCCACGATTCTGGAAATACACTGGACCTATGTCTTTAAATTTGCAAAATGAAAAGTAAGAATACGTGAAATTATAAACTGTACTTTATTGTCCCTTTTGTCATATTTAATTTGACAAATTGGTAAAATTCCATTACCACTTCGATTTTTTAAATTAATGATGGGATTTTTTTTAGCGCTAAATTATTATAAATATCATGTCATGGGCATGAGAAACATTTTTTAAATTCATATTGACAGCTGTCAAATTTATTAATGTGATTGAAAAAAATTTGCAATATTTTCGCCTACGTTTTAGAAAATATCGAGACGATCGAAAAATTGTTTGGTCAAATTTGACGAGCAAAGACAATAAATAAATGTTGATACGTTGAATTAATTGATTATCTAGACATTACAAACAATTGTTACTCGCAAAATGTTCTTTTCGATGAGTAAAAAATATTGTTAGCCACTACGTTGCTGTGAGCGAAACGAAAAATCAATCCTCAACTCGCCACAGGGCAATTCTCTTAGTGTCGAGAATACAGTCGGTATAATTTAGCGTTTGCTGGACCGTGAAGTTGCCAAGAAGATAGTGGCGTAAGTGATGGACCTTGGATAATGTGCTGCATCTAATTTAGTCGCTGCGTAAAGAGCCAAGTGAAACTCCTCCCTCGTGCGAAAAAAGTAGGTCTTGGGGCAATAGCTTTTATTAACAGTCTCGAAGATTCCATGGAATCTTCGAGAGCTCACCTTTTCTTCTATCTTTGGGGTTTTAATGAACAAACTGATTCGTGAAAATTAAAAACGTATAGAAGCACTTTTGAGAGGAACCATTTTTTTTCTAGCATGAGGCGGAAGAAAATATCGCTTTTATGATTGTGCAATGCTCTAGGGAAGATTTAAAAAATTATTGCTGTTGAAAAATTGAATTTCTAGCCAGTATGGGGAATCTTCTGTAGTACGCCAGAAATCCGTCAGGTGGCGAGGAGCGCAGCGCTCTCCCGCAAGCGAAGCGCCTCCAACGTAACTATGAATAACGTAGCGGAAGAAGAGCCTGCAGAAAAATCGCTTTCCGCTATTGTGATATTGTCAGAAATTTTAGTTCTTTAAATGTCAAATTAAGGACAACGTATTTTAATGGTTCGGAGAATAGCGGAACTCGTGGTTAACGAGGCGTTTCGCGAATGATTGTTATCGAAAAAATGATTCGAAACTTTTGAGAAAAAGCTGTTGACGAGGCAGCATCTTCGTGATTCTGCAAAGTCTGGCTACTTTACACTCCTACGAAAAGAATTGAAATACTTTCTGGTACAGCAGCTGCTAGTATTCAATACTATATACATTTAAGGATTTTATTATTATATTTGTTGTTATAATTATTGTTAATATTTTTCATTGACCTTACGAAATATCTCGGTAAAAATTGGTTAATTTAATTGCTAAAAGGGTCTATTTTGGTCCATTCACTCTGTACAAAAACTTTGCATCCACATTTTCTTGTGGTGATCCAATACCTTTGAAAATGTAAATAAAATCAGAGACGAATGAAATTAATGGGAAAATTAATTTTGGTCGAGTCGTATTTAAAGAAAAAGATTCTGTTTCAACTGACGTCAAGAATATATATTCGACTCTGGAAGGAGCGAAGGAGGCGAAGGAGGCGAAAGAGAGATGGCAAAAGAAAATCTCATCGAGCCCACACTCGAGTCTCTCATTCACCCCTCCTGGAAGGGGTGAGAGGATTTTCAAAGTTTGCTTTCAACCCCCATGAAAGGTTTCTGGTTCCGCCAATGGGATTGTTCGGAAGATTCACGTGATCTTCGACCAATAGCGAGTAAAATCGTCTTCCCGAAGAAGCGGGGTATCGGGGTAAGAATCCGGAGGACTTAAGAGGACCGGGAATCGAATTGTCGAGGACACTGTTGCTCCTAATTTCGACCGAGTATGTGCGAGTAATATTCTCGAGAACTACCCCAACTTTAATCGTTTTCCTGTTTTGGAAGCTAAAAAAAAAATACAATTAATTCACGAGTCTGCGATTTTTTTTGTCTTTGGACAGTCGCGGCCATTCTCGCGGGTGATTGAATTGAAAAAGTCGGATTTAGTTGCTAAAATTTGCCGCGGTTTTTAGCGTGATTCGTCATGAGTGGATCGGGAAAGGGTCTTTTGGGAATGTGGCTTTACAGAAGGGGCGAAGAATGGGCTATCAAGGAAGGCAGTCCGATGCACAAACCACGACAAGTCAGTGACTCCTTTTCAAATTAACAAATATTTTTATTTTCGTCAATTAGATTTTTTTCTCTCGTCCCAATCCATTCCTGGCTTAAAATAAATGTAAGAAATTTAATGAATTAATTTAATAAATTTCACGAATTTAATTGAATCCGTTTTTCAATAGTTGCCGATCGTCGAGAAAAATCAAGTAAACGAGTCCAAAAATTCCGTCGTTTTCTCGTTGAAGAATCAAGTTGGCGGATTGGCGCGCGCTCTTCAAGTATTTCAAGTATGTTTGAACATTACTTCACGTGTAAATTTAATAAAATTCCCGATTGATGAGAACACTTTTTGCGAGAATTGATGGAGAAAAATTTGTCATGCTTAATTTTTTTGCTTATAATATTGAAATTGAGTTACTACAGAATTTTCAGATTTTTAAATAAAAATAGAAAAAAGAAATCAGTATCGCAATTTTTGTAAATTTTGGTACTTTTCTTTCTTTGGAGTAAACACGATTTGTTAATTTTTGACTAAATTTCATTTTTTCTTAAATCCTTCGCAAATAATAAAAAGACATAAATTTGTCACGATAAAAATTTGCAATTCTTAATGAAGCTTTTTTTCAAGATTTCTTGACAATTCTCAAATTTTTGACGTCGATGAGGCAGTAGTGAAAAAAATTGCACAGGCTTGTTTTGTTTTTCGAAGTAACATATTAAATACTTTCGGGAAGATGAAAAAAGATATCTGTTAAAAGCAGAGCTCTTAATAACAATATTTAGCGGTCGCACATCGCATATTTTTATTTCCCATTTAAATAACACAGGAAAAAAACGTTTCAAACTTTGAAATTTTGTATCTCGGTTTCAAGTCAATGTACCAAAATGAAAGATACATATTTTTGAAGAAAATTGAACGCTCTATAAAAAAGATTTTTTATAATTTTTCGATAAACTCACTCCATCAAAAGTTATTCACGTTTTAATATAGTATATGAGGTACTCCAGCCCAAGTGTGTAAACCCGTTTCCCTCGCCCCCTCGGATTTATGTCATTTTTTTTATATGATCGCATTGAGTCTAAAATACACCCTCATATTTTTTTCAGATTTTCCCAAACATCCCTTATTTCAATTTTTTTTTTGAAAAAAACGCCATTTCTCAAAAATCTAAAAAAATTCTGAAAAAACCGTGACCACATATAAAAATTTTCAAGCTATCACCCGTAGTGGGCAGATTTTTTTTTCTGTGTTTTACCGGCTATTAACGTTCTCAAAATTCCAAAAAATTCTCAAATAGCTCACCTTGAGCAGATACTCAATTTGAGTACCAAAATAATTCAGTATCTGCTCAAGGTCAGCTATTTGAGAAATTTTTGGAATTTTGAGAACGTCAATAGCTTGTAAAACACAGAAAAAAAAATCTGCCCACGATGGGTGATAGCTTGAACATTTTTATATATTGTCACGGTTTTTTCAGAATTTTTTTAGATTTTTAAAAAATGGCGTTTAATAAAAAATTTTTTTTGAATTTATCACGTAAAACACAGAAAAAAAATCTGCCCACTGCGGGTGATAGCTTAAACATTTTTATATATTGTCACGGTTTTTTCAGAATTTTTTTAGATTTTTAAAAAATGGCGTTTTTTTTCAAAAAAAAAATTTTGAAATAAGGGATGTTTGGAAAAATCTGAAAAAATTATGAGGGTGTATTTTAGACTCAATGCGATCATATAAAAAAAATGACACAAATCTGCGAGGGTGAGGGAAACGGGTTTACACACTTGGGCTGGATTACCTCATATGCATATTAGAATGTGAAAATGGGTGAATTTATGTTGGTAATTTCTTTAAAAATTAGGTAATTTATGTCAATGTCAAATTTTATGTCAAATTTTCTTTGATTGGATTAAAAATTTTTCTTAATCTTGGAAATTTGGATTGCTTCATCATTTTTGCCCTCTTCAAATCTTTGTTCAAGAGCGAGTACAATTTTGGGCTTACTCAAATTTGAGAGTACTCATTTTTGGGTTCCTTCTCATATTTATAATTGAGTACTAAACTCGCTCTAGAATGTATATATTTAAAAAAACCAATTTTTCATTTCTTAGAATTCTCAAAATTCTGAGCTCGAGAAAGTGAAAAAAATAATATTGGATCCTTTTTATTTTTAATCTTCAATTATTTACAACGTCTTCAAATAGAAAGTTAGATTTTTATGCACAATCCAGAGTCGATATTCTTTTTTTTTCTTTTTGACCGATGACTGGATTCCCAAAAACTTAATATTAATCATCGACCTAAAACATTAATATTACGAACGAAATAGGAAATAAAGTTGAGTTTGATTAAACTGAATGAATTATATTAAATTTAATTTTATAAAATTAAAATGACATTCTCTTAACTTTGAAATTGGAACTGGGCACTGAAATCACATTTTTCAAAAAATCTCACAGTTTATTAGAATTGTGAGGAATGGGTCGTTTTTTTTTTGCAAATAAGGATTTGGGAGTAAACGTTGTTCACATCGAATCACGAAAATCCGCTCGACGAGGATCCGAGTTCGAAATCCTCGTCGACGTCGAATGCGACGGCAAAATAATGGAACAATTAATGAGGATGCTCAGTCGCGAAGTTGCGGCGATAAATCTCGCTCAATACGAGGAAATTGGCGACGTACCTCATGGACCAACCCTCTCGGCTGCCCCTAGTTTTGGTGAGATTTTTCGCTCTCATTTTCATTTTTTTTAATTCAAAAAATAATACGCCAGGGCTTCAGTTGTGAATTTTCCACAAATTTGAATCTGGAGAAATTTCCATCGCCCTTAAGGTTGTTTAGAAGCTATGAAACCTTTGAATGTTAATTCTTCAATAAATAGCTTATTAATCGTAGCGAAATTTTTACACGACCTCCTGAATACTTCATGCAAGAACATACCAAATTTTCAGAATTCTATCATCATTACTTCAACCTCTTTAAGGGTTAAAATAAAAAAATGATGAGGAAATTCTGAAAATTTGGTATGTTTTTGTATGAGGTATTTAAGAGGTCGTGTAAAAATTTCACGACGATTAGAAAGCTCGTTATGAAGAAATTAACGTTTTCTTAAAAACAATTTTTTAAACAAATAAAAAAAATGTTTATCAATAAACTTCGTTTTCTTTCCGTTGCTTTCAGTACATTGTGGATATTAAAAAATTGAGAGGTCAATAAAAAAACTTATCGCAAAGTTATGTCAGTTTCCATAAGACTACATTTAATTTTATTTAATTTGTTAATCTCAATTATTCGATAACGAGCTTCCAAATCGTCGTGAAATTTTTACACGATCTCTTAAACACTTCATTGAAAAACATACCAAATTTTCAGAATTTTTTCATTAACCTTGATTTGCTTCTAAACAACCTTAAGGTGCTATCCTGGTCTAGAGACATACATTTTGAGCGTTTTGATAAGAAAAAAAAATTTTACCATTCATTGTTTTTTAAATATATTTATTAATATTTTAGCTATAAAGAAAAAAATTGTCGAGAAAAAAAATGAAAATTAAATAAGTTACAAGCTAGTAAAGTTGGGCTAAAAAAAGGGGGTGCATGGGCTGGCTGACACGATTGCAACCTTTCTCGTCATCCGATACAAAATTAAAGAAAATATTCTTAATTAGTAAGAATATCGTTATAGCCCCACTTTAGGGAAAACGAAAAAAAAAATTTCGCAAAATGGCGGCTGTCAGAACAAAAAAGGCGTTATTCGGTTCTTTTTCCATAGTTTTTAATTCTTTTAAAACAGGAAAAAAAATAATTTTGATAAAAAGTTGGTAAGGGCGATAGAGAGTTATACATTGAAGATTTTTGTAAAGAATTTGTAGTAAATCGGTTGAGTAGAATTTGAGATGTCATGTCAGCCGTGCTGAGAAAAGTAGTTTTGAGGAAAACGTCTATAGCCCAGTTAGCTGCGTCACTAAAATAGCTATAACTGCGTAAATTATTGGAATTAAGAAATTTCTTTTCGAGGATATATTCTTAAAGGCCTAAACTTTAAAAATATGCCAAAAATTGATTATTTTAAATTCTTGACCTGAATATGTCCTTGAATCGTACAAAGATACCCTTAAATTTGAGGCTTCTTTTGAGAACCCTTTTTGAGATTTTTCTTAACTAGCAAATTCTTTTTAAATCGACAGATTTCAGCGAAGTCGACATGCCCTGGTTTCCAAGAAAAATCGGCGACCTCGATCAAGCCCAAAAGGTTCTCATGTACGGATCGGATTTGGATGCTGATCATCCGGTAAGATTTTTTCTGTTCTACGCGCAAATCGAGATTCAACGATTAAAAATGATTTCACGAAATTTCAGGGATTCAAAGATCCGATATATCGAAAAAGACGCCAACAATTTGCAGATATTGCAAACAATTATAAACAGTGAGTATCGTGAATAATAAATGAATAAAAAAAAGTGATGAATTAATTCAATGGAATTAAAGTCAAATTTTTTTTATTATCAGCGGTCAGCCGATTCCAAAGATTCAATACACGAAGGAAGAAATCACCACTTGGTAAAAAATTATTTTTCTCAAATATCCTTAAGCCCTAAAAGGTCTTGATTTTTTTTTCAAAACAGAAAATGAACGATAAATATTGATTTCTAAAGAAAATATCGAAAATTCCATCAACATCGAGGACTTTTTTTAAGCATTGAACTTATTAATTAATATTTAATTCACATTTTTGAAAAACTGGAAATAATTCACTAAAAGCCTCTCTTTTGTCACTGATAAATGGCAAACTTTCACAAATTTCGAAAAGGATGATAGAAGAATAGTTGGATTATTGGGAAGGAATAGAGCGATAAATACGTGCTTTTCAAACTACGACGCCAATCAGCGTGAAAACTCTTCTCGATTTACCATCGAGAGTTTCAACGTCTCATATGTGGGTCATGATGTTTCCCTTCGGCGTTAACTTCGACGTATTCTCGTCTCGATGCAGAAAGGAAAATTCTATACAGTAAAGCGAGCGAGGGCGTCCGTTGCTTTCGTGCTAAATGACACATTCGATGAATTCAATGCACCCCTTAATTGCCCTGATTCGATTCGTTCTCACTCGAGATACACCGTGAGGTAGAAAATCCCGTCTATTTTACGTCCCGACTAATTGTCGCCGCCTTTCAAAATCGTTTAAAGCGAAGTTTATCGCTTTGTTTCGTTGATTGCTCTTATTTGTCGATTTTACAAAATCAACCGGAGAAAAGGACAATCGTAGATTCTTGATTCATGAGAATTTTGATAATTTCATCAGTTTCGACAATTTTATCGAATTATTTTTAGGGGCACCGTTCTTCGCGAATTGCATCAACTTTATCTCAAACACGCATGCAAAGAGTATCTGGAAAATTGGCCCAAATTAGTCAAGTACTGCGGCTACAGGTATTTTTTTATTTCATTATTTTATTGCTATTCTACTGCAATTTTTTTTTGTATACTCAACTCATCCTGAAAACGTTTTGACGACTTTAGGGAGGATAATATACCGCAATTGCAGGACTTATCTGTTTTTCTCAAACGTGAGTATTTTGTATCGAATAATTTTGTCCACTGTATGTTTAAGAAGCGACCGATTTGGTTGTTATTAATATTTTGCTTCCTCATAAGGAGCTTTGTTTTCGCGAAAAAATTTTTTTTCGCCATTTTCATGTCAGTATGTTCAAAATGTCCCAAAACGTCGAGAAATCACATTTAGAAAAAATGTCCGGATGTGTGTGTGTGTGTGTGTGTGTGCGCGCGCGCGCGCGTGTGTGTGTGTGTACGCTTTGTGCTTTCCTTAAAATGAATATGTCTGGAGAACGCTTTGGGCGATTAACTTGAAATTTGGTATACACGTGTATGTCTCGTATGTCTCTATACACGTCTGTCTCTGTTCCAAGTGCAATTTTTTTTGAAATTGCAAACCAATTGTCTATTTGGCTGGATTTTGTATTTTCTGTAAATTGTTTGTTAGTCGTTTAAATTTTGTAATCTTGCAGTTACCACCCTGAAATTTTATGTGCAGATACACTTTATAATAAGGACGGTTGGGATTGAATTTGGGAAAAATCGCTCAAGAGGTTCGGTTTGAAAAAAAAATTTAATTTTTCGCAAAAAATTTGTAAGTTCTCTAACTTTTGTAATTTTTCATCTATCGAGCTGAATTTTTGTGTGACGATAAACTCAATGACAATGAAAAATAATACCGAATTTCATAAAAATCGCGTGAGGGGTTCGGTTAAAATTTTTTTTTGAAATTTCCATAAAAATTTTGTTAACGCTCCAACGTCCGCATTTTTAGAAGTATCGAGCTAAAACTTTTTGCACAAATACACTAGATCGACGGCAGTATGGAAGAACGTGCTATCTCAAATTGTGCTAGAAGAACGTGCTATCTCAAATTGTGCTAGAAAAACGTGATATCTCAAAATGTGCTAGAAGAACGTGCTATCTCAAATTGTGGTAGAAGAACGTGCTATCTCAAATTATGAGAGAAGAAGGTGGTATCTCCAAATGTGATCAATTGGAGATACCACCTTCTTGTCTCATAATTTGAGATAGCACGTTCTTCTACCACAATTTGAGATAGCACGTTCTTCTAGCACAATTTGAGATAGCACGTTTTTCTAGCTCAATTTGAGATAGCACGTTCTTCTAGCACAATTTGAGATAGCACGTTTTTCCATACTGCCGTCGAGATGATAAGAATGGTTAAGGTTGAATTTGTTTAAAAACGCTCAAGATGTTCGTTCGCAAAAATTTTTTGAAATTTTCGAAAAATACTTGTTAACACTAAGTTTCCTAATTTAGCAGCTATCGAGGTTACTTCTCTAGCACCAATACACTGGACGACAAAAACAATTAATAATGTAATTGAACGGAATTGCTAAAAAATCATGCAAATTAGAAATTTGCACATAGCTTCTTCATTTGTATCCGTCGTTCGTGAAGCTTCCTTTATGAGGAAGCCATGATAATTAACATACATGTCATAAAGATGGTCAAGGAGATCCTCATAAAAGAGGGTTGACGAGTGACGGAAAAAAATGAGGAAGCTATGTGTTTTTATTATTGAAAAGTAGATTTTCTCCTCGAAGAATTGTTTATCTAATGGTGAAGAATGAATTTAATTTTTGCAACTATTTGTTATAAATAAATTACGTTAATTGAAATTGTCTTTCTCAATTACATGCTTGCACTTAAAAATTCGTACTTTCTGTAATATTCAAAATTTTCGGATTGTTCTTACGGTATTTTGAAGAGGAAGATTCATACTTATCATTAAAAAATGTCATATTATCTTTTTTTTTTTAAGTACTTATTTATTTTATTTATTTTATTTATTTTATTTATTTTATTTATTTTATTTATTTTATTTATTTTATTTATTTTATTTATTTTATTTATTTTATTTATTTTATTTATTTTATTTATTTTATTTATTTTATTTATTTTATTTATTTTATTTATTTTATTTATTTTATTTATTTTATTTATTTTATTTATTTTATTTATTTTATTTATTTTATTATTGTTTTATAATGTTTATGATATTTTGGATTGCGCAGGAATGACCGGTTTTCAGCTACGACCAGTTGCGGGATATCTGTCACCGAGAGATTTTCTCGCTGGTCTAGCTTTTCGAGTTTTTCACTGCACGCAGTACATACGTCACTCATCGGATCCATTTTACACTCCCGAACCGTGAGTATATTTGGGTGAATCAACATAGCTCGCACAATTAGGATATGTTCGTATTTGAATTGAATCTTGTATTTTATGATCTTCTGTCAGTGACTGCTGTCATGAGCTTTTGGGACACATGCCGCTTCTGGCAAATCCGAGTTTCGCCCAATTTTCTCAGGAACTCGGACTCGCTTCCCTCGGCGCTTCCGACGAGGACATTGATAAACTCGCGACGGTGAGCCTTTTTTATCGTAGAAAAATCCAAAAAATTTCAAAATTCATAGATTATTAAAAAAAAAAACATTGCAAACTTTGATTTGATTAACTTACCAAATCATAAGCGGATCAGGGAAAATCTGGGGTAACTCAAAACGATCCCAGAAGAATTTAGTTGAATCAGGAAAATTTTATTATTCGATCGATTAATCAGCACGGAACCTTAGGTTTTTTTCCACATAAGGTAAATGTCCCAATTATTGAACAGCTAAGGATCTGGGGATTGAATTCGGTGAGAAAAAAAAATAAAATCAAGAAAAAAAACCATCGCTTTCATGTTCAAATGATACTTTGATATTTTTACTTTCGAAAAATCACCCTTAAAATTATTTTTAAATGATTTCAAATGAAACAAAAAATAACAATGTAAAGCATGCAAATGTCCCAATTATTGAACACTGGAAGTGCCTATGTCCCTAATATTGAACAGGCATGTCCCAGTTATTGAACACTCTCGAGAATTCTTATTCCGTTCTGAAAATATTATTTTGGGTACAATATTAAGAAATAAAAGCAAAATCAAACACTTAAATAATCTTTTATTAATCATGTAAAGATACAAAAATATATATTCAGTCGCTTTTGACAGGTTTTTGGTTCATTCGCATTTGGTTTATTTTTGCTTTTCATTTTTATTTTCAGCTTCCTCTTTTTTGATGTTCTTTATTTCTTCTTTTCTTTTTATGTTTATTGCACGAAAATACAAATAAAAAATATATTTGACGATCTTAGAGTTTCTTCTAATAAAAAGTTTATGGGATCGATATATCGAAATATCGAATCTTTGAAGCCTCTTTATTCGTGCTGTGAAATTGGCTCTTATACACGAGAATTCCGAATTATCCGAGTTCCGCTGTCAGTTTGACAGTTGCGCGTATACGCTACTGTCGGAATGAAACATACATATTTTTATTCGTATGCATAGATTTGTATGGAGCTCGACGAGTCCATGATGACGTGGTTTTCAAAAATTTCGAAAAAAAACTTTTTCGAAGAATGGAATGGAATGGAATTTTCGATTCAAAACACAGGCTTCAAACCCTGAAACGACGAAAAAATACTTTTTCGTGGAATGGAATAGAATGGAATTCTCGATTCAAAACACTTCAAATCTTGAAACGACGAGAAAACACTTTTTCATGGAATGGAATGGAATGGATTGGAATGGAATGGAATTTTCGATTCAATTAAACCCAGCCTTCAAACCTTGAAACGACGAAAAAAAACTTTTTCGTGGAATGGAATGGAATGGATTGGAATGGAATTTCCGATGCAAAATACAGGCTTCAAATCTTGAAACGACGAAAAAAATTTTTTTCGTGGAATGGAATAGAATGGATTGGAATGGAATGGAATTTTCGATTCAATTAAACCTTGAAACGACGAACAAAAACTTTTTCAAAGAATGGAGTGGAATGGAATTTTCGATTCAAAACACAGGCTTCAAACCTTGAAACGACGAAAAAATACTTTTTCGTGGAATGGAATGGAATGGAATTCTCGATTCAAAACACTTCAAATCTTGAAACGACGAGAAAAAACTTTTTCGTGGAATGGAATGGAATAGAATTTTCGATTTAAAACACAGGCTTCAAATTTTGAAATGACGAAAAAAAACTTTTTCGTGGAATGGAATGGAATGGATTGGAATGGAATGGAATTTCCGATGCAAAACACACGCTTCAAACCTTGAAACGGCGAAAAAAACTTTTTTGTGGAATGGAATGGAATGGATTGGAATGGAATTTTCGATTCAAAACACAGGCTTCAAACCTTGAAACGACGAAAAAAAACTTTTTCAAAGCCAGTGTTTTGAATAGAAAATTCCATTCTATTCCAATACATTCCATTCCATTCCACGAAAAACTTTTTTCTCGTCGTTTCAAGATTTGAAGCCTGTGTTTTGAATAGAAAATTCCATTCTATTCCAATACATTCCATTCCATTCCACGAAAAAGTTTTTCTGCGTCGTTTCAAAATTTGAAATGACAATTTCCATTCCATTAGATTGAATGGAATGGAATGGAATTCTTGATTCAAACACTTCAAATCTTGAAACGACGAGAAAAAACTTTTTCGTGGAATGGAATGGAATGGATTGGAATGGAATGGAATTTTCGATTCAATTAAACCCAGGCTTCAAACCTCGAAACGACGAAAAAAAACTTTTTCGTGGAATGAAATGGAATGGAATTTCCGATTCAAAACACAGGCTTCAAACCTTGAAACGACGAAAAATAAACTTTTTCGTGAAATGGAATGGAATGGAATAGAATTTTCGATTAAAAACACAGGCTTCAAATTTTGAAACGACGAAAAAAAACTTTTTCGTGGAATGGAATGGAATGGAATTTCCGTTTCAAAACACAGGCTTCAAACCTTGAAACCTTGAAACAACTGACACCTACCTTACCTGGAAATTATGAATTTATTGATAAAAAAAAATGGTTTAGTTAAGAACTCGTCGAAATATTTAGAATTTCGTCTGTTCTTGGCTAAACAATTTTTATTTATCGATAAATTCATAATTTCCAGGTAAAACTATGTCAGTTGTACATGAAGAAGAGAAACACGCTGAAGGACCCGTCGAAATATTAAAAATTTCGTCTGTTCTTAGCCAAACAATTTTTTTTTATCGATGAACTCATAGTTTCCAAGTAAAAACTGTGTCATTTGTACATGAGGAAGAGAACACGCTGAAGAACTCATTGAAATATTTAGAATTTCGTCTGTTCTTAGCTCCAAGTACGACCGAAAAATTTCGGTCAACAAATCCGCTAGAGTTCGAGGCACGCATTTTTTCTCGGGTATGAATTTGAAAGTTGCCACTCGGGAATTTTTAAAGTCGCACATTACATATCCGAGCTTAACATTTAGAAATATGTATTTCAATTCCTAAATATTTTTGCAATTAATACATTTCAGACCATATTCAAGGTCGAAGCGCTGCAGCGCTGACGAGCAGCTGCTCGCGCGCGTGAGCGCGCGTCTCCGTTCCCTAGTTATTATTAAAAGAATAAAGGTGAGTTTATTCAGGAACTTACAGTTTTTGTTTGAA
Organism: Alloplasta piceator; assembly: GCA_946863875.1. NCBI lineage: Eukaryota > Metazoa > Arthropoda > Insecta > Hymenoptera > Ichneumonidae > Alloplasta > Alloplasta piceator. The sequence continues at coordinate 75,489,720 of OX333071.1, forward strand.
TAAATCCGATTCACACGATCTGCCACGCGTTAACTTGTCTCGATGTTTTGATGGGTTTAATGACGCCATCTTGGAGAATTCGAGTGTTCAATAATTGGGACACACTGCATTTTCCATGTCCCAATGATCGAACACCGTATTTTTTAACAAATAATTAATTTAATTTTTTTTTAATTGTTATTTGTAAGAAATTTTCTGCGGAACCTGAAACGCCTTTACTTTTTGCGATGCGACAGTTTTTGAATTTTTTATGCCCTTACGCATGAAGCGGCGCGTCTTAGCAAAAACGATAAGCATTTGTCACGAGACGTCAAATCGGGTCACCGTTGCTGATTAAATAATTTTTTTGCAATGCCTGCCCCGAAAGTGCGATTTTCGATGGGTGTTTGACGTGCGGGAAGTGGCTAATTTCCCAACGATGCTTAACATTCCCGCACTTGTGCGGGAATGTCAGATTCCCGAACTTGTGCGGGAATAACTCTATTTATAGCTCACTTTACCCCATTGATTTACGAAAAAACGGATTTTTTTACAGTTGATCGTTTTTTGTTCTACGATTTTAAACCGATTAAACAAACTTGAATGTAGCGGAATTCATGTGACACGTAACGTCAACTTATGACAGTCGCATTTTCTGAGGGAATACGGAATACAGAATGGATGAAGAAAACGAGCGCCGAAGAGCATCTACACCCGTGGAACTGATTGAAGCCGCTATATCGGCCGAAGAGAAATTATTACCGAAGAAATCAAAGGACAAATATTTGAACATCTATGCAAAATTCATGGAATGGAGAGTGTCTAAAAAACAACCTCATTTTCGGAAACAATTTTAATGGCGTATTTCGATGAGCTATCAAAAAGTTTAAAGCCATCAACTCTTTGGTCTCAATATTCAATGCTTATAAGTACTTTGAGTCTGCATCACAACGTCAACATACAAAATTACACGAAACTTATGGCCTTTTTAAAATCATGACATTTAATACAAATAATTGTTCAAATGTTACATTTCATGTAAGCGAAAAATAAACTTACTGCTGGTTATATATATACGAGTTCTTATTTGAATATGTCATTGGTTTTATTGAATCTCAAATCCCACTTTCGGGGCAGTCATTGCAAAAAATAATGTATGCTACATGTGCAAAAAAAACGAATTTCATCGCGCGTAAGTTGCCGCATTCGCCTCGACTTATGGTGCATTTCACACTCGTACTCGTGTGAAATACACCATAAGTCTTCGGTTCATGCGGCAACTTCACGCGCGATGGAATTCGTTGTTTTCTACACTTGTAGCAAAAATTACTATTTTCTCTATTAATTAAAGCTTTTTTTGCACAAGTAAGGTAAAATTTCGATAGCTAAAAGTTCCATGTATTTAATGAAATTTTTATAAATAAGTAAACGCATGCAGGTGAATGAGAAATAATAAAAATACAAGATAGTGTTCAATAATTGGGACATTTACGGAGAGGTATCCAAAATGATCCCTTTAGGAAAAAAATGCATTTTCAATATGAAGAATCAAAATATAATTTCTTAATTCAGATTACAATTTTAATAATTATAATTATAATTCTGATTATAATTATTAGGCAATTTTTTTATTATGATTCGCGAAATTTTTTAATTACCATTGCAGTTGTATTTCTTCACCGTGGAGTTCGGTCTGTGCAAGCAAGATGGCGATCTTCGTGTATACGGGGCCGGGTTATTGTCCTCGGTCGCCGAGTTGAAGCACGCACTCGAGGCAAGCGAGAAAACTTTCAGATTCGAGCCCGACGTTACTTGCAAGCAAGAGTGCATAATAACTGCATTTCAGAATGCATATTACTACACGGAGAGCATTGAAGAGGCGAAGGAAAAAATGAGGTACAGAAAAATGTCTTGAAGATCGATGACAATCGATCGATTGATCGATCGATCGATAATTTCATTTAATCAAAAGGATCAATTCTCTTTTCATTTTTTTTTACCGCATTCACATACGACAATAAAACATATAAGAGAATATATTTCTGGTATACTTTCGATATGTTTGAAATATATTTTTTGCCTTCATATATTTAACATATATTTCAAAATATCTCCCTAATGGAAAGAAGATATATAGAAAAATCTATCCAAGATGTGAAACGTCATTTATGTATGAAAAATATATCGAAAATATATTTAAGATGTATTGTAGAATATATTTCAGATATATCTCAGATATATTTAATATAATATAATTTAATACAAAAGTATATTTGATATATTGGAAATGTATTTTTTATATACGTCGCATACTTTATTTCAGCAGGGCGATTGAATGATTTTTTATGACAATATTCTTTGTCCTTAAGGGAGTATTCTGGTCTAGAATTTTGAAAAAATCATTTTTTCTTGCATATTCGCGAAGGCCTCTGTTCTACACATTACATTTTCTGTACAAAAGTTTCTACACAAATTATTCTACACAAGAAAAGTGACAAGGAATGTTATTCTACACAAGAGAAGTTCTACATCGATTTCTACACACATTATTCTACACAAGCGAAGTGAAAAAAGGTTTATTGCGGTTTATTGCGGTAAAAGGGTGCTATTATACACAAAATTATTCTACACCAGTTTCTTGACACATTATTCTGTACAAGAGAAGTGGCAAGGGATATTATTCTGTACCAAAATTATTCTACACATGACACTTTCTGCAGACAAGTTTCGCAAATAGCTTAATCGTGGTCCCCAGGCAATTTCCGGTTCAAAACACAGGCTTTGAACCTTTGAAACGATGAAAAAAAACTTTTTCGTGGAATGGAATGGAATGACCCATCAATTAATTTGTCAAAAAAAACTTTTTGCAAATGGATCCGCCAAAATGATTTTTGTCATTTTTAAGCATGATCCGTAAGGAATTTTAGAATCGTAAAAAGCATAATCATGGTCCCCAGGCAATTTCCGATTCATACACAGGCTTTGAACCTTGAAATGACGAAATTTTTTTTCATGTAATGGAATGGAATGGAATGACCCATCAATTAATTTGTAAAAAAAAACTTTTCGCAAATGGATCCGCCAAAATGATTTTTGTCATTTTTATCATGATTTTTAAGCATTAAGGAATTTAACCATCGCAAATAACTTAATCGTGGTCCCCAGGCAATTTCCGATTCAAAACACAGGCTTTGAAACGACGAAAAAAAATCCCAGAGCTCCACACTCGGAACAGCCAAGGTCATTTGCAAATGGATCCGCCAAAATGGTTTTCGGCACATCTAAGCATGATCCATAACGAATTTTTTTTTTATCGCAAATAGCCTATTCCTGTTTCCCAGGAAATTGCCGATCCAAAACACACGTTTTGAACTTTCAAACAACTTTTTCTTAAGCAATGCAGACGCTCTGTGAGTCAAGTATGGCGGATTTTTGGCTGTTGTGAAAAAAAGACCGGTAAAAATATTTTTTTTATATCAGGTTCGACAAAACGCTCAAAATGTATGTTTCTGGACTAGAATACCGCATTAATAATAAATAAAGAGAGGGAGAGCAGTGGCCAAGTGGCTAGAGCGCGGGTCTCGTAATCCGCGGGACCCGGGTTCGAACCCTACCGACACCGCTGAAAAACATTCCAATTTTTCAAGTCTTTATCAGCTGCAATCCCGGTGGGTTGGGACCCCACCTTAAAATAATGGAATCCCAATGACCTCATTGCGATGAGTGGGCGGTTAATTGTACTGTGCAAGCGACTGGCTCACTGGATCGCAATGGAGGAGGTAACTACCTAACCGACTGATGATAGTCGTGCTTAGAGCGTGCTCGCATTACTACCCAGGTGGGATTTAACAAATGGCCCGACGTTGGGCCAGTACTAAATGCCAGGCGTACAGGCTTGGCCCAAAGCTGACTCCCAGTATCGGGCCAGCATTATGCCGGTACTGGTTTGTTAACCTCGGCCCAACTCTGGCATGCAATGTCGGCCCAATACTGGTATTACATGGCGGCCCAGCGCTGGCATACAACGCCGGCCCAGCGCTGGCATACAATGCTGGCCCAGCGCTGGCATCAAATCGTGGCCCGGCGTTGGCATTTAATGACGGCCCTGTACTGGCATCCGATGCTGGCCCGACGCTGGCATTCAATCATGGCCTAGTACTGGATATAAATAGGTGGATATAAATAAATGTTAATGCGGATCGCATTAAGAAATAATTTTCAAACTCAGACCAGATTATATAAAAATGATTATAGAAATATTTATTTAATATTCAACAAACGTATTTCTGAAGTAAGAAAAAAAACAATGAATTGACGTCTTCATTAAGTGATTCGTCATTTGGCGATTCGTCAAGTGATGAAGAAACTACTTCATCCTCGATGTCATCGTTGTCATCTTCGACAATGAAATGCGAATTTTCAAGATTAGAACATTGAATCGTTACAATCGGATCCATCAAATCACGATTATTTTTTTTTTGCTTTTTCGCCGGTTGTTCTATATCTTCCTCACTGATTATTTTCGGAACGCAATTTTTTTAAAAACGGTATTTTTTCACTCTCGAAATACTGGAACGTGGTTTCAACATTTTTTACGATGATCGAATGACATCTACGTGTGCGAACATAACCTCTTAAACATACCGAGTGTATGGGATAACCGGGCCTGGCCCAGCACTGGCATAACGGCTGGCCCAGCCGTTATGCCATTGTTGGCCCGACGCTCAGTTTTAGCGTTGGCCCGACGTTGGCTTCAAAGGTTGGCCAGACTTGGCCCGAGGTTACAATGCCAGCATCGGCACACTGCGTTGGGCCAATGCTGGGCCATGTGACAAGCTCTGGCCAATCCCACCTGGGTACCGACGGGTGCTTAGGTAGAGTTTACCGTCTGTATCAGTGAAGGTTTTTCTGCAGTTTTCCCTTCACTCTCGGCAGAATTGCGATACAGAATGGAAAAAGTGTAGGGTGCGGGCTGCAGCCCCGGCCTTACTAGGAAAAGGGGGGGGATTAGTATAAAGCAATGCTGTACACGGGTAATAAACAAATAATAAATAAAGACATTGATGATCGTTTTTTTTTCCACAGAGCATTCGCCAATCAGATAAAACGTCCCTTTGGTCTACGTTACAATCCGTATACTCAATCGGTCGAGGTTCTCACGGATGCCCAAAAAATTACTGCCCTCGTTAGCGAATTGCGCGGCGATCTTTGCATCGTTTCGAATGCATTGAGAAAAATTCACGAACAGGACGATACCGTCGACGTCGAGAGAATAACGAGCCTCCTGACGCAGGGCATCGATCTTCCTCATGATCAATCGTCGTCGGACAGCGACGACGATGACAAGAGTCCCAATGTCGAGGATTCGAGAAATCTCGAAACGACCAACAATGACAACGCTGATTATCATCCTGATCTTAATGTCATGACTCGTCAACGTTAAAAATGGCAAAAGAGAACGAAAAATCTAAATAGCAATGTAGTTGAAAAAGATTTAACTTCGAACGTATTTACATTCTTGTGTCTTGAGGTGCTTGAAAATTACACATTTTTTCGATTTTGCTCAAAAAATAACAAAATCCTAGCGAAGCAAAAACCTAGGATCCTCCTCTGTCTCGTTAATATAAATTTGAAAAAATTGACTTTTTTTAAAAATTGATTCTGTGTTTGGTTGCAAAATACTCGTACTAAAAAGTCTAAAAATTCCAGAATTTTATTAAAAAATTATTCATAGTTTCGCCTACACAGATTTTTCATTTTCAAAAATTCGTTTCCAAATTTTTCATGAATACGAGACACGTTTTCGAAATTAGTGAAATTAGTGGCCTCTCCCTTCACGAAATTTTATTTTTATTTTTCCAACTTATAAAAATCACAATGAGCAATGAAATCTAAATTAAGTGCAATTTTGAAGCACCTTAATGTGTCTATTTCCCGCTGCTGATAACAATGCTGATTATAATGACGATCGATAATAATTATTATGATGATTCTTCACTTCGAGCATGTCAATGTACAAAATGTTGAAAATTTTATCGTTTTAAAATATTTAAAATATTTCTCGTCCGAAAAATCGGATCGTATTCGAATGTATCATGTAAAAATATAGAGATTCGTTGTCGGAGACCCTTTTTATTTTCTCAAAAATTCAACCATCCTGCGGTCAAATTTGAATGAAAATTTTATTAAAATTTAATCAAATTTGCGAACGATTTTTAATAAATATCTTTAATGATATTATATATTAATAGTAATGATATTGGAATATTATTGAGTTTATATTAACCATATTAATTATGGAAAAATTAATGATATGGGTCATTCCATGTCAAATCGACCAATAGTTGGAATCAACCCCTTTCAATTTCGATGAAACTTGGTCAGAAGATTTCTTTTTTGTCATAAAACAAAGTTCTACCAAAGGAAAAAAATTAAATTTTTTTTTCGAAAGTTATGCCAAATTCAAAATTTCACTATTTTTTTAAATTTTTCAAGTGTATTTTTTAAATATCTCGAAAATATCGTTACGGAAAAAAAATATTTTGTATTCATTTTAAAGAGTACTTAGGGGTACGAAAAAAAAAATATTCCGAAACAAAATTTTGAAAAATGATGAATTTGGAGCATTTTGAATTTTTAAAAATCGTGAAATCCACGATCAACATTAAATTTTTCGTTCAATTTTTATTATATAATACCTTGTACTAATCTTAAGATCCTGAAATTTTCAGAAAGGTCTTTTTTTCTCCAAAAATATGAATTTTTGAATTTTGGTAAACAAAATTTTCTTTTTTTTACCTCCGAGGTGTAAAGTTGAGCTATCATGTAATTTTGTAATTTTCAGCAGTAAAAATTACACAATTACATGATTCATCAACTTTATTCAACCAATATTTATATTTAAATTTATTTTTTATATTATTTTATTTATATTTAATTTAAATTAATATTTAAATATTGGTTTTTCGACATTTTTCAAAACTCGCTCGAACCTGACCAAAATGGTTTTCTATAGATTCTAATAATAATAAAACAAAAATGGTAATAAAAAAATTGAGACAATAATCACCGTTCAGTGTGGTTAACATTTATTAGACATCATACATTCAATGCATTTCGCCTATACAATATATTTACTCGTCTCTATGTCATCTAAACAGTCAAGGAATTAAAAAAAAAAAAATCACCTCACAATAGTTTTTCCTTTTTTGCTTTTCCAATCGTCATTTCTTCTCTTGCTTCTTTCTCAAACACAATTGTCCTTAAATACACGAGGATGCTTCATCGGTTACCGATTTTATAAAATATATACATGCATAATTCAATTATACTCTATATATGTTCTTTTTTGTTGATTTTTCCGCTTTTCTCCAGTCGAATTTTTTTTCAAACTGTTCTTTGTACGCTTCCATACAAACTATTACATGCACTTTTTCGGATCACCGTTCATCGAAGGGACGCTCGTCGTCGATTGTTTCAACATTATATATATATATGTGAGTATTTTTCTCTTTGATTTTATATCCCAAAATTACAGGAACTGGATTTTTTTTAATTTCCTTCTATTTTTTAATTACACTTAGTCGTAAATACTTTTGGTTGTCATTCGGACGATTCGGCTCGCGTACATTTAATTGTCAGCCCAGCGAGAGGAATTATCGTTATCAGTGATTTTTTTCAACCCTCTTCAACTGCCACTTTATTTTGCTGTTGCAAAAAAAAAATTTCTCAAGTGCCCAATCAGAATATTCAAATATCGGGACTTTAGAATTTTTTTTAATTTTTACGCCTTAAAGGGGAAGCCACTGTAAAAATTATTATTTTTTTGCTTTTCTTCAGAGTATACATTTTCAAAAATAATTCAGGTAATATTTTACTTTCAAATTCTGAAGATTGCCTGAGTTGAATAAACAGAGAACATTAAAAAGGAAAAAAATTATAATTCGTCGCCATTTTGTAATTGTGAAATAAAAGCTACGTGTAACGATAGCTACATTTGTATAGATACTTATTTTTTTTTTTTTCAGATTGAAGACGACTTTTTTTTTGTTAAGATTATCTTTGATATTTTTTAAAAATTTTCCATCAAAATTGCTATGAAATAAGTTGATAAAATTAACAAAATTAAAATAACCTCCCTTTGATATTTAATTATATCTGTAAAAAAAATTCTTAAACGTTGACGGTTTTTTCATCCCTCACAGTTTCATCCACTTTAATTAAGATAAAACAAAATTTTATACTCTGTTCGAATAAATGCCTGAATTTTTTAGATTTAAATTGAATATTATATTAGAAAGGATTTCTTTTCAATACAGCATTGATTCTGGTGGCAGTTTGAGGGTTAAGGGGAGGCTTGGGTCGTTTTACACTGAAGGTAAATTAAAAAAACTATTTCTACAAATATTCGTGCATGAAGAGCCAACCTTTAAAAATTGTTTTCACTGTAAATTATATCCTTAAGGGTCTAAAATAAAATTAAGAAACTCTTTGATTTTCGCCCTGTAAAAAATTAATTTGTAGCAAAAAAATTGTCTTGTAATGTCAAAATGCGTTGTAAAAAATTCCAAACATTTCAAAATGACTTCTTATATTGGAACCGCGGAAAAATGGCTAAAATCGTACTCTTTTAGGGTTCTAATTGATCTTGCCCCCTTAAGAAGGCTTCCAATTTTTCCTCCAAGATATTTAGAAACCACTTTGGAAATCTCAAGACTTGACTTGACTTAACTGTAAATGAAGGTCGTCCTTAAGGACGAACAGTGCAAAATACGATTGGCGTTCAATCTATAAATACTTGTAGAAACGATTCTCAAAATTTAGCACTGATAAGACTCGTTTTGCGTTTTTTCCCTTCTTTTCTCTCGTCGATTGTCCAGCGCACAAAAATTACAAGTCACCGGAACTATTTCCAACCGGAAATAGTTCTCAATTGTTCATCATTTTGACCGATTAAATTTTTTTCATTTATCTGTGGCAAAGTTCTGCCTTTTCGCCATTTTTACATCATGGACTTTTTTGTCTCAATCATCGATAACCTTACGAATTGATTGTCGCTGATTGTCAAAGAGGTTGATTTTTTTTTGTTTTTAATCGTAAACAATTAATCAATTATCTTTTTCCTTAATTATTTGATAAAATTCACTTCATCACTCGGGTTGACTCTTAAGTTTGAAGGACACTTAATTTTGTAGTTTTCGTAAATTGTAATTAAATCGAATTAATTATTCTACATCAAACGACGATACATCGTGAGCTTATTTATTTATTTGTTCATTTATTCTTTAGAGCGGTCATGTATCTTAAAATTTGAATAGACTTCACTTATTACAATACAACGTGCATCCTTATCATGGGTGCATTTTCATTTTATTTCCCTTAAATTTAACCTCAATATATAATTTATTTAGTACTATAGATAATTCTCCTAAAACGACCAACAATTCTTTCGCAAGTTTCTTTTTCTCGCATAAAATTAAACTCTCGTCGCATTTTATTATTTCATTCGTTTTCTTAATTTCATATTTATTTATCTCGATTATGTTCAATAGATGAGAAAAAAAATTCACCTCCCAATTTTCATTGGCCAAATTTCGTAGTCATTCGAAAGTTATCGATTTTTTTGTTATCACCATCGATAAAGAAATCAATAATTCAGTGGAAAATCAGTGATCAATCGCCAATACTTGACGAGAATTTTGACAATTTTAAAACTCATTCTGAAAGCATTTGTTATAAATAAATTAAGAACAATAATCGGTCCACGAAAGTTTATCGATGATGAGCAATTTTAATGAGTTACTTAATTTTCTTTTTTTTTAACTACCAATTAACGATCAGAGCTTATCGACGCAAGTATTTGCATAAAAGAAGGGGACGAAAAAAATCGATTATCCTCGCTCGTGAATCGGTATCACGTGTATATAATCCATTAAACATTTTCAACATATCGATTCATATTTTCATATATATATTTATATAGATATGTATAAGTTAGGCTGTTTTTTGAGAGCTATAGCTTAAAGTAGTGAGTGCTTGAGCTTGAGGTAATATACTATGTTTATTAATATTTCAAAATGTTTAAATAATTAAAAAAAAAAAATTTCCCCAAGGAATTAATTCTATTTTGGGAACTTCGACGATGCATCACAAAATTATTGCATTTTTCAATGCTATCGTAATTTTGATTATAATTTAAATCCAAACTGAACGTAAACTTATGCGTTAAATAATGTTTACATTTTTGTTGACGATTATTTCATCCCCTAGTCCTCAAAATACATTCTCGACACTTCAATTTTTAGCTTCGTGGAATTTTTAAATCTTTGCCGAATTTTTGCGGAATCTTCTTCAGTAAAATTATCGGTTTTTAAGTCCCTTTAGGCCCTATTTGACCCATGCGGAAGTATTTTTTTAAAATCTTGATCCCCGAAAAGAATGGAATGTTTAAAGGGTTGCAATGGATTTTTTTACTCGTTTTCTCAATATTTTTGAGTTCCCAATTTTTCCAGATTTTTCTTCAATAAAAACATCAGCTTGGAATTAGGCCCCCATTTTCGTTCCCAATTTTTTTGGGAAGGTTTTGACTAGCGAAAGAGATTTTTTTTCGATTTTTTAATTTGTTTCTGAGTATTGAATTTTTCAAAATTCTTCTTCGATAAAAAGATTCGTTTAAAAGTCCCATTAGGCCCCGATTAATTTGTCTAGGAAATTTTTTTTTCGTTCATTATTAAATCCAGAAATTATTCGCCAAGATCGAAGAGTTTCAACCTAAGGGTTGAAGGGTTAATTATGTACATATTTATTCACACGTTTTCTCGTATTACTTCCTTTTCTCATAGTTTATAATAACATTCACGTGAATAAATAATCTGGTAGATAAATAAATATCTATATCTATATGTTTTACAGGTACAAAAATCCATGAAACGTGCGAGCACAGTTCAGTTAGATTGCCAATGGTTGAAGGCTTGACGAAGGGTCTATCTAGGCCATTAAATCTCACACTCGTATCTCGCAAAAAAAAATTGAAATTAATCCACCGATAATTATCTATCTGTCTTTTTTTGACACTTTCACGGCTCTACCACTTATTTCTGTACCAGAAATAAATCTCTACGAGAATAAAACTTGACCAAATCATAACTCCCTCAAATAATATCTCTACCACAAAACAAGTCTTCCAGTAAACATCTTCCATTTTAAAAGTCTGATTACAAGTCTCTAGGTCTCTAATCCTGCGATCCCTTACTTACCGACTGCAGGGCAACGGTAGTTTGTTATTGGGGTGGCTCTAATGTCGGTAAGTTACCGGCCGAGTTGTCAAGTGATAGAAAGATTTTGTGGTAAAGATGTTATTTGAGAGAGTTATTATTTGGTGGAAATTCATTCCGGTAGACTTGTTAATTGGTAGTGATATAAACGGTAGTGTTTTATCGTGGTAAAGATGTATTTTTGGCAAAGAAATAAATGGCAGAGCAGTAAATGAGCCTTTTTTTTGTTATCCCACTGTGTACATTTTTCAACATCGATCTTTTTTTTCGTTTTTCATCTCTTTCAAGTTTTTTTTCTTTATTCATACAAAGAAGAACGATTCAAGATAGTATCACAGCAAAGAGAAATATGATTGTAGAATTTATGTATGAGAGTTGAATGTCATACACGATTTATCAATATATATATATTTTTTTAAATTATAATATGAGAAATTTGTATTCTAATATATTTATATAGTGTGTAGAGTCTGTGAGTGATCAAAAGATTTTAGGAATAATCAAATAGGGTTCAAAGGTCTTCGATTGCATAAATTGCTACATCAACGAAATTTCATTCGCGTGGTTTTTTTAAAATATCGTCAATAATTTCATGAAAGAGTGTTTTCCATGAAGAAAGAAAATTTTCTAATTTTTTTTTAATTAAAAAAAATTTGGGTTTTTTCAAAAAACCGATTTTTTACGCTCTACATTTTGTCTGCACACATTTTCAGAGTTTTGGCGATTCACGACGTTCTCAAAATAAGTACGCATTATTCTTCGTCGCTTATATATAAAAAACTATGTCTTAAAAATTATTGATTGTATCGTTGCGATTGACAAACACGTCAGATTGACGATCGTGCACAACTTTTGATAGACGAGAAAATTCTCAATGATTAATCCATTATGATAATCATAATCGTGGCCACAGGCATATACGTTAAGGGGTTGCACGCGATAAAAAAATTTCAATAGCCAAAAAACAAATTTTCAAAAATTTTAACGTTGAAAAAAATCGATTTTTGCTGCTTTTTCAATAAACATAAAAAATTAGATTTTTTTCGTAGATAAAAATTTGAAAAATGAAAAAAAGAGAATCGTTATTTTTTCCAGAATTTTTCAGAGCATCAAATCGCGATGAAATAATTCTTCAGCCTTCTTTGAACATTAACGAGGATGCCCAAAAAATTTTATACGATTTTTTCCAGATTTTTAAGGAGACTCAACCCCTTAATAAACATAACCTTAATGAACTTGATCTTCATGTAGGCCGTTCAAAGTCGAAGGTACACGAAAGATTATTTTGCTAGTTTTTTTAAATGAATTTTCCAATGCATTTTATTATTATTATTATTATTATTATTATTATTATTATTATTATTATTATTATATTAATTCCTCAACCCATGCAATCAGCTATGCTGACACGAAAAAAATACTTTATTTCGCAAAAAGGCCGAGGAAATATTATTTACGAGTATTTACTCGTGATCATCTTCTTCGATTCAACTTTTTCCTCCTCTCTCTCTCTCTCTTTTTCTCTCATGTTATATTATTATTTTTATCGTAAATTAATAATTGTTTCGATTGTTCTCCGCTTGATGAACGCATATTAATTCTTATTCTCCTGTTCTTCGGATATTAATATATTTTATATATAATATATATATATATATATATATATATATATATATATATATATATATATATATAATTAATAAACCAGTTTCTTGAGCTTATAGTATACGAGTCGCTAGAATCGTTAGTGATCGTCATAAATTTTCAATCCTCTCGCTCTCCAGTCATTTTTTTTGTATATTACACGTATATAAATGTAGAGAAAAAAATTGTCGAGAAAAAACTTAAGGAAGAACTCAAGGATCTTCTTTCGACCCTTCGTAGTCACACTGGACAAAAATGTCCTGATGCCAATAATTCGTAATTAATTATGCGAGATATCAAGATAAGAGATTTCCTGTTGTTGAAGATAATTAATTTCTGGAATTAAGGGTTGAAATGTAACAATTCTTGATTCTGAAGAATCGTTTGCCTCGTCATTGAGGAAAGTTTCTTTTTTCTGTAAACAAAAATTGCACTCTCTTTTTAGAGTTGAAAAGTTTCTTTACCAATTGACACTTTTTGTGATTCTCTTAAAATTTTGTACATAATTACTTTCGTTGCAATTTCTGCAATGTTCAAAGTATGGACGTACTTTTTTTGACTGGAATTAATTTATTCATCCTAATTCCAGATAAATAAATAAATTTCTTGATCAAAATTGATGCTAATTTTTCAAACAAATCCTATTTAATTCAAGTAAATCCACTGAAAAAATTTCTTTGGGTAAATCTAAATATTCAATAAGTCATTTTTAAAAAATGGTCGTTCAATTCAATCCAGTGTGACTTCCCTGAAATATTATGGGATTGCGAAAAATCAAAAGTGTCCCAGATGTATTAAACTCTTTTTTTTAAGCAACTCTTAATTTTCTAAACGTTAGCAAGGCTTCTCAAAATTGACCACCATCGTTAAAATATTCCCAAAAATATAAAAACTGAAGAAATATAGATTTAAAAAATCAACAAGAAGTTTGCAACTAATTGTTGAAAAATGTCACTGCAAAAATCGTACATTACATCACGAGGACGTAAAAACATTTTCTGACGAGTGATGTACGATATTTTATATCACGAGGTGCAATATGGACGTCTTCACGTCCGCTTGCGGACGTAAAAGCGTCTATTATTGTACTGAGTGATATAAAATGACTTTTTTGATTTCTGGAGATCCGAGCGAAGGGATTAAATTAGGCTGAGCAGCGGCCAAAGATCATCGGACAAGAGGATCCAAACGATTATATTTTTCGTTGAATCATCCCCCGTTATTTTCCCCCTTAAATACTTCTACTTATTGGCACAAGCATTTTTCTTCATATCAGAGCTGCTCTTTAAACTTATCATGAATTTCAAAAAGAAATCTTTGTAGCTTTTTTTTCTCAATTTCTCTTCCTTTTATGAAGTCATTGAATTACTTTCACGTCGTTTCTTCAGTCAGTCATCCAGGAAATGGCATGATTATTTTTTTTTTCTTCGTATTACTCTTTTGTCTTGTTTTTTTTCTACAATATTACGTATGTTGTTACCAGGGCTGCAAGTAATGCATTACTTTTTGTAATGCATTGCCATTTTCATTACCCATTACAATGGAGTGTGCAATGGAAAAAAAATTCATTACTCATTACAATGTAGTGTGTAATGGAAAAAAATTTCATTACCCGTTACAATATAGTGCATAATGGGAAAAATTTCCATTACCCTTTACAATGTAGTGTGTAATGAAAAAGAAATCCATTACCCATTACAATGTAGTGTATAATGGAAAAAAAATTCATAACCCATTACAATGTTGTATGTAATAGAAAAAAAAATCCATTACCCATTGCAATTTTGGGAATGGAAAAATATAGATGAATAAATTATTGCAATTTTGCATTACATTTTAATGACTTATGTACCTTAAATTCTAAAAAGCATCTGTATGCATACAAAAAGTTGAACGTTGAACTGCACTTCTCAATATACTTTTTTTCAGCGTTTGCTTTGGCCAATATCCTTTGCTTAAAGTGATATTTTCTGTGATGGTGATTTTCTCGGTCGGAGTGGTATTTTCCATTACGCATTCTACAATTTTTTCCATTACACATTGTAATGGGTAATGGATTTTTTTTTTCATTACATACTACAGTGTGATGGGTAATGAAAATTTGTTCTATCACACACTACATTTTAATAAGTAATGCAAATTTTGTCCATTACACATTACATTGCAATGGGTAATGGAAATGTTTTCTATTACAAACTACATTATAATGAGTAATGAACATTTTTTCGATTACACACTACATTGTAATGGTTAATGGAAATTTTTTCTATTACACACTACATTATAATGAGTAATGAAAATTTCTCCGACTACATACTACATTGTAATGGGTAATAAAAATGTTTTCCATTATACACTATATTGTAATGGGTAATGGATTTTTTTTTCATAACACACTACATTGTAATGGGTAATGAAAATGTTTTCCATTACACACTACATTGTAATGGGTAATGGATTTTTTTTTTTCATTACACACTACCTTGTAATGGGTAATGTAAATTTTTTCCATTGCACACTACACTGTTATGGGTAATGAAAATTTTTTCCATTACACACTACATTTTTATAAGTAATGCAAATTTTTTTCATTACACATTACATGGCAATGGGTAATGGAAATTTTTTCTATGACACAAGACATTATAATGAGTAATGAAAATTTTTTCGATTGCACACTACATTGTAATGGGTAATAAAATTTTTTTCCATTACACACTATATTGTAATGGGTAATGGATGTTTTTTTCATTATACACTACATTGTAATGGGTAATGTAAATTTTTTCCATTGCACACTACACTGTTATGAGTAATAATTTTTTTTTCCATTACACACTACATTTTAATGGGTAATGCAAATGTTTTCCATTACACACTACATTGTAATGGGTAATGAAATTGTTTTCCATTACACACTACATTGTAATGGGTAATGAAAATTTTTTTCACTACACATTACATGGTAATGGGTATTGGAAATTTTTTCCATTACACATTCTCAAAGTAATGAATAATGCATTACTTTTACATTACAAATTTCGCAACCCTGGTTGTTACTTATGGAATTAATCATATTTAGACGACGATTTCAGCTATACGATGAACATTTATTGCGTCGGATTTTTCCTCAACGACGTTCGATCGACAAACGTGATGATTGAAACTTGATGATTCATCTTGTAAATCGACTCGACAGCCAGCTGTTTCCCTCGATTTACGCCTCACGATTGAATCATGTTTTATCGACGAGAATCCTTCATTCTCGTTTAACGATAATGACGGTGATGATAATGACGATGATAATGATGATGATGATGATGATGATAATGATGGCACTGCCGGTTCATCGATTGTCAAATTTCGTCCCAATGACGATGATTGCAAAATACATATTTCTATGTCCTCGTTGGAACAATCGTGAACTCGACATCTCAAAATCGAGTTCGAGAGACGCCAAATTACGATCCAGAGGCTCTTTTCGATCGTGCGATTATCGTTCGTCAGTCGCTTACGAACGTCCGGAGAACAGTTGACACTGCAACGAATTAATTGAAAGAAAAAAAAAACCACGCACACACCCACACACATTTCCAATATCGTGAATTCATCAGAGAGGAACGGACAATTAAGACTAAATTTCTAAGCTAAAACTAACGGGTCCAATCTCAGAAAGCGTTCATTTCGGTCGGGGATTCAAGTGACGCGAGAGCAAAAGATGAAGAAGCAGCACAAACTCTAAATCACAGGCTCAGAGTTATTCTGGAGAGAGAAAAGTAGCGAATATGGTAATAAGGCAATACAGGATAGCAAAGAGAGCCAAAAAGCAGATTGAAGCGAGGAAATTATTTACTTTTTTGGGGGGAGGCTCCGCAGAATGCAAATTTTTTTTTTGTCCCTAATTTGCAAAAAAAAATAAAAATTCAATTGGATCAATATCTAAAAATCTTTGCAAGAAGCATTTTCGAAAAATCGAAAGGAAACATGGAAAAAATGGCGCGAACAATTTCCAAAAAATATCTCTGTCCCAACGGTTAATGCAATTTCTTTTTTTCTTTTTTGGAAAACTCAAGCTCGACTATTTTGCAACCTCCCCCTTTCCATCAGGTCAGCTAACTTTTGCGGCTTGACAATTGTTTTTTTTTTTCAACGGGCTTTTCTTTCTCTTGCGGATTCAAGTTGGGAAAAGAACCTCGAGAACGAGATATTAAAAGGTCGTCAGAGAGGAGCATCCTTACACTGTAACCAAGGGTCAGTGGGAAGGCTGTCCCGATGGCTGGAATGATGGAGAGAGTGTTGGTGGTGTTGGTCCATTCAGGTTGAGGCAGATGGGGGGTAGTTGTCTTACCATGCCGGTGCCCAGATGCTGTAACAGGCCTTGTTGTCCTTGTTGCGACGAGGTCGAGGACACCGATGGACGCCTCGAGCCACGTATGCTGGTTAAACTCGTGCTCAGTAGATACGGCACGCTGCTGCTCGTTATCGGCATCCCACCACCCTGATAACCATATCGAATGAAAAATAAATCACCATCGTTATTGTTATTTTTTAATAACATTATCATTATCATTATCATTATCGTTATCTCGTTTTTTTCTCATTATCATTGTCGCGTTATCGTTGTCTCGTTATCGTTCGCATTATCGTTAACGCGTTATCGCGTTGTATCATTGTCGTTGTCTCGTTAACGCTGTCACGTTATTGTTGTCTCATTATCGGTGTCACGCTATCGTTGTCTCGTGATCGCTATCTCGTTATCGTTGTCTCGTCATTGTTGCTGTGGCATCGTTATCGTGATAACGTTGTCGTGTTATCGTTGTCTCGTTATCGTTGTCTCGTTATCGTTGTCTCGTTATCGTTGTCTCGTTATCGTTGTCTCGTTATCGTTGTCTCGTTATCGTTGTCTCGTTATCGTTGTCTCGTTATCGTTGTCTCGTTATCGTTGTCTCGTTATCGTTGTCTCGTTATCGTTGTCTCGTTATCGTTGTCTCGTTATCGTTGTCTCGTTATCGTTGTCTCGTTATCGTTGTCTCGTTATCGTTGTCTCGTTATCGTTGTCTCGTTATCGTTGTCTCGTTATCGTTGTCTCGTTATCGTTGTCTCGTTATCGTTGTCTCGTTATCGTTGTCTCGTTATCGTTGTCTCGTTATCGTTGTCTCGTTATCGTTGTCTCGTTATCGTTGTCTCGTTATCGTTGTCTCGTTATCGTTGTCTCGTTATCGTTGTCTCGTTATCGTTGTCTCGTTATCGTTGTCTCGTTATCGTTGTCTCGTTATCGTTGTCGTGTTATCGTTATCTCGTTATCATTATCTCTTTATTGTTGTCTCGTTATCATTATTTCGTCATATGTGTCTCGTCAACGTTGTTTGGTTATCGTTCTTTCCTCATCGTTTTCCCATTATCGTTATCTCGTCATCGTTGTCTCATTCTAGTTATTTCGTTACGTTCGTCGCGTTATCGTTACCGCGTTGTTGTTGTCTTGTCCCCGTTTTCACGTTATCATTCCTTCTTTATCATGATCTCTTCATCGTTGTCTCATTATTGTTGTCTGGTTATCGTTACCTCGTTATCCTTACCCCGTTGTCATTACCCCATTATCGTTACCCGTCATCGTTACCCCGTTATCGTTATCTCGTCTTGCCCGTTTTCACGTTATCATTCCTTCGTTATCATAATCTCTTCATCGTTGTCTCATTATTGTTGTCTGGTTATCGTTACCTCGTTATCGTTACCTCGTTATCGTTACCTCGTTATCGTTACCTCGTTATCGTTACCTCGTTATCGTTACCTCGTTATCGTTACCTCGTTATCGTTACCTCGTTATCGTTACCTCGTTATCGTTACCTCGTTATCGTTACCTCGTTATCGTTACCTCGTTATTGTTACCTCGTTACCGTTACCTCGTTACCGTTACCTCGATATCGTTACCTCGTTATCGTTACCTCGTTATCGTTACCTCGTTATCGTTACCTCGTTATCGTTACCTCGTTATCGTTACCTCATTATCGTTACCTCGTTATCGTTACCTCGTTATCGTTACCTTGTTATCGTTACCTCGTTATCGTTACCTCGTTATCGTTACCTCGTTATCGTTACCTCGTTATCTTTACCTCGTTATCGTAATCTCGTTGTCATTGTCTCATTATCATTCAATATCAATAGCCATTTGTCATTATCATTATCATTATCGACATTCATAATTCATTGTCGCAGACATTCATACGCGGATATTGCTAATTTAATAATCGATAATGATTTACCGTTGGTGGTGAGAGGTTGATATTCGATCCTCGTCTTTCTTGGGGTCCTGTGCTGGAATGACGACGTATTGGCAGACCACCGGAAGGTGTTCCACCCGGTGAGCTCACGCATGACGACGCTATCTGTATCTTCGGTGTCAGCAGTGTGTTGTCGGAGAGACGACGCATCGGCGGTGGCGCATTCGAGACTCTCAAGAAACTTCCGTCGTTCGTTGAAGACGATGCGCCGAACAACAATCCACCGAATCCACCGAAAAATGCTGATATTTCATTGTTACAAAAAAAAAAACAGAAGAAGAAACAGAATAAAAATTCGGACAATCATTAATGAGATTGATGTTCCGAATTGTTGAGATCGTGCCAATCGGCACATCCATCTTCCAATCGCGCGGATATCCCGCTTATATCGTAACTAGACCGCGAGTCAAGCAGTGCATGAAAAATCCGCTAGGCGGCGTTTAAGCGGAGGGCTCTCGTGCAAGCGAAGCGCAGCGGCCAGTGCGCGCAAAAAGGCTCTCACGTTTCTCACTATTCTCTGATGATTTTTCGCCGGGTTTATTTTTATTTTAACGCAATCACTTCAAAAATACCACAGTGATGACAATAATATTGAAAAAAAATTAGTAAGTAAATTACAAAATGCTTGATGGATTAAATTTTTTTTAAACTAAAATTAATGCTTTTTTGGGGTCTGAACTAGCGTTAATCTCCGAGGAAACGTGAGAGCCAGGTCACGTTACGATATATAAATATCTATATCGATGGTTTGATGTCACAAAGACTCATACGAGTCCCTGACTTGTCAATCAACGATATTTAGCTAAAAATAAAATTACACTACAATGTCTAAATTTTTTTTAACTAATTTCACTACTAATCTCACCCCCGACAGAGTTCTTCCTACTCATATTCTCAGCCGAGGCTGCCAGCGACATGGAACCTGCGTTCGAACGAGAGTGCCATTGAGCTTGCGGGACAAAGAGACGCGTTGAAATAAAACGTAAGTGTTCAACTACATATGCGTGATGTTCGTACATGGTAAAGAGGGGTGGGACAATTTTTTTTTTTTTTTTTCAAGTGTTGGAAATTTTTTTTTTCTCTCTGCAAAAATCGAGTGAAAGAAGAATTATTTTTTAACGCTATATAATAATGTTATTTTGTTCAACTACGTGTTCAACTACGGGGACTACGGCACTACAGCTCCTTCCTCATACCGATTGAATTCTTTCGCGCCATATCCTCGGCCGAAGATGTCTTTCTCTGCTCCACACGCAAGTTGGGTATGTTAAATGGCGTCACGTGCATGTTCTCCGTGCTAAAACGATGTCTCGACGGTCGATTTCTCTCCGGGCTCGGCAAAGATAAATTCTCCAGCTTCAATTTACTTCCCCGATTCCTGTTTGCCAAAAATGTATTTTTTTCTGGTTCACATTTTTTTTTTGTTAATGACATTTTTATATAGAGGACATTCCATGGCTCCTGCGTCGATTGCTTCCTGGAATTTTTTATATTAAAGTACACTTGGGGGAGGTCAAAGGGGTAACTTGGTTGCCAAAAAGTCTTTTTGAGCGATTTTCTTTTTGGGCTCTATGAAATGGAATCGGTTTGTAAAGTTTTGGGACTCTCATTGGGGATCGAGAAAATATTTTTATATCACTCAGTACAATAATGGACGCTTTTACGCCCGCAAGCGGACGTGAAAACGTCCATATTGCACCTCGTGATATAAAATATCTATAAAAAATTACTATAAAAAATTGCAATCAATTATTGTTCAATGAACCTTTCAATGCGCGTCAGCATTTCCTGCAGAACCTCGATCAGCAGAGTAAATTGATCGATGTTGAGGGACGGATTGACGGTGACCGGAAGTAACAACGGCATCGCTTTTGTCGCCATCAGATTCAACGATAGTCCGTATTTTTTGTTGCTCATTAAAATACTGTAGATATCTGTAAAATTTTCGCCATTCGACATTCCGAAATATCATGGGGACATACAAATTTTTTTCCGAATAATTAAGGCGGTATTCTGGTCTAGAAACATACATTTTACCGTAAGATGGGGCTACTTTGACTTTGGGGGTTACTTTGTTGATTTTTGGGGCTACTTTGGACGAGCAGCAAAATACGGTAAAAACGTGTGCGCAGTGAAACCTCGTGACCTTGTGGGGTGGGAGGGGGTGTTGGGAGGGGGTAGAAGAGGAAAAAAGTCATTCATAAACCAGGTACACAGATATGTGTAACAAGTCAAGATGTCCGAACAATCGATGATGCCATTCGAATGAAGGGAATAAAGAAGGGCAAGAAGAACGACTCCAACATCTGTTACATCTGTAAGGCCCGAATTTCAAGTCACAAGTCCTACCTTAAGATCGAACTTTCCATGGAACTCAAGTTGGAACTTAAGATCGAACTTAAGTTCCAATTTAAGATGAATCGTAAGTTGAACTAAAGTGCCATTATAAATTCATACTTAAGTTCAAACTTTAGTGCGAACTTCAAATCGATCTTAAGTTCAAATTTAAATTTGGTTTGAAGTTCAAACTTAACATCCATCTTGAGCTTAAGCTCAAGTTTGAACGTACTTAATTATTTTCACAACTAATTTAAAATAATACGGTTGAGAGAGGTGATGAAAGAAGTTTGATCGAACTTAAGTTCATGCTCAAGATGGATCTCAAGGTCAAACCTCAAACCCAATTTAAGTTTGAACTTAAGATCGATTTGATGTTCGCATTAAAGTTTGAACATAAGTATAAACTTTTAATAATACTTAAGTTCAAACTTAAGATTCATCTTAAATTTGAACTTAAGTTCGAACTAAAATTCTAATTTGAGTTCAATAGAAAGTTTGATCTCAAGTTTGATCTTAAGAACTTAAAATTCGGGCCTAAGTCGTTGGTATTTTTATGTAAAATATTTCTTCAGTTAAAATGGCGAATTTATATATAGTTATACATTATATAGTCAAAGGACACATTGTTCTGTTCGAGCAAAAAAAAATTTAATTTTGGACGTTAAAAAAAAGTTACGACCAAAAAAACTTCCGAAACACCAACAAAGTAGCCCCGTTTTATGGTAAGCGTGTGGTCGAGCTCGATTTTAAAAAAATATATTTTTACCATTATTTATTTTACAACATATTTATTAATATTTTGACAATAAACAAAAAAAAATTGAAAAAAAACGGAATTTAAATTAATTATAAGCTGGTAAAGGTGGGGCTAAAAAAAGGGCTTCTTAATTAGTAAGAATGTCGTCATCCTACGTCAGAGAAAACGAAAAAAAAAATTCGCAAAATGGCGGCTGTGTGAACAAGAAAAGACGTTTTTCGACGCTTTTTTTCAGTTTTTAATTTTTTTACAATAAGAAAAAAAATTTGATACAAAAGTGGTAGGGGCAATAGAGAATTAGTTATACATTGAAGATTAGTAAAAAATTTGAAGTAAATCGGTTGAGTAGAACTTGAGATATCATGTCACTAAAATAGCTATAACTCGGTAAATTATTGGAATTTAAAAATTTCCAAAAAACATAGATTTTTTCAAAATTCTAGACCAAAATACTGCCTTCTGTAACAAATATGAAATTGAAATAATTGGCAAAACGTACGAACTAGACGCGTGACGACCTCAGGTTCATGCAGCTTGACCTCCCAAATCAAAGGATAAAGTTCGTCGGTTATTTGTTGCGTGTCGAGATGGTCGAGGATCCTTTGAAAAGCGTTCATCAAAACGCGGGCGTCGGTCGCCGTATTTTCAAACGCGAATAACAATTTTGGCAATGCTATTCGGCGCAATGTACCTTCCTCTTTAAGATAGTCGGAGACGTTCGTCACCGCCAAAAACGCCGCATTCTGAGATAATTGATCGACGTTAAAATGACGTTTTTTTGTTTATTAATATTTTGCGTGAAATTGAAAAAATGCGAGCTAACTTAAAAATTAAAAAATCAACGATTCCCAGTGATTTTATGACACTAAAATCGGGGGAAATCTTGGATTCTGGGAAAATGCCTAGCGAATGAAAACTTCAAAAGAAGCATCATTTTTTATGGAATTTGGAATTCTAAATTGCCGTTTAATGGACGAAAATGTTTTATCAATGAAGGATTTAGCCAAAATTCCATCCCTTTCTAGTGATTTTTTTTTTAATGAGCTATCACTTTTGGAAGTTCCATAAAATTGAATTCAAATTGAAATAATAATAAGATTTTCAATTATTCGATATTTCTAGACAACATTTTCGATTCTTCGAAAATTCTACGTTTAAC
The DNA here is from genome assembly GCA_946863875.1 of Alloplasta piceator. Taxonomy (NCBI): domain Eukaryota; kingdom Metazoa; phylum Arthropoda; class Insecta; order Hymenoptera; family Ichneumonidae; genus Alloplasta; species Alloplasta piceator. The sequence goes on from OX333071.1 coordinate 75,513,150, forward strand.
ATTTTGGTTTTTAGCCATCGAAGGGGAAGAAGTTGGATTTTGGATTTTTTGTGAAAAGAAAGCAAAAATTATGATAACAAAAAAAATTATTTAACAAAAATATCGACGAGAAAGTATGGCGATATAAAATAAACGATAATTCACCACAATCTGGATGTTGGGACTGTCAAATGATTGATACAGCATCGGTAACATGTCATCGCGTATAACGTCTCGCGGTGTCTTCTCAAATATGTCGTGAAGATTTTCCAAAAGTACAACCGTACCCTGAATCGATCTCGGTGCGGAAAATAACTCGCTGAAAATTCAAGAAATTTCCTTCAAAAATATATCTTTCGATTACTTTTCAATCTGGTTCAATAAATATTAAAACAAAATTTCTTGGAATCAATAGAAATAATAGTTAGTTATTTATTCCAAGGTATACCCTTTTGAGGGTGTTTACACAGCAATAGAAATAATATTTCTTGATAATAATATAGAAAAATAAATAAATAAAATTAATTTTATTTATTTATCATACCATTATTAGTATTGGTAGTGCAATGTTATAATTACGGTAATAATTTAACGGAGAATTTAATTAAACGATGGTATTAAGTTAATTAAAGTAATTAAAACAATAAAATATAGTTTGTGCATCAAATTTTTAATTTTTAATTAAATTTTAAAAGATTAATAGCTGCAAAAAAAGTTGACAAGCCTCTCGATAAAATAAATAGGAAAATAAATTTTATTGATTTACTTTTTAATTAATGTAAAATTTGATGCACAAATTATAATTCATTGTTATAATAAAACCACCATCTAATTAAATTTTTTATTTATTTACCATCATAATTATAATATATAATTATATAATAATTATATATTAAAACAAAATTTCTTGAAGTCAATAGAAATAATATTTCCTGAAAATAATATTGAAAAATAAATAAATGAAATTATTTTTATTTATTAATTATCATACCATTATTACTATTGGTATTGCAATATTATAATTACGGTGGTAATTTAACGAAGAATTAAATTAAATGGTGGTATTAAGTTAACTAAAGTAATTAAAACAATAAAATATAATTGTGCATGAAATTTTTAATTTTAAATTCAATTTTAAAAGCATCATAACTGTAGAAAAAAAAGTTGACATCGCTCTATATAAAATAAATTTAGGCAAATAAATTTTATTGATTTACTTTTTAATTAATTTAAAATTTGATGCACAAATTATAATTCATTGCTATAATAAAACCACCATCTAATTAAATTTTGTATTTAATTACCATCATAATTATAATATATAATTATATAATATATAATAATATATAATTATAATAATAGTAATTTAATAGATCAGAAAATCCTTTCTGAGAGAAACCCTTATTAAATTTTTCTCCCCAGTTTTTCGAGCTCTCCTTTATGATCAAATTTGGTTATTAGCATCGATCACAAGTATGGGGGAAAAAAATCTTGGAAATTCTCACCGGAAGGAGGGTAATATAATTTTTTCGTAATCCTCGTGTCCTCCCTGTTGAATAATGTGAAGCATAGGATGGAGAACAGAGGCAAAGACCTCCTGCGATTTTGACTCAGCTTGAAGATAAGGCCAGATGTGTTGGTACCATAATTTCTGCATAAACATTGTCACGAGTCAGTGTCAAGAGTGTCTTAATCCAAGAGGAAAACCCTCGAGAGCTCGAATATGGGGACACTTACACGTGGAATAAAGTTGAGTACCTCTTTGAGGGTTGTTCTGTAGAAATGAGCTTTTTGATTCGGATCTTTCATGTTGATGACGTCTAAAAATTGCAGAGCGTGAACCGAGGGGTCGCTGTGAGAAGAAATAAAAATTCGTTGAGAAGGGGCGCAACAGGTTGGATGAAAAAAAAAAGGTTTTTCCTCTCAGTTGCAATCGTACGATTTTAAATCGAAATTTCGTCGATAAAGAGAGATGTGTCGTCGGGATTTTAGAACAACGGCGTAAATTTGTACCTAAAGTATTTTATCAGAGATAAAAGCTGAGCCCTGGGTCTCGCCTCGGGGTCTCTGTTCAAGAGCTTCGAGACGGCTTCCTGCAGAGGAACTGGCACCCTCGGAAGAATGCACTCAACGTGATCGTACAGCTGCAATATCATTATGAAATTTCATCCCTCCATTCCACCCTCATTCCGTATTACATTTAACTATTTCTAGGGCAGAAATTTACCCCAATAACAAATTTTAGGATGAAGATAATGAGAGACAGACTCAGATGCGAGGGGTGTTTCTCTATTTCCGGTTTAGAAAAAAAATAATAATTGCGCTTTTGTCAGCATCAGAGCCCTTAAAACCGTTTTTTTCCGTATCTTTTACATGATTTTGATGTGGAAAAAAATTATAAAACGACTTTAGAGCAGAATTATTGAATTTCATCCCTTAAATTCGAGGGGATATTCTTACGCAATTTTGATGCAGGAAAATTATAACTTTTATCCCATTTCAATTATTACTAATTTCGAGGAGAAATTTACCCCAATCACAAATTTTAGAATCAAAATAATGCGAGACAGACTCAGATAAGGGATGTTTTTCTATTTCCGGTTTAGGAAAAAAATAGTAAGTGCGCTTTTGTCAGCATCGAAGCTTCTAAAGCTATTTTTGTGTGTATCTTTTACACGATTTTGATGTGGAAAAAAAATTAAAAACGACTTTAGAACAGAATTATTGAATTTACACCCTCACATTCGAGGGAGTTTTCTTACGCAATTTTGATGCAGAAAAATTATAACTTTTATCGAATATTCGAATGCAATTTTGATGCAAGAAAATTATAACTTTTACCCAGTTTTAATGATCATTATTTTCGCGTAGAAATTTACCCCAATCTCAAATTTTAGAACCAAGATAATGCGAGACAGACTCAGACGCAAGGGATGTTTTTCTATTTCCGGTTTAGAAAAAAAATAATAATTGCGCTTTTGTCAGCATCAGAGCCCTTAAAACCGTTTTTTTCCGTATCTTTTACATGATTTTGATGTGGAAAAAAATTATAAAACGACTTTAGAGCAGAATTATTGAATTTCATCCCTTAAATTCGAGGGGATATTCTTACGCAATTTTGATGCAGGAAAATTATAACTTTTATCCCATTTCAATTATTACTCATTTCGAGGAGAAATTCACCCCAATCACAAATTTTAGAATCAAAATAATGCGAGACAGACTCAGATAAGGGATGTTTTTCTATTTCCGGTTCAGGAAAAAAATAGTAAGTGCGCTTTTGTCAGCATCGAAGTTTCTAAAGCTTTTTTTTGTGTATCTTTTACACGATTTTGATGTAGAAAAAAATTTAAAAACTACTTTAGAACAGAATTATTGAATTTACACCCTCAAATTCGAGGGAGTTTTCTTACGCAATTTTGATGCAGAAAAATTATAACTTTTATCGAATATTCTAATGCAATTTTGATGAAGGAAAATTATAACTTTTACCCAATTTTAATTATCATTATTTTCGCGTAGAAATTTACCCCAATCTCAAATTTTAGAATCAAGATAATGCGAGGCAGACTCAGACGCAAGGGATGTTTTTCTATTTCCGGTTTAGAAAAAAAATAATAATTGCGCTTTTGTCAGCATCAGAGCCCTTAAAACCGTTTTTTTCCGTATCTTTTACATGATTTTGATGTGGAAAAAAATTATAAAACGACTTTAGAGCAGAATTATTGAATTTCATCCCTTAAATTCGAGGGGATATTCTTACGCAATTTTGATGCAGGAAAATTATAACTTTTATCCCATTTCAATTATTACTCATTTCGAGGAGAAATTTACCCCAATCACAAATTTTAGAATCAAAATAATGCGAGACAGACTCAGATAAGGGATGTTTTTCTATTTCCGGTTCAGGAAAAAAATAGTAAGTGCGCTTTTGTCAGCATCGAAGTTTCTAAAGCTTTTTTTTTGTGTATCTTTTACACGATTTTGATGTAGAAAAAAATTTAAAAACTACTTTAGAACAGAATTACTGAATTTACACCCTCACATTCGAGGGAGTTTTCTTACGCAATTTTGATGCAGAAAAATTATAACTTTTATCGAATATTCTAATGCAATTTTGATGAAGGAAAATTATAACTTTTACCCAATTTTAATTATCATTATTTTCGCGTAGAAATTTACCCCAATCTCAAATTTTAGAATCAAGATAATGCGAGACAGACTCAGATGCAAGGGATGTTTCGCAATTTCCGGTTTAGAAATAGAAATAGTAATTGCGCTTTTATCAGTATCGAAGCTTCTAAAACTCTTTTTTGTGTAACTTTTACACGATTGTAATGAGGAAAAAAAATGAAAATGACTTTAGAGCAGATTTATTGAATTTAACCCTCAAATTCGAGGGAATATTCTTACGCAATTTTGATGCAGGAAAATAATAACTTTTATCCCATCTTGATGATAATCGTACGTGCTCAAAAACACTTTACGAATTTAGAAAGTAATTTGCGCGTTTATATTCTTAATTAGAAAACACATCTAATTAAAATAGTTCATGGGAAATTATGAAATTTAAAAAAACTGTTTGAAACTATAATAATGCACTCACGACTTCCAATTGCCTGAGATAATCCGAGTTACTGTGATTCGCGTGTATCAATGAACGACCATCGTTGTAAATCGACGCAATCACCATTCCCAGACTGAACATATCACTATTGATGCTGCAGACTTTGTGCAGTTGAATTTCCGGTGCTACGAAGAAAAAAACTACCCTCAAAAAAGGCCATAATCTTGAAGAAATTACAACGAAGCGATTGCACGAAAACTTATCAAAAATATCGTCATTATTGCACACCAGGGTTGCAAAATTTTTAATGAAAGAGTAATGCATTAATCATTATTTTTTTAACGATTAATGGAAATTAATTTCATTAGCCATTAAAAAAGTAATGTTTAATGCATTACTTTTTCATTAAAAATTTCGCAACCCTGGACGATACCTGCAAAGTTCGTTGCTAAAACGAAACAAGTCAACTTTGCTAACGTTACTTACTAAACACTAACTAAGAGAGTTGGTTACAATATCCATTACTACCGTTTTAATTAAATTCAATGTTAATGGCAATAATTTCCGTTAACCATTAGCATTATGGTAAATTATAATAATTTCCATTAACCATTAACATTTAATGATTAATGGAAATAATTTCTATTAACCATTAAAATTTAATGGTTAATGGAAATAATTTCTATTAATGATTAACATTTAATTATTCAAACCCAAATAAACCCTGGATGATACCTGCAAAGTTCGTTGCTAAAACGAAACAAGTCAACTTTGCTAACGTTACTTACTAAACACTAACTAAGAGAGTTGGTTAGAATATCGATTACTACCGTTTTAATTAAATTCAATGTCAATGGTTGACGGCAATAATTGCCGTTAACCATTAGCATTATGGTAAATTGTAATAATTTCCATTAACCATTAACATTTAATGATTAATGGAAATAATTTCTATTAACCATTAACATTTAATGGTTAATGGAAATAATTTCTATTAATCATTAATATTTAATAGTTAATGAAAATAATTTCCGTTAACCATTAGCATTATCTTAAATTGTAATAATTTCCATTAACCATTAAACTTTAATGATTAATAGAAATAATTTCTATTAACCATTAACATTTAATGGTTAATGAAAATGGAAATGCATTAAAAAAGTAATGCATTATTTGCAACCCTGTTGCACACATTACCGATCTCTATTTTGCCATTGAATTACAAGTATGAAAATTATTTTAGTACCCATATAATCGAGATTTGGTTGAACCATTTTGGACATCTTGTGCGTCCACGATTGACACGGCACTGGCGCATCCGGTCCATTATCGATGCAGTGCTCTAAATCAATAACTCATTATTCCTCGATCGAATTTTCCCTCGATTTTCATCGACAATCCTTTTTTTCTTTCACACATTATGAAACGTAAAAAAAGCAACGTTATATTTTCGTTAAAATTAATTTACCGACAAACTCGAGGCCACTGAGCTTCCACGTTCCTTTTTTCGTTATTATGATACTGCTCGGACATACGTTCTTGTGAATTATTTTGCACGTGTAATGAAGAAATGCAAGAGCTTCGACGATCTGAAATAATTTTTTTTTTAATTCGATCCGTAATATGGCGTCGCTCCATTGATCGATATCGATCAATTGATTGATTCAAAATGATCGATATCGATAATTGGTTCTGTAAAAATTGATGGATATCGATCGGTAAATCGGTAAAATTGATCAATTTTGATTAATTGATCGATTCCACTGAATTAAATCAATCGAACCAAATCAATTATAACGATATTGATTTCGATTAAAACTAATGAATATAAATCAACCGATATGAGTTAAATGATTAAACTAACTCATTAAGATTACCATTAAGATATACCAGAGTAAATTAATCGATTCATATTGATCGACATAAATTTGTCGATTCACATTAATAAATTTGAATGAATGTATTAAATTAATTGATAACAATTCATCAATTCAAATGGATCAATTCAAATAAATCGCTTTAAATCGAATGATTCAAATAAACCGGTTAAATTTAATCGATTAAAAATAATCGATAGAAATTAACCGAGGTAAAGTGATCGATTTATATTGATGGTTATAGATTAGTCGATTTACATTAATGAATTAAAATTCATCGATTCAAATCAGTAGACTTAAATTAATCGATTCGAATTAATCGAAAAAAACGGATCGATTCAAATAAATCAATAAAAAGTAATCCATTAAAATTAATCGATATAAATTAATTGACTGATATTGACAGATAGAAAGTAATCTATCTAAATTAATCAACTTAAATCAATAGATTTTAATTAATCTATTCCAATTAATCGATTTAACTTTATCGATTGAAATAAACCAATTCAAATTAATCAATAAAAACTAATCCATGGAAATGACATAAATTAATGAATTTAAGTTAGTAGACTTAAATTAATCGATTTAGAATCGATTCAAATTCCTCAATAGAAACTAATCAATGAAAATTCATCAATATAAATTAATTGATCTAAATTTATTAACTTAAATCAATATATTTAAAGTAATCGATTCGACTTAATCAATTTGACTGGATCGATTCAAATTAATCGATTCCAATAAATTGATTCAAATTAATCAATAAAAACTAATCCATTATAATTAATCAATGTAAAAACTAATTCATGTGATTAATCGACTGAGATTGATCGATAGAAATTAATCGATTTAAATTTATGTATTGGAATTAATCGATTTTCCTCATAAAGTTTTGTCACCTGTAAAAGTCCATATTTAATTTCCATTGGATGCATATCATACTGCTTCAGTACAGGACGATGACTAGGATTTTGATGAGGACTCTGATGCTGTTGATGGGCTGCTGAATTCGAGGATTGAGTCGCTGACGAGGCCAAGTGTTCCCTGTGAGCTAAAATGTTTGCGAGACTACCGAGAACGGGCTCGGTAGCGAAGGCCAGCGTTTCCGAGCATTCTTTCACCCCACTTATCACCTTGTCGCGAAAATTTCAACACGAATCCTTCATTATAAACTTCAACCCCTTTCTTTCAATTCCTGCGCTTATCGTTAAAAGAAGCTCAATTTTTTTCATTTTCAGGGATTTTTCATTTTTCATTGCAATTTTGGGGGTGTCGAAAATGTTTCAAAAGTGACGAAGGGAAAAAATGGACCACAGGGGTGCGTATGTCTGCAGGGGTTGCTCGATATCGATCCTCTGTAATTCGAGAACGGTTCGAGCTGTCAAACTGAAATTGGTCTCCGTGAGAGAACATTTTCATTCGAATTCAAACGAATGTTCGGATTTTATCGAATTTTTTTGAATTTTTGATGGATCGACCAGAGGGATGACAGTTTTTTGGTATTCAATTTTGCGAGAGTCGATTGGAGGGTTTAAATATCATAAAATTGATGAATTTTGGAAAAATGTTGTCGACGACACTATTCTACAATTTTTCAAATGTCATACGTGCATTTTTTTAAATAATGCAGTTTTTGGGGTTGTTTGCCATTTAATTTTCTAAAAATTAGCAAAAACCTTGGAATTTTTGGAAATTGCAAAATTTTCGAGAAATAACGTACACTTTCTGGGAGAAATAGAGAATATTTTTCTCGTACTGGTTTGATCACTTTCTCATGAATTTTTACCGTAAGTAATTTAGGATGGCGATATTCCTCGAGCTTGCGCGGACATCCTCGAAGGATTTCCGTGATCGTCTCCTTGCGTCGAGGCTTGTGAAGCTTCTCGACCGAGCGTTTCTCGAATATGAACACTGAAACTTCCTGTCGAGTGGAAAAATATACGAGCAGTTGAGATAATAGGGGAGAGCATCTTGCAAAGTGAGCTTTTCCATTGGAGTCGAATTTCTTTTTTTTTGTAACACCTTCACGAAAAAAACCAACTGTGAGGAAGCGAGAAACGATTCTTTGAATGTGCAAAAAACGATTTGAATTTTTTTTAATCAAACGAAAAATTTAATTAAAATAAAATAAATGTTTTTAAAATCACGATTTTGGAGCTTCTTAAGCAAAGCGAGCTTTTCCATCGTGGCCGAATTTTTTTTTCCAACTGTAAGAAAGGGCAGCTAGGTTGAAAATCAATTCTTTCAATATGCAAAAAACAATTTAGATTCTTTTTAATTTAATGAAAATCTAGATAAAAGATTAATTAAAAATTGAATATTGAATAAAAATCTGAGCTCAATTTTTGGGCTTGCAAGAGCTTTTTGAGCAAAGTGAGCTTTTCCATTGGAGACGATTTTTTGTTTTCACCCTCTTGAAAAGATTCAACTGTGAGGGAGCGCGAAGGACGAAAATCGATTTTTTGCAAAATTAAATAAAAAATATAATTAAAAAATGAAATAAAATTCGAGATCAATTTTGCAGCTTATTTAATTTATTTAATTAAAATTAAATAAATTTTTTTTTTTATCGAGAGATTTTTTTAATTGAAGAGATTCAACTGTGAGGGAGCGCGAAGGACGAAAATCGATTTTTTGAATATGCATGCAAAAAACGATTTGGACCTTTTTTTAATATAATACAAAATTAAATAAAAAATACAATTAAAAAATGAAATAAAAATTCGAGATCAATTTTGCAGCTTTCAGGAGCTTTTTGATTAAAGCGAGCTTTTCCATTGGGGTCGAATTTTTTTTTCCACCCTCACAAAGAAATCTAACTGTGAGGAGGGGCAAAGGGTGAAAATCGATTCTTTCAATATGCAAAATAACAATGTGGATTTTCTTTTTTAATTTAATGAAAAATTTAATACAAAATTTAATAAAAATTTAATCAAAATTCGAGATCAATTTTGCAGCTTGCACAAGCTTTTCGATGGAAGCGAGCTTTTCCATTGTGGTCAAATTTTTTTTCCACCCTTACAAAAAAATTCAACTGTGAGGAGGGGTGGAGAGCGAAAATCAATTCTTTGAATATGCAAAAAAACGATTTGTATTTTTTTTTAATTTAATGAAATTGAATAAAAAATTAAATGAAAAATTGAATAAAAAATTAAATAAAAAATTAAATAAAAAATTGAATAACAAATTTAATGAAAAATTAAATAAAAAATTTAATAACAAATTGAATAAAAAATTAAATAAAAATTGAATAAAAATTAAATAAAAATTCGAGATCAATTTTGCAGCTTGCAAAAGCTTTTGGACCTCTGGGGATGATTCTTATTTTGCCCATTTTTAAAATCCTTTTACCGAGGCACTTATCGAACAAAACTATTGGCCGGAAAAATCTTTTCCCTCGCAGCGATGTTGTGGACAGGAAAAAATATGTCTTGCCATGTACTTACCAGCTTGTCGCTTCGTCTGTAAGCATCGAAAATTCTCCAGGCATGCTCGGGACCGGCTGTTGCTGCAGGGGTTGGACTTCGCACCTCGAACTCCGTCCAAATCGGATTAGACTCAACGACGTTTGGTGTACCGCTGTTCTTGAACATAAACATTTTTGTTTGCGCGCTTCCATCCAACGTGCGACTTTTCCTCCAACTTTTGTATTATCTGCAAACAAAGAAGGAATCATGAAACACGACCCGGACGAAAATTTATCTTTTTATTGATGGAAGCTTAATTTTTTTTACGTTTCATAAATATAAAATATGAATGTAATATATAAAATATTTATCTCTATTTTGTTATATCAATTGAAAATAAATTAAATAAATAATATTTATTATATCATAATATTTCATCTATTTTTTAACTAATTCATTAATTAATTTAATCATGATAATATGATTAAATTAATTGAAAGTATATAATATTAATATAATAAATGTAAAAAAAAAATTTCGTCATATTTTATCAAATTTGGAAAAACGTCGAATAACCGCTATTTTGAAAATACATTGGCCAATCGAGGATTTCATTTTAATTTTTTTTTTTAAATTCGATTTGGAGTAGATACAAAAATGGCGTTGGATTAATACCGATATTTTTGTCGCTGCTAAGAAAATTTTGAAATCCCGAAAAATCATTCTAAAATCAATTGCCAAAAATTCGGGATATTTCTATATATTTCGACTCAATCGGAATTTCTCAACACTTCATCAAAGTTCAAATGAAAAAGAGCAAACAAGTAAAATAAGAAAAAAAAAGCCAAAGGAAAATTGAAAAAAAGAAAAGGGGAAGAAAAAATTTGAACACAACCTCATTTGTTTATGCTTGATAGACATTTATTAATAAATATTTATAAAAAATATTGAAAATAAATTACGCGTGCTATCGTTGCAGTAATTTCTTTAAAAAATGGAAACAACGTTGAACCGCAGAATTGTCGGAAAAAATCGTCGATCTCAAAGTAGAATCCTTAGTAAAGACCAGTTGTCCAGATCGATGGACAAAGGCAAAGGGTTCTCGAGCAAACGCTCGTGCTTTTGCCTCAAAGCGACGTTAGAGGAATATAAGAAGGAAGAAAAAAGGTACGTTCGAGTTTCACGAAGCAAATCGGTGCCCTCCGGCGAATCTTGGGGAAAAAAGAAGAAATAATTATCAGGGCAAAGAGAGGAAGAAACGAGGTAAAACGGGAGATCCCTCCCCCAAATCCTCTACGTGCCTCTTTAAACTACCGTTCGTTCATCGTTTGCTTCGCTTCTCCACAAAAGAATACCATCGACTTTTTCTACCCGATACGTACGCTTCAGAGCTTCTTTCCTTCCTTCTTTCCTTCTTCTCGCCCTCCAATTTCTCGCTCCATTCTCCTCCTTCCTCAACTCTTCCTGATTTTATTCCATGTCCATCGCGAAACTTCGTAGTCCGTTCGCCTAACGTCGTTTATTCTTGCCATCAACCACGAGGGATATTGGATAAGAGGGACCTTCTCGGATCAATGGAAACGGATTGATTCTTATCGATCATTCGCCCTACCGATTCCTCTCCAAATGTCCAAATCCCAGCTGAAACTCCGATATCCCGACTTCTCCTCCTTCTTTTTCTCCCTCTTCATTTTTCCTTCTTTTTTGTTAATGCAGTTTCTCGAAATGTTTTTCCATTGTATCGTTCCAACGTTAGTCAAACGGTCAATGGAAAACTCAATCGATCGCTCGTGATATTGAGCCTTTTTTCGCTCTATTGAATTTTTCGTGAACCCAAAATTGCTTGAAGGTGGTTTTCTGGTCTAGAGACATACATTTTGAATATTTTGTTCGAAAAAAAAAACAAAAAATATTTTTACAATATAAACAAAAAAAATGTAGAAAAAAAAGTAAATTAAATAAGCTATAAGCTAGTAAAGTTGGGGCTAAAAAAGGGGGCTGGATGACAAGATTGCAACCTTTATAGTTATCCGATACAAAATTTAAAAAAAGATTTTAAATATTTTTTATGATTTTTTTTCGATCCGGGACGCATTTTTCTGCGCGACCGTTTTTTGACTTTTTTTCGACCATCGCGAATTGGGCGCATAACTTGAGCACATTTTTTGCTGTATTTTTTATCAGCGGTACATTTTCAAGAGTTAGCAGACGCTCCATCTTCGTTTTTTTTAAATTTCGTACGATTTTTTCTCGCAAAGTTATTTCACTTTTGGCTAAAAAAGACAAATTTTAAAAAATGCAACGTAACTCGAAAACTATTGAGTTTAAGAGAAAATGTCGAGTATAAAAAAAGTTGCGTACGTGTACACGGAATCGCCTGGAATTATTTCAGAATTTTCTTATGAAATTTTTTTTTTTTACTATTTTTGCTCGAAACTCTGATGACGTCCCAACAAAAAGTTGTATCCGATTGAAATTTCCGTACTTTGTCATGCAATAAAAATCGGAACAAATTCAACAATATCTAGCATGCTATAAACAACAATCATCAATAATAATATAGCCCAAAAGTCATTAACAAATCGGGTAACAAACCACTTAAACAATCGTTTAAGTGATTTGTTAATGACTTTTGGATCATATATATATTATATCTTGGATATATTATATAGTTTTTTTTACTTATTTCGAATTTTATAAATTTATTAGATTCAAAATTTAATAAATTTAATTTAATAAATTCAATAAATTTACCAAATTCAAAATTCGTTTAAAAAAACGCAATATAATATATCAGAGAACTGTTGAACACGAAAACCACGATATTTAAGAATTTTTATCCTACTAAAAGACTTGGCATTAGTAAACGGATGCGATGTCCAACTTCAAATTTATATCGTGACTTCTCAGATATATACAAAACATAAAAAAAATTGTTCCGCTAAATTAAATGATGCTCTTTTTTTGTAAATCAATTTTTTCGGTTTTTTGCGGAAATTTAAATGAATTCGTTTTTTTGGAAATCGCTGATATTTTTTTCGAAAAGCGCAGGAAATTTCCGATCGAAAGCCATTGTTAAAGAATTTTTTCGATTTTATTTCGCGCCGTGCCAAAGCTCCGAAGCGCTGAATACGCAAAAAGTTTGAAATATTACATTTGGTGTATTCCATAGAGTATTGTAGTTAAAAATCTGAAGATTGGTGTACAATATACTTTCAGGCAACACTAAAACGTATTCGAGTTTCAAGAAAATTGAAAGAGGTCGGCCTAAAAGGAGGTCCCGTTGAGCGGGAATACCTCATATGTTATTATTTTCATGCGAACACTGATAATGTATTCAACGATGGGCAACTTATAAACAGCACATTGTCATTTTTTTTAAGCATAATATATCGTATAGAATCCCATCGAACCGTATCAACTGACTCTTTGGGGCGGCAATTTCACCCTCGAAATTTCTTATTCCTTCGCAAATTTCTTATCGGCCTCGCGATATCATCTCCCGCTTTTCTTTATTCTTTTTCTCTTTCATCCCTCTTATCGCTCATCTGCTTCTTCTGTGATCGCTACGTCGCTCATTCTTATCGCCACTTTAACTTCTGGTTCATTGAATTATTTCATCCGCACGTCAATCTGAATTCCCTTATTGAATTTTTCACCCAGAGCGAAGTATTCTCGCTCTGAGAATATTTATGAGAGAAAAAACATGAATATAAATAGTTAACAAAGTCTTTGTTGCGATTTGGGGGAAAAAAATGTGGGCGCACTTGCGAGGGTGAAAAATCATTTTTCGACGGTGAAAAAGGTCACCGGATAAACCTTCCCTGGGAAATTAATTAAAAACCGTAATTTAAGAGACAGTAATAAACGAGGTCGATCGAACTTTCACGCCACCATTGAGGGATGATTGTCCACTCCCTGCAACGTGCACAGGGATAATAACTCACTGTTTCCTGCCTCCGACAGGATGAAAAATATGATAAAGATTCATAACTCGCGCGGTTACATTTAACTAGACATTGGGGAAGCTTTTGCACGCAATGACGAGGGCGCGAAAGTGCTAATGGTAAAAAATAACCCCACCAGTATTTTATAATAAACTTTCCCCTCAACCGAAAGTAATTAATTAATCCTTTGGGAAAGGTAATATAATTTGCGAGACCACATTCCAGTAAATAACATGAAAAGGTCAACATTGCATTGGCCGAGCCAAAAGAGTATTTTGGCAATTTTTTTATTTTTAATCGTAACTTTTAATTAAAAAAAAAATGTGGTATTTCAAAAAGTAACATCTGAAGAACACTCTGTAATTTTTTTGACCCCAATTTTACCAGCCTCATTTAATTTTCATTTTTTTCGCGAAATTTTTTTTGTTTATTGTCAAACCATTAATAAATACGTTGTAAACAAGAAATTGTAAAAATATTTTTTGTGTTTTTTGTTAAGCTCGAAAAAACGCTCAAAATGTATGTCTCTAGACCGAAACATCGCCTTAAGCTTTTTCTAACGAATTTTGCTCCAATTTTCACTCCCAAAAAATCTAAAAAGTGAAAAATTTCCATAACTCCGCTTTGGATTGACGGATTCAATTTGTTATCAATAATAATACCATACGAAATAAAAATTTACGAAATAATATAACGTGAAAGCTTTAAAAATGCTTTGTTTTTTCCGGAAAACTTAATTTTGCGTAAATTAAGAAAGTCACTTTGAAAATTATATTTTTTTTTGTGCATTCCGTCGAAATATACTTGCATTTTCATAAATATTTAGATAAAAATTTCAGTTGGAATTCTTAAATTTTACCGAGTTAGAGTCACTTTAGTGAGAGCAGGTCAGAATGTCAAAACTTCAAACGCATTTTTCTCAAAATTCTTCCTTTCGACTTTGTCTCAGCGAATATTCAAAAACTTATGAGCCGATTTTGAATTGTATTTTTTTAAAATATATGTAATTACAGTGGCCAAGTCTGCACCGAGGCAATTTGAAATTTTTTTATAATTACTATTTTCAAAACCATCTCGGATAAAAAAGGGCCTTATAAATGAAAAAAAAATTCAATTCGTGGCCATTTTGTAAATAATTAAAAAAAATGACTATACATGACGATAGCTAAATTTGTATATAGATTTTTATTTTTATTTTCGAACAACCCCTCACCAAGATATCAATGGAGAGGAATTTTTTTTTCGTCGTTAAGAAAATATTTATGTCTGTTAATTTTTAAGATTCTTTCCTAAAAATTTCTGTGAAATAATTTAAATATACAGGATGTTTAGCAATGAGATAACCTGACTAGGTTCGCCGTGTAGAGCGCATCAAGACAAAAAATTTACGTTTTTTTTTTAATTTTGTACGATAAAAATTGGCTGAGTTATCAATGTTTTTAAAGTTGACCAATGACGGCACCGTTACCCCTACCACGCGGCTCACCAGTAGCATTGCACCTAGATTCAAGCCATCATTGGTCAGCTTGAAACATTAATAACTGAGCCAATTTTTGTCGTATAACAATTTTAAAAAAAGCTAATTTTTCGTGTTGGCGCGCTCTACACGATGAACCTAGTCAGGTTATCTAGTTACTTAACACCCTGTATACTTAATAAAATAACAATAATCCGACCTCTCAATAATTAGTTGCGTCTTTAATATAAATTCTCAAACTGACGATTTTTACACCCCTCAAAATAACTATAAAAATTGCCAAGTAATAAGTTGAATGTATCCTTCGTAAATCAACAATGAACCAAGCATTCAATACTTAGTTGTGTCAAAAAAAATTCTCATCGAAAATTTCATCCCTTAAGGGGCGAAATTTTACCACCCCCCTAAACTAGCCCATTTCGCCCCATCCGCGGATCGACCAGTGGAATAAAAAACGGAAAACCTTTACCTCTCGGAATACACGGGAAACATTTTCCAAGATTATCGCAGCCTGGGAGCTTTATTTCGTTATTTTACGACGCGATTTATCCCAGCTGGGGCGGAAAGTGCACCACTATTTCCTCCACTTTGTGCCCCGGGCAAATAATTCAGGGCTACGTAAAAACGCCTGACGTTATCCGGAGAAAGAAAAATAAACAAAAATGTTGCATCCGGAAATGTTACGTAACGAGAAAGAACAATGATAAAGCATCGGAATAAAAGCTAAATGGAGTTGCAATCGAAAAAGTGCTTTTGATAAATAAAAACGAGATGGAACATTGTTCGACTGCGTTTGTTGTAATAAGTACCGAACAACAAAGGTTACAGAAATGTAATTGTGTCGCAAAAATTTTATGCCGGACATGTTACAATGCGAATAAAAAAAAAAGAAAAACCCTCGAGGTCAGAAAATCATGCGGCAGTCAACAGAGTTGCAATTAGTCGCTCGCTTCTCTTTCTCTCTTCGTTCTTCTATCTTTCTACCTTCGTTCTTGCTTCTCATCAGACTCAAAGAGACTTTTTTTCCCCTTCACTTCGAGAAAATGAATGTTGAGAGATATCCTTGTACAAACGGTCGAGAACGATATTTAATTCAACAGAGCATTACATAATAATGATGATGCGATAGAGGAAAATTGTATATTTTGTGGAGAAACAAGCGGATCTTCCGCTTTTCATTTATTTCAATAACGCATTGTGATAAATTCACTCGCGGGCGTATTTCAATGATTTTCCGGAGTCTTCATTTTTATTTATCATTATTGAAGTCGCTGAAAAATAGCCACATATATATAAGGGTAATTTTTTTTTACCACTCTATCAATGCTGTTAAAATTTTCAAAAAATTTGCAAGATCTGCGAAAATCGTTTTGAATTTTTGTTTTTGACAATCAACATCTTTTTAATAAAGTCACTGAATGAAAAATTTCATAAAATAAAATGGACAACATAAAGGATACGACTTTTCAAAAATCTAAAATTACTTTCTACATTTTCAAACCAGGTAAATCTTTTTTTCTTTTTTAGAATCCCGCTTGAACCAAAATGCTGAAAACTCATGAAAATGTATAAATGTTGGAACGTATGAATTTTAATATAACTGAGAAAATGAGACAAAAGACTTTGCGATGAGAATTTTTTTGTCACAAGAATCTTGATGAGCATTGAAATATAAAAATTAATGTGCAATTTCGTTAGTACTTTATTATATGAGGTACAATGAGAACATTTTTCAGAACAATGTCGTTGGCAATTTCAGGACGAGCTGTAATTTCACGATTTGCGTCTAAAGTACTCGTCTAGACTCTCCATTTCTTCTCTCTTTCCAGTTTTTTACGCCACTTGATTACTCTGAATTTAAAATGAAAATGTTCTCAAGATGCTGGAATTTCATAACGCTAAAATTAGCAATTCAAAGTGGAGCTTCTTAGCTCGATGGAGCTAAAACCAGCAAAAAATTAATAATCCCCACGAAGCTTTATGTGAAATAAAAAAAATATTATTTAGATAATTATAATAATTAATAAATTATAATAATTATACGATTATGTGTAACTATTAATAATTTATTATATTATAATTCTGATAATAATAATAATATAATAAATTATAATAATAAATTATAAGAATTAAATTTCATGTCTTATATTTTTAAATATTATTATTTGACGCATATGTTTTGTGCAAAAAATTTTTATACGAGGGTTGTATTTTATCTGCATAAATTTCCATGGGAAAAATCTGTGAGACTGCGAGACCCCTTAAAAGAAATCCTTAAAAGAAATACGATTCTTAATAGAGACATTCCCTCTTTTAAGGATTACTGCAATTTCAGCTTTGCTGGGTTGTCTTTCTGCTAGTTTCACATTTATTTCTCTCATCCATTCGACGTCTATCCGGCTCTCATTCTTCTGACGTGAATTTTATCTCTCGCTGGTACTTATCCTCTTTCTCACGACTTCGTTCACTTCCTCTTTTACCTACCCCAGAGTTTATCCTCTCAATCTACCTATCCCTTGTTTGTATTCTTTTAGTCCACCCCTTTTTTTATAAGCTCGCTTTAGTCTCCCTTTTGTCCCCCTTAAAGTGTTACAACTAGTTGTAAAAGTCGAAAAATTATTTCTTCTAACAACGATACTTTTCGACAGCATCTTACAAATCTTCTCTAAGTCCCAAATTTGGTTTTGCTTCGAATAGTTTGGTTCTCTGGTGAGAAATTTCCGTTTCAGTGATACGAGTTAGGATTTGGTCAGCCTTTCACTTTTTTTCGGTATTTATGAAACTGGAAAGCCAAAATTGAGAATTCTTGTTTCGAGAGAATGATTTATGAATGCTAAAAATAATGAGCAATCATTGTGTCAAATTACAACTTGTATGATTCAAAATAAATTCAAACCCAAAAAATATGAAATTAATATTACAATTGATAGGCGAGGTTTAGTGAATGCTTAAAAATGATAAAGAAGTAATTTGGAAAATCGCAATTTGCATAATTTTTTAAAAAGTTTAAGGGAAAAGCCACCCTAAGAATGAAATTGTTTTTTGAATTTTTTTAATGTCAATATTTTGAAAAATATGTAGCACAAACTTTGGGTTGAAATTTCGATAAGCAATATATTTAAAACCTGCTTGAATACAAAAAAGGGCCTTAAAAATCAAAAAGTTTCAATTCGTCGCCATTTTGGAAATTATAAAAAAATGGGCTATGCATACCAATAAATACATAACTAACCATACCAATATTAATATTACAAATAATCAATTGAAATTAATATTACAAATAATTAATTGATAGGGGAGGTTTAGTGAATGCTTGAAAATAATAAAGAAGTAATTTGAAAAATCGCAATTTGCATAATTTTTTAAAAAGATTATGGAAAAAGCCACGGTAAGAATGAAATTTTTTTTTCATTTTTCTAATCTAAATATTTTCAAAAATATGTAGGAAAAATGTTGCGTTAAAATTTCGATGTTTGCTATTTCTAAAACCTGTTTGAATACAAAAAAGGACCTTAAAAATAAAAAAGTTTCAATTCATAGCCATTTTGAAAAATTATCAAAAAAAAAGGGCTACGCATACCAATAAATACATAACTAACTATACCAATTTTAATATTACA
Organism: Alloplasta piceator; assembly: GCA_946863875.1. Classification (NCBI taxonomy): domain Eukaryota; kingdom Metazoa; phylum Arthropoda; class Insecta; order Hymenoptera; family Ichneumonidae; genus Alloplasta; species Alloplasta piceator. The sequence goes on from OX333071.1 coordinate 75,532,024, forward strand.
AATAAACAATTGAAATTAATTAATATTACAAATAATCAATTGATAGGGGAGGTTTAGTGAATGGTTGGAATGATAAAGAAGTAATTTGGAAAATCGCAATTTGCATAATTTTTTTAAAAGTTTAAGGGAAAAGCCACTGTAAGAAAAAAATGTTGTTTTGAATTTTTTTAATGTACATATTTTCAAAAATATGTAGGACAAATTTTGAGTTAGAATTTCGATGATTGCTATTTTTAAAACCTGCTTAAATACAAAAAAGGACCTTAAAAATAAAAAAGTTTCATTTCGTCGCCATTTCGAAAATTATCAAAAAAATGAGCTACGCATACCAATAACTACGTAACTAACTATACCAATATTAATATTACAAATAAACAATTGAAATTTATTACAAATAATCAATTGATAGGGGAGGTTTAGTAAATGGTTGGAAATGATAAAGAAGTAATTTGGAAAATCGCAATTTGCATAATTTTTTTAAAAGTTTAAGGGAAAAGCCACTGTAAGAAAAAAATGTTGTTTTGAATTTATTTAATGTACATATTTTCAAAAATTTGTAGGAAAAATTTTGAGTTGAAATCTTGATGATTACTATTTTTAAAGCCCGCTTGAATACAAAAAAGGGCCTTAAAAATAAAAAAGTTTCAATTCGTCGCCATTTTGTAAATTATCAAAAAAAATGGGCTACGCATACCAATAACCACATTAGTATAGATATTTTTTTCCCTCTTTTCAAATGATCCTTTACCAAGATGTGATAATAAAGATAAGATAAAGATGCAATAATCAATCATTTCTGTGAAAATAATTTTCAAACATTGATAATTTTTTCATCCCTTACAGCGACTTCCGCCTTTAAGTACACAAAAAATCACAGAAATACACAAAAAATACAACAATACAATATATCAAAAATAAATAAAAAATACAGCAAAAAATCAATTGAATTCATCGACGACCATAATACATCACGAATAGTCGGCTATTATTCTTCATGAGTGAATCGATGTAGCACCATTCTCCACGTGTAACTTCAACTTTTATTGCCTCCCAACCCCCGTTATTGCAGCTTGAAAAAGACGCCATAAGTTACGAGGAATAAATTGCTCGGTCATCGAAGCTTGTGAAAGTTGCACACTTTTAGCCTAGTCACGCAAGCTAGAAAAGTTTCACGTACGTAGAAATGTCTCTATTATTCGAGCCCTCCAAATTCGATGTGACGCCGGAGGGATGGTGAAGGTATTTATCAAATTCGGGGGTAGCAATCAAACGCAAAAGCCACTTTGGGAGGTAATATTTTTTTTCGTGGCAATGATTGATTTTACAATTTTCCATACTCAATTCCCAGATATAGGATTTTTTTTTTCAACCCCTAAAAAAATTCAACCCCCAAAACGAATATCAACAAAATTTCAGGGCCTCTTCAAGCTCACAGCAATTCTCGCACTATCCTCGAGTCTCTATTAACTGTTTTTATCACAAATCAAATTAATTGTCGGAGAAATGTCTTCCGGAGGATTTCCGCACCCCCAAACTATTCTCAATAATCCGGACTTCCGCCGTTTGCACCCCGGGCTTAATAATGGCCGCCGTTAACTACGTATTGTTTCTTTTATCGATAATAATTATCGCGAGGCCTGGAAATGATTTATCGGCGAAAGAGGGAGGGAGAACTCATTCCAGGAATTGTGAAATTATGATAATGGGGGTTCAGACCGAGAATTGTTCAATTCGCTCGAACGTGTTTCTTAATAAATCGTCGATGGTGGGAAACGCGTGAACTGAAAGGCTAAAATTGTGGGGGTGAGCGAACGGCCCATAGGAAAGAAACGAGAGCTGGAGCAAAAGAACGGTTGGAGAGGGGGAGAGAGAGAGAGAAAAGAGGGGTGGGGGGGGGTGATTTAAGAAAGAAATAGCAGAATGATAGCCGTCGAGAGAACGAGATATTGGGTAAAGTTTGCTAGGATGCCGAGAACAGAGCGAAGGGGAAGGAATGAAGGAAACGAAATGACAGCCTTCTCGCCCGGGGATGCTCTCGACCCCCAGAGCCAACCTATACCAACGGCCAATGTCGATTTCTCTCTGTCATTGTTATAATATCGGGAAACCTCGGAATTCTCACCACGAACAATTCGAACTGACACAGAGAGGATCTCTGGCAACGATAATTTTATTGAAAAGACATTTTTAGGGGTTCCGTTTCCCCCAAAATTATTGGATTTACGAAAAAAAATTTGGGAAACCCTCCTTTCGTAGCATTCGTTATTTTGAGGCTATTCATTTTTTTTTGCACGAATGGAGAAAGTAACAAGAATTATTGTTAGTGGATCTGGGAAGTAACGCGTGAAATGTTCAGTTTCGAAAAAAAGGTTTAAGGTTTCGAAATATGCTTGTAAATTCAATTTTTGTGATTTGACAGCTCTAATTTTTTATACAAATGGATTAAGTGAGAAAAAATGTTGGTGCAGAATTTTTAGATAGTCAGAATATTTTAACGATGATTTTAATGAAAAAAATGTCAGGGGTGGGTTTTTAAAAAATTATTAAATTGAGAAAAGCTTGCGAATGCTCTAACTTTCGTAATTTTGCAGTTATCGATCCAAATTTTTTTGCACAAATGCACCAAATAATGAGAACGATTACCACAAAATTTGAAAAGAATCGCTTAAAAGGTTCCGGTTCGAATAAATTTTTTAATATAAAAGAGGGGTGGAATCGTTTCAATTTTTTTAATTTCGTCGTTATTCAGCTCACATTTCTGGAACAAATGTACTAAATGACAAAGAATGTTGGTATCGAATTCTAAAATAATCGGAACCCCCCCTAACGATAATGGTAATTAAAAAATCAGGGGTGGGATTTGGAAAAATTATCAAATTAAAAAAAGCTTGCAAACGCTCGAATTTTCGTAGTTTTGCAGTCATAGGTCCAAATCTTTTTGCAAAAATTCACCAAATAACAAGAACAATTACCATTAATTTTGAAAAAAATCGCTTAAAATGTTCCCTTTTAAAAATAAACTTAAGTATAAAAGAGGGGTGTAATCGTTTCAATTTTTTTAATTTCGCAGTTATTCAGCTCAAATTTTAGGAACTTATGTACTACATGACAAACGATGTTGGTATCGAATTCTAAAATAATCTGAACACCCCTTAACGATAATTGTAATAAACAAAAATCAGGGGTGGGATTTGGAAAAATTATTAAATTGAAAAAAGCTTGCGAATGCTCTAACTTTCGTAATTTTGTAATTATTGGACCAAAATTTTTTGCAAAAATTCACCAAATAACAAGAACAATTACCATCAAACTTGAAAAGAATCGCTTAAAATGTTCCCTTTCAAAAACAAATTTAAATATAAAAGAGGGGTGTAATCGTTTCAATTTTTTTAATTTCGCAGTTATTCAGCTCAAATTTTAGGAACTAAGGTACTACACGACAAACGATGTTGGTATCGAATTCTAAAATAATCTGAACACCCCTTAACGATAATTGTAATAAACAAAAATCAGGGGTGGGATTTGGAAAAATTATTAAATTGAAAAAAGCTTGCGAATGCTCTAACTTTCATAATTTTGCAATTATCGGTCCAATTTTTTTTGCACAAATGCACCAAATAACAAGAACAATTACCATGAAATTTGAAAAGAATCGCTTAAAATGTTCCCTTTCAAAAACAAACTTAAATATAAAAGAGGGGTGTGATCGTTTCAATTTTTTTAATTCCGCAGTTATTTAACTCAAATTTTAGGAACTAATGTACTACATGACAAACGATGTTGGTAACGAATTCTAAAATAATCTGAACACCCCTTAACGATAATTGTAATAAACAAAAGACAGGGGTGGGATTTTGAAAAATTATTAAATTGAAAAAAGTTTGCGAATGCTCTAACTTTCATAATTTTGCAATTATCGGTCCAATTTTTTTTGCACAAATGCACCAAATAACAAGAACAATTACCATGAAATTTGAAAAAAATCACTTAAAATGTTCCCTTTTAAAAATAAACTTAAGTATAAAAGAGGGGTGTAATCGTTTCAATTTTTTTAATTTCGCAGTTATTCAGCTCAAATTTTAGGAACTTATGTACTACACGACAAACGATGTTGGTATCGAATTCTAAAATAATCTGAACACCCCTTAACGATAATTGTAATAAACAAAAATCAGGGGTGGGATTTGGAAAAATTATTAAATTGAAAAAAGCTTGCGAATGCTCTAACTTTCATAATTTTGCAATTATCGGTCCAATTTTTTTTGCACAAATGCACCAAATAACAAGAACAATTACCATGAAATTTGAAAAGAATCGCTTAAAATGTTCCCTTTCAAAAACAAACTTAAATATAAAAGAGGGGTGTGATCGTTTCAATTTTTTTAATTCCGCAGTTATTTAACTCAAATTTTAGGAACTAATGTACTACATGACAAACGATGTTGGTAACGAATTCTAAAATAATCTGAACACCCCTTAACGATAATTATAATAAACAAAAGACAGGGGTGGGATTTTGAAAAATTATTAAATTGAAAAAAGTTTGCGAATGCTCTAACTTTCATAATTTTGCAATTATCGGTCCAATTTTTTTTGCACAAATGCACCAAATAACAAGAACAATTACCATGAAATTTGAAAAAAATCACTTAAAATGTTCCCTTTTAAAAATAAACTTAAGTATAAAAGAGGGGTGTAATCGTTTCAATTTTTTTTAATTTCGCAGTTATTCAGCTCAAATTTTAGGAACTTATGTACTACACGACAAACGATGTTGGTATCGAATTCTAAAATAATCTGAACACCCCTTAACGATAATTGTAATAAACAAAAATCAGGGGTGGGATTTGGAAAAATTATTAAATTGAAAAAAGCTTGCGAATGCTCTAACTTTCATAATTTTGCAATTATCGGTCCAATTTTTTTTGCACAAATGCACCAAATAACAAGAACAATTACCATGAAATTTGAAAAAAATCACTTAAAATGTTCCCTTTTAAAAATAAATTTAAATATAAAAGAGGGGTGTAATCGTTTCAATTTTTTTAATTTCGCAGTTATTCAGCTCAAATTTTAGGAACTAAGGTACTACACGACAAACGATGTTGGTATCGAATTCTAAAATAATCTGAACACCCCTTAACGATAATTGTAATAAACAAAAATCAGGGGTGGGATTTGGAAAAATTATTAAATTGAAAAAAGCTTGCGAATGCTCTAACTTTCATAATTTTGCAATTATCGGTCCAATTTTTTTTGCACAAATGCACCAAATAACAAGAACAATTACCATGAAATTTGAAAAGAATCGCTTAAAATGTTCCCTTTCAAAAACAAACTTAAATATAAAAGAGGGGTGTGATCGTTTCAATTTTTTTAATTCCGCAGTTATTTAACTCAAATTTTAGGAACTAATGTACTACATGACAAACGATGTTGGTAACGAATTCTAAAATAATCTGAACACCCCTTAACGATAATTGTAATAAACAAAAGACAGGGGTGGGATTTTGAAATATTATTAAATTGAAAAAAGTTTGCGAATGCTCTAACTTTCGGAATTTTGCAGTTATCGATCCAAACCTTTTTGCACAGATACAGCAAATAACAAGAACGATTATAATCAAATTTGAAAAGAATCGCTTAGAAGGATCCGTTTCAAAAAAAATTTACATATAAAAGAGGGGTGTAAACACTTCAACTTTTTTAATTTCGCAGTTATTCACCTTAATGTTTTTTGCTCAAATATACTACATGATTTCTAGATAGCCAAAACATCCCCTAAAATAATTTCAATGAAAAAAAAATTCAGGACTTCGATTTTGAAAAAAAATGAAATTAAAAAAAAATGGCTAACACTCTAAATTTCGTAATTTTGCGGTTATTGATCCGAATTTTTTGCACAAATGCACCAAATAACAAAGACAATTACCATTAAATTTGAAAAAAATTGTTCAAGAATTTAAGTTAAAAAAAAATGTTAAGAACTTCAGACCCTGCTCTCGTTGTCTCGTGGCACGACTTTTCTCTTCCACCTCCAATATTTCACGTGCGACACTCGCTGTTCTCGTTCTGTTTCTTTATTCATTTGCATCGTAGGGCCACAAGCATCAGCGTCGATACTTCACCCGGCTACAAGAACTGAATAAACATGACTTTTTTAAGGGGTTAGCGCAGTCAGGAGGGCGAAAAAAGCGATTTTTCAAGAATTTTGTTTGGGAAAACAATTTAATTTATTAACGTAAAAATTTATAAACATATATTTGTAACTTTTAACTTTATTTTGGCGTTTTTAAGGGGTTACCTCTGTCAGGAGGCCGAAAAAAACGATTTTTCAAGAATGTTGTCTGGAAAAACAATCAAATTTATTAACGTAAAAATTTTTATACATATTTTTGTAACTTTTAACTTTATTTAAAAAATTTTCTTTAAAAAAAATAATGATTCTCGAAGATTTTGTTTGCTCTACAAGCAAATGCTAAAATTTTCACCCTCGTGGATTTTCAACCCTGTCTGTGCTTGGAAAAAAAACTCGTGACCTTTTCCACTTTGTTCTCAGCTCGAATTTTGGAACTCATCGTGCGAGAAGAGAAAAATTGCTTCACCGGGAAATAAAAAAAAAATTCGCAGCCTGGCAAATCTTGCGGGGATTCCGGGGGATGAAGTGGACAGGGATGAAAATGTCGGAGAGGGTAAATTAAGCATCAAAAATTGATGATATTCCGGACACATAAGACCCCCCCCCCCCCCCGAGTATGACATTACAGATTGATATCATCTGGACCAGCGACATGGTTTCCGTTGCCACGTACATTCCCCATAGTGTGATAACGATGAATGTAACATGGCATCCGGAAATCCCGCAACCTAATTCTGAGAATGTATGCTCGGCATTCTCGAAATTAGTCGTGCCAGACGGAATAGGAGGTCATCCAGTGGCGGACAGTGGCGATTAATTCTGTATATGGGGTATTCCCGCTGAAATTTTCATGTTCGAACCCGGACCCTCTTAAATAATTCTGAAATTTTGTCCTCGGAAAGTATCCTGAAAAATAAAAGACACGTATTTTTTTGTTAAGGCCTTAGGCCACCCTAGCACTTTTGAAAAATGATTTTTTTAAATTTTATTTTAAATGGACCTCAGAAATGATGTCCCAAAAGTTTATGGCCGGGAAAAATCTCTAAGTACTCGTTTTTCGAATTTTAGTACAAGACCGTCTGGTCCTACTAAAAACTTCAAACGCCTTTATCTCACAATTGCATTATTATTGAAATTTTTTTTTACTTTAAATGGTCTAACAGGACCTCAAAAATGATGTCCCAAAAGTTTATGACCGGGAAAAATCTCTAAGAACTCGGTTTTCAAATTTTAATACAAGACCGTCTGGTACTACTCAAAACTTCAAACGCGTTTATCTCAAAACTGCATTTTTTCAGTTGGCTGGACTCATAACTCAGACAATTTTCCACCGATTCACTTGAAATTTTGAATATATCTCGAAAACGACATTGTCTGTGGAAGTACGTAGGTTTTTTTTTTTATATTACATAGTTCATTTGTTATTAACAATTATCCGACGATTTTCTAGGTAGATTTTTCACTTTCCACCTTAGAAGTGCGCCATTTGACCAAAAATCAATTTTTTTCGGTCCGTAGAGTGGCCTAAGGCCTTAAGACTGAGAATCGATATTTTTCGTCGTACGATTTTAGTAAAAAATCCAATTTTTTCACTAACTCTCTATTCTAAACACATAGTAGGGGAGCCTGGGGCTAGTTGTAACAGGGGTAAGTTGTAACACTCAATTTTGACCGGGAATTAAAAACATTTTGATTTAATTGTTATGCTCAATTTGCTTCTTATAACTCGCAGCATAACGTAAACACCGCTAATACCCCGCGAGACATTAAGGGCGGGGTAAAGTATTTAAATGTTTTTTTTTTCATTTTTTTAAAATTTTTTAAATGAATGCATAATATCTCAAGAATATTGTGTTATAATTTCAAGTCGATCGGAGTAAAATTGACGAAGTCATGAGTATTTGAGCGTCTATTGCTCCATGCCGGGTTTTATACCTGGGCGGCAGCTGCGCGGCGTGCTATTGTTTTTTCATCATTTTGTTAATAACATTTTGGAATTATTATTATGCAAAATTAATCTTTTGAGTACCTTTAATATGCATGAATTTTATCAGATTTTTATGCAATCGAGAAGTGTTCTCAAACTTATGTGCAATGAGCGCTAAGCGACCAAACTCTTCTGCGTTTTTCAAACCGTTTTTCTGAGACTTGTCATATTTGAAGTCCGTGTACACGATAACTCAAAATCTACTGGACCAATCGCTTTGAAATTTTGCACAGTACTTCTTCACATAATTCACCAGGTATTGTCGAGAGCTTTTTTTGCTTTTTTTTAATAATTACTAATTTTTCAACAACAAATTAGCCGATTTTTTTTTTAGCGAAAATCGGGTTTTTGGCTCCCAAGTGCTACGAAAAATCGAAAAATCGAAGAAAAAAAAAATCCTCCCATCATTACCTCGAGAAACATCTCCTTTAACAAATGCATTTTGATTTTTTTGTTTCAGATGATTCTGTTGCGAGTTATGGTGTACACCGCAAACCAACTTTTTTTCGAGGCGCCTCCGGGGTTTAATTTTCACTCGCTCAATTTTGAATATTTTGCAATGCAAATTTAGGAGAATGTTGTTCAAATGTTACTTTATTATATGTAAATTTTTCAATAAACGAACACTATCCGTTACGCCAAAAAAAAATCTTAAAAACATGCCTTTTTTTCGCCGAATTAACTTTACCCCGCCCTTAAAATAAGAGGATATGCACACGAGCTCTATTTCGGCCCGGTTTCGTAAAAAAATACTTACAGATATTTTGATTTTGACTATTAAAATTAAATTCATTGTTTATTGTTTTTTCCTTGTTACATCGTAAATTTAACTGGCTTTCATTTGCTTTTTTCAAAATTATTCTAAAGTTTGTAGTTTTTGAGAGATTTCATTAATCAGACATAATGAGCCCATGGGGCAAGTTGTAACATATTAGTACTTGGCCCATGCGCGTGTATTTTTTTTTTCTGCTATCTACATGTATTTGTACAAATAATATTATTACAACTTGTAGTATAGTGATTACATAGTATTACAAATTATTTGCGGCTTTCAAGCATTCTTTTACTCTTCTTTACTCTAATATTCCCGTGTAAAAAAGTTCAGGAATTCCGCGAGTGATTCTGCGGAATTCATGAGGAATTCATATTTGTTGCAAAATATGAATTCCGGATAAATACCTGATGAAATCACGGTAAATAATTTTATCGATGAAATATCGAAGTAATGTCATTACAAGCTAAGTCGCGAATTGCATCGATGTAGTAACCACCCGGAATTCTGCAGGAATTCAGTCGAAGCTCTACTTGATTTTCTCCGGAATTCATCTGGTTTGCCGGAAAAAATTTCAATATCTCATTATGAATTTTTCGAGGTTATCGCCTGGAAAATTCATATTCGAAACTGTATGAATTTTCATAGAAAATCGACTGATAACCGTAGTAGAAACCATTTTCTTTCAACTACTCCCTACAATAATTTTTGAGAAATTCGAAGCGCTTATTGTGAAATTCCATAAATTTTTTGATAGATTACAATTTGGCTATTGTTACACTGAATAGCTGATGCGGATATGTCATGAGTGCATTTATGGAGTTTTCAGCTGAAATTCTGCGGAAATTCAATCAGAGTTCCACACAAATTTGTTTGGATTTCATTTGGTTTTCCGGAAAAAATTCAGAACATCTTTGTGAATTTATCAAGGTTATTGCCTTGAAAATTCACATAGAAAACCGTATGCACTCTTATAGAAAACGGTTGAAACCTATGGAAATTATTTTTTGTCCATTCGTTACAATAATTTTTGAGGTATATAACGCGTTGACTGCGAGATTTTAATATGGACAGAGAAGTTATTTTTTTGTTGATTTAAAAATTTTATATTTCCTGTGTAATTATAATTTATTTTCTATGGAATATCTCCCAAATTCGCGACTTAGCTTGTAATGACATTATTTCGATATTTCATCGATGAAATTATTTACCGTGATTTCATCAGGTATTCATCCGGAATTCATATTTTGCAACAAATATGAATTGTATTGTATTTTTTTTTAGCACGAGAGACTACCAAAGATTATAATCATCACAAGAATGAACCACGATGAATAATACAAGACTGTGAACCAATAAAAACGTGTTCTTTCTTATAAATGTTGCCAGTCTTTTCATTATTATAACTTGCGGGTGGGAGTCGAAGAGTCGACTAACCAATATTTCGAACGGCCGAAATCCCGAATTTTACGATTACGAGCGTCAGAATAACGAAGCGCCGAAATCCCGATCGCCAGAAAAGAGAAAGTCGAGAGAGCCGCCCCATGCGTAAGAGAGAGAGAGATGCGCCTCCTCTCTCTCTTACGCATGGGGCGGCTCTCACGACTTTCTCTTTTCTGGCGATCGGGATTTCGGCGCTTCGTTATTCTAACGCTCGTAATCGTAAAATTCGGGACTTCGGCCGTTCGAAATATTGGTTAGTCGACTCTTCGACCCCGCCCCGAAACTTCGATTGGCTGTAGCTTTGCAGATTTTGATCTTGCCATCCTCATTCTAGTCTTAAAAGTTTCGTAATTTCCTACAGAATTTTCGCCATATTTTTCTTTTACAATTCGAGGTGGTGCACTTGCTGAAAAATCATTTTTTTGTGTTGTATGAAGTAAAAACAAACTTTCGTGTGCCCACAATATTTTTAAAAAATATCAATTGTTTTACTCGTTTTATAACGAACAAGTTTTGTCTGAAGCGTTTTTCGATAGGATCTCGAATTATCAAGATACTACGTGTTTAGAATAGAGAGTTAGTGAAAAATTTGGATTTTTTAGTAAAATCGTACGGCGAAAAATATCGATTCTCGGCCCTAACAAAAAAATACGTATCTTTTATTTTTCAGATAATCATAATTATATCATAATTAAATCATACCATAATAATATAATATCATATCATAATTAAATTATATCATAATTAAATCATAATTATTCAAGAGGGTCCGAGTTCGAACATGAAAATTTCAGTCATGAATAATTGAAGTCAGTGCATGTCGAATGAATTAAAATTGAAAAATGTAATGGTAAACACAAATTGAATTGTTATAATTAATAATAATAATGATACTAATAATGATGTACGATTAATTGCAAAAAGTTTGAATGATCAGAAGTCGAATAAATTATGCTTAAAATTATGTACAAATGTGCATAATTGTAAATATAATTTAATTTAATTTTAATTGGAAATTACAATCACGAAGAGTAGTGATAATCATAATCAACTAAAATGCAGTAATAAAAAAAATGTTATGAAAAGTTGAATGAATTGCACTAAGAAATAGTGTAAATAATCAATTTAATGGATTACAGTAATGCAAAAATACTAATTGAAAATCACGTCAATTATAATTACGAAAAGTAACAAATAAAGTGGTAATCGTAAATAGTAAGTGAATTACAATTACAGAATATAATGGTAATTGAAAATTGAATACTTCCAATTAATAATAATAATAATAACGTGAAATTTAAAAAATTGTCACAAACTGAAGTCGAAGCAATTACTTATATTTACAAAAAGCAATGATAATCGAAAACCGAAAAAATCACAATTACAAAAAAGTAGTGGTAATTGAGATTTAAATAAATAACAGTGGCAAAAAATAATTGTAATGGGAAGTTAACCGAATTACAATTGCGAATTCAATATTTATAATTTAAAAAAACATAGTGAGTGCAATTTGAATTAATTATTAATACCATTACATATACTATCTATAATGGAATAATTGTTAATTGAAAAAAAAAATGTTTACACGACATTTCAAATATTTCGAAAAATCATAGCGAACGTCCATCGTTTTTATAAACGATCGGGAAGAAAAAGTAAATTCTTGGGCCACGCTCTGTTTGAAGTAGATAAGGATAATATACAATTTGCACTCGTGTGGAAAATTGCAACACACGCTTGTCATACGCAACTGTTCACGAATCAGCGCACTTTTTTTTCTCTACACAAACCATTTTCTTTCCTCGCTCAACGAATTCACTGGATTTTGGCTTTTTCTCCCAAGAAAATCCGCGTTGCAAAATTTGTTGGAAATGAGAAAGATCGATAGATCTTTAGATCCACTTTACCCATTATTTTATTTTATTCTATTTTAAATTTACCTTTATTTTATTTTATTTATTTTAAATAAATAATTTTACATTTCATGGTAAACAGTAAAAAGTTTTTTTTAAAAAGCCATCTCGTTTTCTCGAAGGTTAATCTTCTTGAAAATTATCCCGTGCCCGAGAAACAAGGAAAATCCTTTTAAAATTCTCGTCAGAGGGAGGAAAAAAATATTCGCGAAAAGCTCCTTCCGCATGAGAGCAGACAAAATGTGTAATATATATTATTCAAGGGGTTGATTAATGGAGGCTTCCGGTCTTTTGTTTTTCCGGCGGTATTCTCCAATTTCGGGAAAACCCGGAATTACGAGGTTATCTCGTTACTTATTTTCTTCACTCTTGGGGTTAGCCCCAAACGCATCCTCGCGATGATGCCACCCCAATTACACCCCCTTTCCGAGAAGAAGGTCTACACCAGCTAATATATATATATTGTACGATGCGCCTGGAACGAGCTTTTACCCACGGCGATAAAAACCGATAGAGAGAGGAAAAAAAAGTCGAGAGAGAAATTAGTCGTATTTTCTTACAATATCGCATTGACTACATAAACGTACCAATGTATTTCCCTTCGAATGAAAAGAATCGTTTTGTTTGAAGGGGAAATAATTGAGGGCTGAAAAAAATTTGCGGCAAACAAAAAATGAACCAAATTTGATAGTGGTGAATTTTTTAATAATCATCCCCTAACGATAATTCTAATGAAATAAAATCTGAGGGTGAAGTTTTGAAAAATAATAAAATTAAAAGACAAACAATTTTTTAATCATATCTTATTATTTATACAAATATCATACTTATGTATATTTATAAATATATACATTATAAAAAATATAAATAATTAAATAATATATAATATTTAAAATATATTAAAAAGTATATATATGGGGCATTCCATCCCAAATCGGACAGTTTGAAAAACTTTTTTTTATTTCCTCATTTTTTTAATAGTTTTTGAGTACCCGTCAAAAGACCCTTCCTGTTAAATTTTGAGATTTTTTGATTACCCGTTAAAAAGATATTAAATTTAAAAAACCGCTCTTTTTTTGGTATTTTGGTCAGAACTTCTTTAATAATGGTCCAAATTAAAAGTTTTTTTTTCAAAAATTTTTTTTTATGGCCTTTTCAGAAAAAAATACAACAAAAATATTCGACGTGTTTTTGAATGAGTTTTTTTAGTTTTAAACTTTGAATCGCGTTTTTAAAAGTGATTGTCATTTTTGATTTTTTTTTTAATTTTTTGTTTCAAACATTTATCTATTCAACAACTTTCAAGACGAGTCCGATCGTGGGATCTCAATAACTACTATTTTTTTTCAATTTTTGAAAATAAAATTTTTTTTTCATAAATTATAATGAATACCAATTTTTGTTTTTTTATAGTATTTTATAAATTATTTTGAATTAATTTGGACACTTTTTCATTGTTAACAGATTTTTTAAATTAATAATTAATCGATGAGCAAATAACAACAGTTCAATAATTGTATGAGTGAGCATTGAACCTCAATAATCTAACGAATATTGCTGTCAAATTTTCGCATGAGAAACATTATTCGGATGCAAAAGAAAGATTTTATTTGCGGTAAGATACTGCGAAGTCAATCACAGGGGGTCATAAAAATTTCATTCAATTATTCCAATGAGCAACGGAAATGTATTGGCAAAAGAATATTCTAATTCAGGAAATAATCGTACATGTAAGGTTTTCAAAAAAATACGTGAATAAATAAAAACTGATGTCATTATTGTTCATAAACAGACTCAACGATTAATTATTAATTTTAAGAACCTGTTGACAATAAAAAAGTGTCCAAATAAATTCTAAATATTGAAAAAAATACTATATAGTAACAAAAATTGGGTCAAAATAAATTCTAAATATTGAAAAAAACACTATACAGTAACAAAAATTGGTATTCATAATAACTTATTGTAAAAGAAAAAAATTTAATTTTCAAAAATCGAAAAAAATAGTAGTCATTGAGATCCCACGATCGGACTAGTCTTAAAAATTGTTGAATTGATAGATGTGTGAAACAAAAAATTAAAAAAAAATAAAAAATGACAATTACTTTAAAAAACGCGATTTGAAGTTTAAAACTGAAAAAACTCATTCAAAAATACGTCGAATATTTTTGTTGTGTTTTTTCTGATAAGGCCATAAAAAAACAAAAATTTTGAAAAAAAAAACTTTTAATTTGGACCATTATTAAAGAAGTTATGACCAAAATACCAAAAAAAGAGCGGTTTTTTCGTTAATTTAATATCTTTTTAACGGTTAATCAAAAAAATCTCATAATTTAACAGGAAGGGTCTTTTGATGGGTACTCAAAAATATAAAAAAATTGGGGAAATAAAAAAAAAAAGTTTTTCAAACTGTCCGATTTGGGATGGAATGCCCCATATATATAAGTAAAAAAGGAAAAAAAGACGTAATGAAGAATCGGGCATTATTCCATCGGAATCTAGAAAGGTGAAATAGAGGAATGATAAGGGACTTTGGCTTTATCGCCAGGAAGAAGCGCGCGAGATTGAAAATTGTGCTATTGGAGCGTGGTGCCCCCTTCACCCTCCACCCTCGCCCCATTGTAATCTTGCAATTAACCCTACGGTTTCGCTTCTCCCGGTCGATCGACTCCATTCGATTCGCTCTATCGTATTCAGTCTGTGGGATGAAAATATATATATATATATATATATATATATATATATATATATATATATTCTCAATCAGCACGATGGATCGAATAGGACTGGCCAAGAGCGTCTGGGCCGAAGGTTTTATCTATGGCCACAAATCCTCGGAAATTGTGTAAAGTGTTCAATCAAAAATTGCCAAAATTAATTCACGTATCGTTTTGTAAAAAATAATAAAAAAAAAGAAAATTTTGGAAAAATATTCCCCAGAAATCACCTGTTTCCAGGGTTTATGGCTCAACAAAACTACCCTTCACCTGATTTTCCGACGGGGGTTGTGGTGTCAATATAGTCATAATATCCGTTATAAATTGACATAAAAATTTACATATTTATATGCGAAATATCTTTTTTTATTAGGTCACAAATCCCTGATGGCTCTATGGTGCAACAAAACTACCCTTATTTCACGGTAGGGGTTGTCATATTTTCATGCGTTATAAATTGAGAAATAAATGTACGCATTCGTGAGCAAAATATCTACGTTTTTTTGGGTCGAGATTCCCCAATGACTTTTTGGAAACTACCCTTCTCCTCATTTTGCAGTAGGGGTTGTGAATACAATCATAACTTTTTCTACTATAAATTGCCACGAAAACTCGCGTTTTCTGACGCGAAATACCTTTCTTTGTGGACTTCAAAGCTCCAACGACTTTTTGACTCAACAAAACTACCCTTCTGCTCATTTTGCAATAGGGGTTGTAATAAACGTAATCATACCTTTTTCTGTTGTAAATTCAAACGCAAAATGCAGGTACATGAGGTATCTTTTTTTTGATCGCAGATCCCCTGTAATATTTTGGCTAGACAAAACTACCCTTATCTTTATTTGCGGGGGGGGGGTGGACTTTGTGGTAAACATTGTCTCTTTTTTCTGTTATAAATTGGAAAGAAAATTTACGTATTCACAAGAAATGTCGTTTTTCTCAGACACTCTTTTTGCCTTAACAAACCTACCCTTACCCTCATTTTGAAATTAGGGGTTGTGGTGAACATAATCATACCTTTGCCCGTTGAAAATTGAAACAAAAGTGCAGCTATTCATAAGCGAAATATCTTTTTTTTTGCATCACAGCTCCCCTATGACAGTTTGGCTCGAAAAAACTACCCTTTCGTTTATTTTGAGGGGTGGGCGTTGTGGTAAACATTGTCCCTTTTGTCTGTTACAAATTGGAAAAAAATGTACGTATTCACAAGAAATATGGTTTTCTCAAGACACTCTTTTTGCCTTAACAAACCTACCCTTACCCTTATATTGAAATTGGGGGTTGTGGCGAACATAATCATAACTTCCCCTCTTATGGAATGATAAAAAAAATTCATACGTGAAATATCGTCGTATGTATTTTCATTTTATGAAAAGTCTTACAATTCGCAGCGCGAGAAAAAAAAATACATCGACGTTCCAAGGAAAGGCGAAGGTAAATGCTGGGCAGAAAAGGAGGGAAAACAGGTGCGCATCGCTGCTACCTCCACCCTGGAACACACAGCCTTGACACACTGCCCTTTCGACCGAATCCTCAAAATTGATTGCCTCAACTCTATGACGGTGATGCCGAAGAAGAGCTTACCCTATACTGTCCCTTCGTACTCAACTTCAACCGTCAACCCTCCCCCTATTATAATATACATATGTGCATGCATATAGCGAAATTCACCCTGCGGATAGGGCTCAGACGCTGGTAAGAAAATTTTCAACGAAATAGGATTTGCGGGGGATGATTTCTTCGCTTTATCCATCTGCGTGAATATTTTTATATTCGAAGCAAGGAGTGAAAAAAAAAATCGACACGGATGAGTTTAAGGGTGAATATCCGTTATGCAACTGTTAAGGGTGAAAAAAAATCCCACCCTTTCTCTATGCGCATTTTTCATATTAAATTTTCATTATAAACAAACATTTATAACTTTTTTTATATTTTATAAAATTGCAACCCCTTAAGGGATTTCTTTGAAATTCAATGCGGATTATTCTTGTCCGGGGATTTTGGCAGAAAATATTTTCTGCTCCAATTACAGTCCTCGAACGATTTGTCAAAAAATAAAAATAAAAGGAAATTTTTTGGAACAATTGTTTCGATTGTTGGACACAATTTTTGGGATCGAAAAGTCGTCAAAAATACACGAATTTTCCGTCGCGGAAGAAAATCGGTCAGAACGTTTTGTATAATGTCCTTAATTGAAGAGACGACGTCTGCGAAATAAGAGGGTGAAAAAAAACACCACTAAAGCTCTCGAGGACGAAATAAAGTGTCTGAAAGCTGCGCTGACGACGATTTCGCGATTATCTCCGTCTTGGCATTTAATTCTACCAATATAAGCTCACTCGAGCTTGAAACTTGGATCCGACGAAAATGGGCTCATCAGAAAAATAATTAAGCGACAAAAGTGTACATGAATGTTTATTTTAATTCACAATTTTTATTCCTCCAATTTCATGTTTCTTTGAATTGAATTTTTATTTTATTTTATTTTTTTGGGATTGATATATAAATAAAAAAATCCGAAGGGAAAATTTTTGGAGAATTATTTACGATACACGAAAATATATTCGAATGAAAATGATGTTTTTTAAATTATCGCAGATGGAAATTATGTCCTTTAACTTTCTAAAAAATTAAGAAACTCCAACAAAAATTGACGTTCCATTTTCCTTGCGGTATTTTTTCTCTCATAATTATATTTTCCAAAATAAAAACATCGATATTTTCGAGTCTGCAAAAAATATGTAGAACTTTATTTTTTGTTTTGCCTAATAAAAAATGTTTTCGAATTAAAATGATTTTTTTTAATTATTGCAGATCGAAATTATGTCCTTTTACTTGATAAAAAATTAAGAAACTCCTCCAACAAAAATTGAAGTTCTATTTTCCTTGCGGTAGTTTTTCTGTCATAATTATATTTTCCAAAACAAAAACATCGAGATTTTCGAATCTGAAAAATCTATGCAGAACTTTATTTTTTTATTTTGCCTAAAAAAAATGTATTCGAATGAAAATGATTTTTTTAAATTATTGCAGATCGAAATTATGTCCTTTTACTTTCTAAAAAATTAAGAAACTCCTCCAACAAAAATTGACGTTCGATTTTCCTTGCGGTCGTTTTTCTCTCATAATTATATTTTCCAAAACAAAAACATCGAGATTTTCGAATCGACAAAAATTATGTAGGACTTTATTTTTTTGTTTTGCCTAAAAAAAATGTATTCGAATGAAAATGATTTTTTTAAATTATTGCAGATCGAGATTATGTCCTTTTACTTTCTAAAAAATTAAGAAACTCCTTCAACAAAAATTGAAGTTCTATTTTCCTTGCGATAGTTTTTCTCTCATAATTATTTTTTCCAAAACAAAAATATCGTGATTTTGGAATCTGCAAAAATTATGTAGAACTTTATTTTTTTGTTTTGACTAAAAAAAAATGTCACTTTTCCTTTTCGACTTTAAATATATCACAAATCAAACTGCAAGTTTTTGGGCGTTATTTAAATTTTTAGAATTTAAGAATTTTTCATTGATAAAAA
Organism: Alloplasta piceator; assembly: GCA_946863875.1. Lineage (NCBI taxonomy): Eukaryota > Metazoa > Arthropoda > Insecta > Hymenoptera > Ichneumonidae > Alloplasta > Alloplasta piceator. The sequence continues at coordinate 75,550,531 of OX333071.1, forward strand.
AATCATTTTCAAAAAATTATTTTTCTCAGTTTGACTCATATATTGAGGGTTTCTTATTGTCGGATTTTTTGAATTCGGAATTTTTGTTCAGTAAAAAAAAAACCTATTTGAAAATTGAATTGGGTCGAAGGAAAAGGGAATCTGATAATTGTTGAATCCGGAATTTTCGTTCAATAAAAAACCTATTTGAAAATTGAATTGGGCTGAAGGGAAAGATCCGATAATAGTTGAAAGTTCGATTGAATTGACTTGAAATATATCACACGAAGCTCGAAGCAATGTGATGATAATTACTCGCTATCGACAGCGGATTGATCGGAAGGGAAATTGAATTCGAGGAAAAAGAAAACTACCGTCTAATTTTCCTAAAAGCTCGAACGACCTTTAAAACGTTGAGCCGAGGCCGGAAGAGTATCGTAATACGTTGGGATCTTGTTTCGTATAAACTCGGTCCGGGATGAAAACTCCACCACAAAACCTCTAAATAACTCGGGGGTTGAAACTGTGAATGAAAGGTTTTTCTTTATCACGCGCAAACTCTGTAATTATATAACCGCAGGCGAAGCGATTCATGAATCCAGGTTTGAGTACGCAAAACGCCAAAGGCTACCATTATTTCTGCTTCTCTATTTTTTTTTTCAACCAGAAAAAAATAACAAAAAAAAGAGTAATTCCTGCACGATTCGATAACGCCTCGTTGCATCAATAAATAATATTAAATTTTTGGCTTGCAGACATAATAAATAATATAATATATTGTATTACATATTATTTTGATATTCCTATTTTATGCGCGAATTCGTATTAATATTAATATTAATATTGTTGGACTTATTTGTGTAATAATTTTTTCTCAATTAAAAAAAAGCACTCGACTAAATTAGTTATTTTATTATTGTAAATAATTGCCATTGTTGAAAGTGTATGCAACAATAACAATTGCTTTACTTTAATTATTGAAATCTTTTGTTATATTTTAACAAACCATGTAAATTTTGGTTTTTTTAATTTATCATTCCAATTTATCGAAATATCGATGAAATTTTCATTTTAACGGGTTGAAAAGAGCGAATTCATTTCTCGTAATTACAATCAAGTCTTTGTTGATCTTGATTGCCAATAAAATACTATTCTAGTTTTGCAAAAAAATACATATACAATCTTCTTTGTATAAGTAATAATAAATAAATAATAATAAAATTTGTAATCATTTTAATTTGGAAGCCCTTTTTATTGAAATAAATTTATCAAATAACAAATATTATTAATTTCGTAGATTATATAAATAGTGAATTTATTACATAATAATTTTAATAATTTTGATAAACCATAAATTTCAAAAAAAAATTTATTAAAATAACATGAATTAAAAAGGAAGTCCTCATTATTGAAAAGATGGTGTGGTATTTTTTTTTTAATTGTTCTGACCATGAAACTTATCACCGAAAATTGTTGCGCTGTAAAAATAAAAGTTTACCCCATCTTCCATAAATTCTTCCTACCCAGAAAATTACGATTTCAAAAAGCTCTCCCACAAAAAATAGCTCAACAATTAAGAAGAAATACACATAAAATCGTGTTCATTGAAAATTCGTGGGAATATATTTTTTCTTTTTTTTTTCAATCGCTCGACAAATCTCTTTCCAAGCTCTTTGTATTGTAACTTTGTAATTGTAACTTTTTCATGGAGGAAGTTCAATCGACGATGGAAACAAAAAAAAACTATAAGCGCAAATTTTCAATTCGCACGATTTTTTCGTGAAATTCGAATTTTTGATTTTTCGAAACCGCATAATTTTATAAATTTTAAAACCCTCGAGTAATCTTCTTCAAATTCAATTCCCACTATCCTCGGCATTGCAATCTTTTTACTAAAAGTTTGGCCTCGATTTCTGCGAAACTACAAAAGTTGGAGCTTTCGTAACCATTTTTTTTAAATCAATCAAATTCCAAAGTAATTCGTCCAGAATTTAATATCAGTAACTTGGTTAATTTTTGCAAAAAACAGAGCCCGGATTACTGCAAAATTACAAAGTAACAAAGTTTTTCAAGCATTTTTTTTTCAATTTTGACAAACCTTTTAATCAATCCTTTCCAAGTTCAAACAAAATTATTTCCATGATCCATTTTATTTATAACAAAAATGTCAACAAAAAATTACAAGGACGTTTTGCAAAAAATTTCAAACCAAATGAAAACGTTGCTTAACAATTCCCACAAAAATGCTATCAAATGAAGCGGAGTCCTGATTACTGCAAAATTACAAAGTAACAACGTTTTGCAAGCATTTTTTTACATTTTCAATTTTGACAAAGTGAACGGTTTTATCAATTCTTTTTAAATTCAAATCCATTTTATTCATACAAAAATATTGACTTCCTTATCTACTGAATTACAAAAATTTCAACAAACAAATTACAAGAACGTTTTGCAAAAAATGTAAAAGGCTACCAAATGAAAACGTTGTTTAACAATTCTCAAAAAAATTCGATCAAATAAATATCGAATAAGTTTGGGGATATAGGGTCGTCATTTATATCAAATTTCAACCCCTTTGCTCAAGTTGCTTTCGATATAGATAAATTCTAATTTTTACCAGCAAACACACACTAACAAGCCATTAAACACCAAAATCGTCATTTGGAAAAATCCGGCAAAAAAAAAATTGCTCAAAAAAAGAGAGCTCGGCAAAGCTGCTGAGAAATGGAAAGAATATTTGGGGGTCTCACCTGTTGCCGTAGTGCCTCACGAAATCATCCCTCGAGAATTCGGCGACGAGAACATGAAAACAACGTCAGAAGTTCGTCGAAAAAAAGCGACTGATCACCGTTATTTCAAATCCGTAATAAGAAACTCATCGCGTCCCGCACGATATTCGAAGCGTGCGTACGATGCGTGGCTAAGGGTGGTTTTTGGCGGCGGGGGGGGTGGGTCAGGGGTTGAGGGTGCTTGATAACGTGTGACGGTGCGTACGTCACCTGCAGCGCCGGGTTGTATCGCGACACTGAAACGGCGAAAACGCTCGGGATAGGTATGCTCCTTGTTTTGTGTCTCTCCTGTAAACAGGAGAGAGGGTTGCTTCGGCGGACTAACCGAGTCTCCCGCCCCCGATTCGCTCCCCGTGGATATCGCAGCGCGACCCTCATTCCCCCCCACCAACCCCCCAACTTCGTTCGACTCCTTCGTTCGCCATGAAACCTCTTCCACAGGACGGGGGTTGAAAGATCTCCCTCTTTCAACCCCTCTCAACAACCCGCCATCCCTCTCTCTCTCTCTCGCACCCTCTCACCCCGAACTTTCGTACAACCCCCACCATTTTGCGATTTCCTGCGTTTACCTCTCTGCTCCTGTTGCTGCTGATGGCGAACGCGCACCAACAAAGTTTTGCCAACCCCTGTAGTCATATCAAAGTAGGGGTGTGATTATGTACATATATATACTCGTTTTTATATGTTTATATATATATATGTATATATATATATATATGTGTGTGTGGGGGTGTATATGTAGATGTATAGGTAGAAGCAAAGCTTCCAGCGAGGAGATAATGCGCAGGCGTCCGCTTGGCCAGGGTATAGGCCTGCCTGGGATATTATAGGAAGGTCTGGGCTGCAGGTAGAGCTTTGGCTAGGGGCTCCTGTCAACCGGCACCCAGCATCAATACCCAGGCAGCCGGAGTATCGCAAACAACGAAATGCCTCCTACACTCTGGATTCTCATCGAGGATACTCGCCCTCCTCGTTAATGCATATTTTAGGGTGGTTTTGTAAGAAAACACCCATCTTTTGGGGGTGGAGGAGAGGAGGCTGAAAAAAAGCGATTTTTCGAGGATTTTTTCTGCAAAGACATTTTGATTTATTAACGTAATGATTTATATACATATTTTTGTAACTTTCAACTTTATTTTGAAATTTTTCTTTCGAAAAAATAATGATCCTCGAAACCGCTGTGGCTGATCTCCGCTTGGAGATGGATGGAGATGTCCTCTAAAAAAAGCGTCTTGCGGTGACCACGATTTCTCTGGTTCGGATAATCCAAAATTGAAAATTAAAAAAGTTTTTGTTAATATAAGATATAATCTAGTACCTGATCGAAGGAATAAGCAAAATATCAATTTTTAACAAAATGGCGGCTTCTCAAAAACAAATTTCGATTTTTGATGAAAAATTTTGCGTTAAATTGTTTATAAAATGGAAAATATTTATCGGTAAAAAAAAATCTTTGATTAATTACTAACAAATATATTTACAAAGCTTGTGTGAAAATTTGGGACTGATCGGTCGTGCCGTTATTGAGAAATCTTGCTCGGTGATTTTGAAAACGCACACTGAGAAAACAGTTTATTTATAGTAAAGAAATAAATATATTTAGTTGGCACTTTTACTTAAATATTCATGTACTGTTATAAAATTTGTTAGTCGTTAAGAAATGTTTTAATTGTGTCAAAATAATTTAGTAACTGCTAAAAAATATTTATTCAATGTTATCAACTGTTAAAAAATCATTGATTTCGCCATATTCAACTTTACATTTGTTAACTGTTAACAAATGTAAAGTTGAATATGTTACATGTTGAATATGTTATGTTTACACTTGTTAACTGTTAACAAATGTAAAGTTGAATATGGCAAAATCTATTATTTTTGAACAGTTAATAAGATATTTTGACACAAATAAAATATTTCTTAACGACTAATAAATTTTGTAACAGTTAAGAAATATTTAAATAAAATTGCCAACTAAATATATTTCTTTACAACAAATAAACCGTTTTCTCAGTGCAAGTTTCAAAAGCATTTTACACATAGTAATTACGAATTTACAAATATGCCTGTAACTTCGAAAATATTTGTCGGTTTGACATGAAATTTTTTGTGCATGTACATAAATATATGAGCTTTACGAAAATGAAATGAAAAAAATCAATTTTTCGAAATCCTGACTGCGTATAACCCCTTAACTAAGATTCTACTACTTTGTTTCTTCTTCAAGATTTTTGTAGCTTTTACACTGAAATTTCCTAAAAACAACGTTTTTTGGCATTTCAAAATTCAGTTTGTCAGCTTTGTTTCCCGACAAAACCAAAGTTCTTGTCAACTTTGAATGAGTTTCCTATCAATATTGAAATTTCCTAAAAAAACAACGTTTTCTGGAATTTGAAAATTCACTTATCAGCTATTCTTCGTAACAAAACCAAAGTCTGATTGATTTTGAAACTGCTTGGTACAAGTTTTTTGAAGAACAAAATTTTCCACTTTGACTCTGAACTAATCAATGTTGCATTTATAAACAATTAAGGAAATTGTAAAATTAAAAGGAAAAAAAAGAAAATTGAAAAATTGAGATTGCGAACATTTTGGATAAATCGTTCAAACAACAATTGCCTCGAGATTTGTGAGCAAAACATTAATTTTCTGGCAAATAATGAACTCAGCGAAAAAATTTTGGAATAGGCAAATTTTGATATTGCACAAAATGCCATTTTCACAAATTTTTCGATGTCGATGTGGCAGCAGTAAGAAGACTTGTTGAAGCAGAAATGAGATGTATTTTTTTGCCATACGAATGTTGATATTTGTGTTGGCCGGTCAAAAGCTCGAAGGGGTGGCAATGGCAAAGAGGGTTGGAGAAGATGCGTGCATGTATATAACTATATACATTGCATTGCCGCGTATAACTCTGCGATTTTTGCTAATTCCTCGTTAATTATTCAGGGCAAGGTCACGCGGTCGTGCCCTTGGCACAGTTTACCTGCGCGTACTTTCATACTTTACAGTAACGAGCCATTTTCCTTGTAGCCACCATCATCCCCATCCCTTATCAATCTTAAGTCAGGAGGTCTAAAAAAAGCGATTTTTCAAGAATTTTTTCTGAAATTTTTTTTTAATTTATTAACGTAAATATTTGTATACATATTTTTGTAACTTTAAACTTTATTTCAAAATTTTTCTTTTTGAAAAATAGATAGATATCTCTGGATTGGAACATCAAAAATAAAAAAATAAAAAAGATTTTGTTAATATAAGATATAATCTAGTATCTGATCGAAGGAATAAGCAAGATATCTATTTTTAATAAAATGGCGGCTTCTCAAAAAAAAAATCGATTTTTGATGAAAATTTTTGCCTTAAATTGTTTATAAAACGAAAAATATTTGTCGATAAAAAACCCGTTGATTAATTACTAAAAAATATATTTTCTAAAGCTTGTGTCAACATTTTAGATTGATCGGTTATAGTTTCTAAGAAATCTTGATCACCGACTTCGAAAACACTGTTTTGAGAAAAACGCCTTCAAAGTTTCAAAAGCACTTTACACAGAGTAATTACAAATTTACAAATATGCTTGTAACTTCAAAAATATTTGTCGGATTGACATGAAATTTTGTGTGTATATGCTTAAATATATATGAGGCATTTCATACGAAACCGACCAAACCGTGACCCCGGCCATTTTTTATTTTGTTGAAAATTTTCTATTTTTTGTACGTACTGGAAGCAGTCTTTCAGAATTTTTTTAGATTTTCGTCTCAACTCTGCTTACCACCATAAATTTTTCAAAATTTCGCACAATATTTTTTTAAATGCTCGTAACTTTTTAAAAAACAGAGATCTCAAAATAAGATATAAGATCATTTTTTTTCGTCTTGAGTTGTAGTTTCATGAAAAGAATACAAAAAAAATATCAATATTTTTTCAGTTTTAAACCCAAAAAAATTTTTTTTTACCTTAGACCATTTTGATTTTTTTGAAAAAAATTCACCACTTTTTTAGTCATTTTTACAAGTACTAAAAAGTTTGCAGCTTGTGATATTCGTAACCTGAATAACAATAAATTATCTCAAGTGGAAATTTATCGAATTTTGAAGAGGAAACCCAATTGTCGGAAAGCACGCTTCTCAAAAGGTTCCTCGAAGAGTCTTGAAAAATTTTCAACACTGAAGAAAAATGTGTTATAATTTTGAATGATGAGGAAAAATGCGTGAAAGTTCTTTCTCCCATTACCAAGAACGTAAACAATAGTCTCATTCGGGATTAGCCGGTAAACGGGTTGAGTTACTACGTCTCGAATCCCCGGTTATCCTTTTACTGCGAGATGTACCCCCGCGCCAACCCTCTTCCCACCCCTAATCAACCCCATATTTCGCCAGCATCCCGTCGTCGCCGTTTTGCCATCAACCACCCCACTCCGGTTGGTTTCATGGGATTCAGGCCAAGGTTGCAAGCATGGGGGTGCGCGAGGGTTGCATATATACATATATATATATATATATATATATATACATATATATATATATATATATATATATATATATACTATGTGCGACCCACGCGCAACCCCATGCACTTGTAAACGCATGTATATTAGGGCGATTTTTTTTTTACTTTTTTTTACTTCTTTCACACCCCATCTGAAATTTTGTTGCATATCTCTGAAAGAAAATTCCCTGAAAGTTACAGCCCTTAATATTACCATTAAGCAGTGATCGGCAAAAAAAATCTATCTATTTTTATTATCCAATTTATTCGAAAAATTAATAATTAGCAAAGATATATTATCAATTTTTGTTTAACATTAGCAATTAGCGGAAACACATTACTAATTTTTCTAAAAATTAGTAATTGGAGAAAAAATATTTCTAATTTTTATTGAAAAATTAGTAATTGGCAAAAAAATATTACTAATTTTTCTAAAAAATTAGTAATTAGTAACAAAATATTACTAATTTTCCTAATAAATAAGTAATTAGTGATATAACATTTTTTATTTTTCCAAAAAATAAGTACCTAACGATAAAATATTACCATGTTTTTCCAAGAATTAGTAATTAGCGAGAAAGATATTGCTAAATAACCAAAAAAATCAATAATTTGTGAAGAAATGTTGTATTAATTTTGGAAAAAGTAATAAATAAAATAAAAATTACTAATGTATTTTTTAATAGGTACTGATTAAATATTCGTATTAATAATAACTTATGTGATATCGTATGACATTCGATGCAATAAATACTAATGTGTGAAATATTCAAAAGATCTAGTTATTATAAAAAATAAAACAACTTTTTGAATAGAGTCGTTTGAGCTTATAACCATGATTCAATCCGTACACACAAGTACGTAAAAATACACAATACTTTTCTACAAATTACTGTTTTTTAAAAATTGATTAGTAATATTTTTTCGCTAATGACTAATTTTTTTGGAAAAATTAGAAATGTTTTTTCGCTAAATACGAATTTTTTAGAAAAATTAGGAATATTTTGTCATTAATTACTAATTTTTTTGAAAAAATTAAAAATATTTTGTCACTAATTACTAATTTTTTCGAAAAATTAGAAATATTTTGTCACTAATTACTAATTTTTTTGGATAAATTGGAAGTATTTTCCTACTAAATACTAATTTTTTAGAAAAATTACTAATATTTTTCCGCTAATTACGAATTTTTATAAAAAATTAGTAATATTTTTTGACTAATTATTAATTTTTCGAAAAAATGATTAATAAAATCAATATCGTTGACGAAAAAATCGATACTGCCGATCACTGACATTAAGTACTTTCCCTTCACGTGATAAGTTTTTCCATCTAAAATACACGTAAATCAAAAACTTTTTTCTTCCAAATTTTACCACTCCGCGGTTTTTTATGCTATCGCATCGATTTTGGTCACAATTTACGCGGAATTGAACGATCTTTGAAAGTGTTCTTAACAGCGTAAGTGTAACTTACACTGGTGAGACGGTACGGATCACTAAAGTTGATTTTTACACAAAATTCTCATTTTTTTGCTGTTATCTCCGAAATGATTAACTTTACCCAAAAAATGTTAAGGAAAATTGTTATGGAAATTCAAATTCCTACAAAAAAGGTCCTTTAGACCTAATTGCTAAATCTAATATTTCTTGAGATATTGAACCTCAACTTATTTGTGATATGAAAATTTTTATGGATTATCGAATCAAAAGTTTCAAATTGTTGATATTCCATATCATATCACCATTGGCAATATGATATGTGATATGGTGATATGATATGGAATATCAACATTTTAAAACTTTTGGTTCGATAAACTATACAAATTTTGTACCATGAATAAGTTAAGGTTCAATATCTCAAGAAATATTGATTTTAGCAGTAAGATCTAAAGGATCTTTTTTGTAGGAAATTAAATTTCCAACAAAATTTCCATTTACGATTTTACGGTTAAGTTAATCATTTCGGAGATAACAGCAAAAAATCGAGAATTTTGGTTAAAAAGCAACTTTAGGGACCCGTATCATCTCACCAGTCAAAGTTACACTTACGCTTTTTTGGACACTTTTGAAGATCGTCCAATTCTACGTAAAAAGTGACCAAAATCAATGTTATAGCATAAAAAACCGCGGAGTGGTAAAATTTTGACGAATTTTTTTTTTTTATTTACGTGTATTTTAGATGGAAAAACTTATCACGTAAAGAAAAAGTACTTAATATTAATATTATGGGCTGTAACTTTCAGGGAATTTTCTTTCAGACATATGCAACAAAATTTCGGGTAGGGAGTGCAAGAAATAAAAAAAGTAAAAAAAAAAATCCGCAACACAGATCAACAAAGGTTGATTTAAGGATACTAGTCTACTTTAGAAGCTTTTTTTTCTTAGCTCCTTTATCAGATATGACTATAAAACTGTTATTACAACATTATTTCATCCTCCGAAAGTACAAAACAAAAATTTATTTTTCATTTCGATTCTTTGAATAATTTATAAGGCGCCAAAGTCGTCCATTTGTCTTGTCCCATGGCCGACAGCTAATCTTAAGATTGGCAAGTCTGCCCGTAGTAAAAAACTCCATTCGTCGCCATTGAAAAATCCCCATTCATTCCCCATTGCCAAAATAACCAACGGAGATAAATGCCGAATTGCCTAAGGGGATTTTCACCATTGAATTCCCCATTTGAAATCGAATGAGGATTTTCCAATGAGGATTGACTTCCCCATTTGAAACGGAATGGGGATTATCCTATGGGGATTCAATGAAGAAAATCCCCATAGGCAATTCGGCATTCACCTCCATTGGTTTTTGTAGGCAATGAGGAATGAATGGCGATAATCAATGGAGATTCTTTCATATCGTAAAAAACTCCATTCGTCACCATTGAAAAATCGCCATTCATTCCCCATTGCCAAAATAACCAATGGAGATGAATGCCCAATTGCCCAAGGACATTTTCGCCATTGAATTCCCCATTTGAAATCGAATAGGAATTTTCCAATGAGGATTGACTTCCCCATTTCAAACGGAATAGGGATTATCCCATGGGCATCAGTCGGCAAGAACTCCTTGCATGGATTTTCTGGACACCGACTTCTGCTAATATTCCGTGCTCACACTCGTCTAGATAAGCATACTCTTCGCATAATCCGTATGGGAGTTCAGCGGGTTGCCGTCCTGCGACATCTCGCGCCAAGTCTCGGAACTAACGCGACGCAGTTTCCAATGGACATCTTTGGGTAATGCTGATCATTCAGTGCATCCACATTTACTTCCCAATGGACATCATTGGGTAAAGCTGATCATTTCGTTCATCAGCATTTGCCTTCCAGTGGACCCCATGGGGGAATGCTGATGGCTCGGTCCATCAGCATTTGCTTTCCAACGGGCATCATTGAGTAATGGTGATCATTCGGTTCATCCGCATTTGCTGTCCAATGGACGTCATTGGGCAATGGTGACTTTTCAATGGATATCCATTCACTGATCAATGGTCGTTCCTATACGCCATTGAAAAATGCGGAAATCTCAATGGGTCCCCATTCATTGTCCAATGGAGTCGTATGAGGACCATTGGTTGCCATTGGCGATTCAATGGAGTTTTTTACTACGGGTGAAACGAACAGATAAAAAAGCATTTTAAAGAGGAAGGTTTCTTACACAAAAATCAACCACCGTTAATGAAAAATCGATTTTTTAAAAAATGGCGGATATTTGAAATGAATTATGAAAAAATAAATTTTTATTTTCATTTCAAACATCCGCCATTTTTGTTTATATCGATTTTTCATTAAGGGTGGTAGATTGTTGTGTAAGAAAACTTCCTCTTTAAAATGCTTTTTTTTTGTGTTGTAATAACAGTTTTATAGTCATATCTGATTAAGGAGCCCAGAAAAAAATCTTAAAATTTTGCTTTTTTGCCCTTTTAAAGTAGACTAGTACCTTAATAATAATAACCTTCATCTGAAGTATTAAATTGATGGGCAAATTGAATATTACTATTATTTAATACTTAATATTTAAATTTTAATACCTAATACAAATTTAATACCTAATACAAATTTAATACTTAATATTTAAATTTAATACTTCATATTCATGATGGTCAAAGAACATTATTTATCCTGGCTCAAGCTTCTTAAAATTTCAAGTATTTTGTCCATTGGAAATTGCCCGCTGATGAAAAATATGCAATCAGAATTAAGGCGGTATTCTGGTCTAGAATTTTAAAAAAATCATTTTTTTTTTCATATTCGTAAAATTTAGACCTTTAAGAATATATTCTCGAAAGGAAATTTTTTAATTCCAATATTTTACGGAATTATAGCTATTTTAGTGACGCTGCAACTGCGCCCGTCACATCGGAGCAAATTAGACTATATCGAAAATTAAATTTTTTCAAATGGAAAACAAAAATAGAAATTAAAAAAAATACCACTCTGAACAAATTTGAGGTTTTGCAGAAAATGTCAAAGTTTGATATAATAAAAAAAAAATCAAAAATGGTAATCATCGATAATCATCGAGAAATTTTTGATTTTTTCCAAAAACCTATAAAAAAAAGATGAAGATGGGTTTCAATAATTTTTTTGTATTTTTTTTTCTAAAAGTACATTTAAAAACGAAAATTTTGAAAAAAAAAACGTTTCGATAAGTCAAATTTTGAAAAAGTTAAAGCTATTTAAAAAAAAAAGCCATTTAAAAAATAAATCACACCTTTTTTTTGATTGGGTTAAAAATTTTGAAAAAATTATGAAAAACATTTTTCACAGGGTAGAAAAGGATTTTAAAATATTCAGCAAAACGAGAAGGGTCCGGTTCAAAAGTGGTCGATTTGGCGTGGAATGCCCCATACACATCTCATATTCAACTGCAGTCAGCTGTTTCTCCGAAGCAGCACAAGCGTCCGTATCACGCATTTATTGCAAGTTGCAATTCTTTGTTGTCGGAGTATGGAATCGCAGTATGGATCCAGATCAATTTATAATCATCGGATCGAATCAGATGACACAAATGCGACACAGGTTTGATTTACAATTATGCGAAAAATCATTCAGATCGAGTGTTATTCATTGATATTTTCGCTTCGAGGGAAACCATGAAGGTGACCATAACCTCAAATACTTTTTTAACAAATTTTTTATCGCTGATAGCTTGATAATACTTCAAAACCGAACGGTCAGGCAATCTGCGAAATTACAATCACGCATTACAAATTATTCCATTTGTTCTCCTTATATCGAACAAAGTCGTTTTTCAGAAATAGTGGTTATAATTTTTTAGCTCTAACCCCTCTTTAATCTCCAATCTCCGCGATTTGCGATTTTTAACCTGAATCTTTCTCTTTCCCTCTCTCTCTCTCTTTCGTCCCGGCGTTTCATGTAAATTCAACGATTATGGTACACGCAAAGATATTTTCCAACAATCAACATTGGCTGTTTTTATTTTCCTTTTAATTTCATTTACAGCGGACACTGGCGAAGTTTAGGGATTAATGTGGATGGATCGAACCGTGAATTTTTTTTGCCCGTACAGTCTTTGCATTCGTTTATGTGCAACCAAGAAATGTCGCCAAACACATCAAGAATCGAAGTGAGTATCGTGAGAGGGTGAAAAAAAAGCTCGTTACGAGCGATCGGAGCCTTTGTTTGGAAAAGGAATTTTTTAAATTTTTTTTTCTCACGCCATTTGCAGAAAAGCGAGTTGACCATGGAAACTAAACTGGCCTGCGGACACGTGGAGAACGACAGCAAGGAAAATGTATCGGTGACGTCGATGATACAGAAACGCATAATTGGCCCTGGCTTTACTTCGGGACAAAAATGCCGAATAAGCAATTATTATCTGCCAAATTCGCGTCATGAGATAGCTCGATACAATTGCAAAGCTTTCTGCGGTTCTTACTCGGAGGATGGAGAATACTTGCTCACCGCTGGTCAAGGTATTCCACGGACATTGGAATACTCACAGCGTGAAAAAGAAAACCCTGCAAATTGGATGTTTGCACATTGCTTCCTTATCTTTATCACACAGCTCCCTTTATCACAAAATATAGGAATCAAATTTGGCTTCCTCATAAATGAAGCTTCGTTAACTATCGCAAAAGTAATCAATGTGCAAGCTTGTCAAATTCTTTCAAATTTTATCTTTCTGGTTAAGCTTGATTTTTGCCAAATTCAATAGCGAACAACCCTGATCACTATTTTGAATGCGTACGAAATTTCAGTACAATATCTCGCAAATAGCTGCAATTAGAGAACGCTAATATTAAAAAAAATATATATACAAAACTTTAATCATTTGATCGATTTTCGCCAAATTTAATAACGGACATCCTCGATAGCTATAATAGCTCTGTGTAAAGTTTTAGTGCAATATCTCGAAAATCGCACAAGTCGGCGTTTGCGCTATTTTTCAAAAAACCCTGCAAATTGAAATTTGCACATTGCTTCCGCATCTTTATCCATAGTTACCATAGCTTCCTTTAACACACAGTATGGCGATCAAATTTGGGTTCCTCATGAAGGAAGCTTTGTTAACTATTGAAAAATATTAGTAATCAATGTGCAAATTCGATCGATTTTCGCCAAATTTGATAGCGAATAACATTGATAGCTATACTGGCTCTTCACAACATTTCATTGCAATATCAAACAAATTTCAAAAGTTATAGCATTTACGCTTCTTTTATAAAAATTGAAAATTTGATAAAAATTGAAGCATTCGATCGATTTTCGCCAAATTTAATAACGAACATCCTCGATAGCTATATTAGCTCTGTGCAAAGTTTCAGTGCAATATCTTGAAAATTGCACAAGTCAGAGCGTTTACGCTATTTTTCAAAAAATTAAAAATTTCATAAAATTTTAACTCCTCGATGGATTTTTGCCAAATGTAATAGCGAACAACCTCGATAGCCATATTAGCTCTGTGCAAAGTTTCAGTACAATATCTTAAAAATTGTACAAGTTAGAGCATTTAGGCTATTTTTCAAAAAATTCAAAATTTCATAAAATTTTAATTCCTCGATGGATTTCCGCCCAATTCAATACCAAACAACCTTAATAGCTACACTAATTCTGTACAAAGTTTGAGTGCAATATCTTGAAAATTGCAGAGGTTAGAGCGTTTACGCCATTCGTGCAAAAACGAAAAAAGTCGATAAAATCGCAACACCCGTTATAATTAAAACAAAATTTTTTTCACAATGAAGAACAATTCGTGCTCGACAAGTGTGCCAAATTTTAGCTCGATATCTCGAAGCGTTCTCGAGTTATTAATTATTTACATCTGAAACACATTAAACATACACACATACACGCACGCACACGCACACACACACACACACATCCATCCGGATATTTTTTCTAAATATGATTTCTGTTTAAGAACATTTTGAACACATTGGCATAAAAATCTCGAAAAAAAATGTTTCACGAAAACAAAGTTTCCTTCATCCGGAAGCAAAAGTAATTAATTTGACTCAAACTATACAAGTCTCAAGTTACAGCGGTTGCGGTTTAAAAATTTAAAAATTTCATAAAATTTTAGTTTATTGAAAAATAGCATAAACGCTAAAATTGAAAATTCAATAATAATAATAATAATAGATATTTGTAAATTTAAATTAATGTTATAATTATTATTGTTCTTATTATCATTAACATAAAAAAGTTTTTACTTACAGATCGACATTTGCGATTGTATCACGCGGGAAGTGGGAAACTCAGAGAATTCAAAAAAATACTGGCCCACTACGTTGGCCCGAGTATTTTGGACACTGCGTTCAGTTCTGACGGAAGTCGTATCGTATATTGCGGCTGGTCGGAATTCCGTGGGTATTTTTTTTTCCATGTCACATTCCTTGTAATTACTTATGACCGTACAAACCATGCCTAAAATCTATTTTCTTTCTCCGGATCAGTTCACCTGTGTTCGACCTCGGGTCATTCCAGTCTTCAGGATGAGGGTAACTTTACTCTTCCGCTCCATCCCGATCGTGGTAGGCTCTGCATATTCTCAGTGGTATTCTCGAACGACGGAAAGGAGATAATCGGCAGTGCGAATGACGGATGTCTGTACGTTTATGACCTCAATGAAGATCGGCAAACTCTGAGGGTTCGTTCGACGAAACATTTGCCCACATAGTTATCACCTATGAAAACGAAAAAACCCTGCAAATTGGACATTTGCACATTGCTTCCTCATCTTTATCCATAGTTTAAACAGCTTCCTTTATCACAAAGTATGGCCATTTGGCTTCCTCATAAAGGAAGCTTTGTTAACTATCGAAAAACATGAGTAATCAATTCTTTCAAACTTACTTCTTGCCAAATTTGATTTTTGCCAAATTCAATAGCGAACAACCTCGATCACTATTTTGAATGTGTACATAATTTCAGTACAATATCTCAGAAATAGCCGAAGTTAGAGTACCTTGATTTTCAAAAAAACCAAAATTTGATAAAATTTAAATCATTAGATAGATTTTCCCCAAATTCAATAACAAACAATCTCGATAGGTATATTAGCTATAGCTATAGCTATATTAGCTATATTAGCTCTGTGCAAAGTTTCAGTGCAATATCTTAAAAATGGCACAAGTTAGAGCGTTTACGCTATTTTTCAAAAAATTAAAAATTTCATAAAATTTTAATCCCTCGATGGATTTTCGCCAAATTCAATAGCGAACAACCTTGATAGTTATACTAGTTTTGTACAAAGTTTCACTGCAATATCTTGAAAATTGTGCAAGCTAGAGCGTTTACACTATTTTTCAAAGAATTCAAAATTTGATAAAAATTTAATCTTTTGATCGATTTTTGTCAAATTCAATACCAACCAACCTTAATGGCTATGCTAATTCTGTATAAAGTTTGCGCGCAATATCTTGAAAATTGCAGAAGTTGGAGCGTTTACGCCATTGTTGCAAAAACGAAAAAAGTCGATAAAATCTGAACACCCGTTACAATTAAAACAAATAAATTTCACAATGAAGGGCAATGCGTGCTAGACAAGTGTGCCAAATTTCAGCCCGATATCTCGAAGCGTTCTTGAGTTATTAATTATTTACATCATGAACTCAGGATACATACACACACACACGCACGTGCGCACACACGCACACACACACGCACGCACACATGTCCATCGGGACATTTAAAAAAATATAATTTGTTGATATTTTGAGATATTCTGAACATATTGGCATAAAAATCTCGAAAAAAACATTTATCACGAAAACAAAGCTTTATGAGGAAGCAAAAGAACACACAAAAGAATGCGAATTTCGAATAGGCACGAAAATATTGGGAGGAGCAATAAAAAATATTTTAAAAATTTCGTTAAAGGTCAACGGACACTCGAGGGACGTGAATGCCGTTACATTTGCCGATAATACGTCCCAGATACTTTTCAGCGGTGGCGACGATGGTCTGTGCAAGGTAAATCAAAATTATCTCAAATAATCGCTCTTTTATTACTCCGCTTTATTTTTTTAATTTGAAAAAATAGTCTTACGATCGAATTTGCATACCCGCGCCTCCTCATCTTTTGAGATAAATTCTGATGATAAAATCTCTGCATCTAAATATGCACCTATATATCCTCATCTTCTTAAAATTATTGTAGATCTTATTAAAACACTTATATGAACAACTGATGAATAAGCAACTAACATTTTTATATCAACTTGATATAAACAAATTAATCTTCTAAAAATCCCTTCTGCTAAACTAATAATAAAAAAAAATTATTAAATTTCAAAGATGTATTAAATATAATTAATATTATTCGTATCAATCCATAACTTCCTAACTTTAATATAACCCCAGCTAACATTATTGAACCTATAACGGGTGCTTCAACATGAGCTTTTGGTAATCATCAATGAACAAAATATATTGGAATTTTAATTAAAAATCCTCCAATTAATCTTCAATAAATAAAGAAATTTATTTTTTTTACAAAAATTATATTTATTATAAGACAATTTTCTCAAATATATAAATATATATGATAAATTTATCATTTATGATGATAAAATCTCTGATGGAAATTTTTTGCTCAGGTATGGGATAGAAGATCTTTGCGCGAAACGAATCCTCAACCAGTCGGAGTTCTCGCTGGGCACAGAGATGGAATAACGTACATTGACACGCGGGGCGACGGACGCCATCTTGTCACGAACAGCAAAGATCAGACCATCAAACTTTGGGACATGCGAGCTTTTTCGGATAAAAAAGGCGAGGAAAATACCCGTCAATCTGTCGAAAGTCAAGATTGGGAGTATCGTTGGCAACAACCACCCGCAGAATGTAATTGAAAAAAAAAAAAAAATTTCACTAGCATTCTGATAATCTTTTGGATAATATTGATCCTTTGAAATTTTTTGTTTTATCGAAACTAATTATTCCTGAATTATTCCGATTATCTTCTGAAAAAAATATGGATTTTTTAATGCAATTTTTTTTTCAGTGTACAATGAGACAAGTTTGCTCGAAGGTGACACGAGTTTAATGACTTACAGAGGTCATTCGGTACTGCAAACATTGATAAGGTGCCATTTTTCACCGTCTGCGACGACCGGCCAGAGATACATATATACCGGTTGTGCGAGGGGCCAAGTTATAAGTGAGTATCGTGATCACATTGAACATTTGGGTCATTCCATGTCAAATCGACCAAGAATTGGAATTGACCCCTTTCAATTGCGATGAAATTTGGTCAGAAGTTTTCGTTTTTAATACAACGAAGTTCTACCAAAGGAAGAAAATCAAAAAGATTTTTTTCGAAAGTTATGCAAGATTCAAAATTTCACAATTTTTTAAATCTTTCAACTGTAATTTTTAAATATCTCGAAAACTGTTATAGTTATGAAAAATCGTTCTGAATTCGTCTTAGAGAGTATATTTGGGGTTACGAAAAAAAATATATATCCCGAACAAAAATTTTGAAAAATGATGAATTTGGAGAATTTTGAATTTTTTAAAATCGTGCAAATCCACGATCAACATTGTATTTTTGGTTCAATTTTTTAAATACAATACCTTGTACTGATGTTAAAAGATTCTAAAATTTTCAGAAAGGTGTTTTTTGTTTTTTAAAAAATATGCATTTTTTTAAATCGTGCAAATCTACGATGAACACGTAATTTTGTATTAAATTTAGCATATTACTTGTACATGTATATTAAGTTTACGCTTACAACGCTTTACCAAATAATAAAAAACGCGAATTCCATTTTTTTCTGTTTTTACATTCTCATGTCATTAATTGAAATTTTTACTGCTCACAATCACAGAATTACACGATTGCTCAACTTTACTTAACATAGAGGTAAACCAAACATTTTTTTTTTACGAAAATTCAAAAATTCATATTTAAAAAAAAACAACATTCTGAAAATTGCAGGATCTTTTAAGATCAGTACAAGGTATTATATAAATAAATTGAAACAAAAACTTAATATTGATTGTGGATTTACACGATTTTTGAACATTCAAAATTCTACAAATTCATCATTTTTCAAAAATTTTGTTCGGAATATATATATTTTTTTTTCGTAGGCCCAAATATACTCTTTAAGACGAATTCAAAACGATTTTTCGTAACTATAATAATATTCGGAATATTTAAAAAATAAACTTGAAAGATTTAACACAATTTGGAATTTTGCATAATTTTCAAAAAAAAAATATTTATTTTTTTCGTTTGGTTGAACTTTGTTTTATTGAAAACGAAAACTTCTGACCAAATTTCATCGAAACTGAAAGGCGTCGATTCCAACTCTCGGTCGATTTGACATGAAATGACCCATTTGCATTTTTCTATGGACCACCGATATTTTTCTTACTCGCAAATTTGATTCTTGGTTTTTTTTAAATCAATTTTGCTTACCATTTAAAAGTAATTCGTTTCTTAAGTTTCTTCGTTTCCTTGAAAATCCATTTCAGTTTACGATGTCCTAACTGGCGAGAGAGTCAACTCTTTGCAGGGCCATAAGGGATGCGTCCGTGACGTTAGTTGGCATCCGTATCATCAACAAATTGTCACAAGTTCGGTAAGTATATTATTTTCGTATAGGAAACGAAAAATCTGCCACGGATTTTGAAATTTCGGATTGTGAGTATGAAAAGTTAATATGCCGCAAATTCTTCGATAAATCGAATTGTAAAATTCATCGAATTAATTGTAAAATTCATCGATAAATCGAATCAATTGTAAAATTCATCGATAAATCAAATTAGTTGTAAAATTCATCGATAAATCGAATTAATCGATAAATCCGATTGAACTTTGATAAATAATTGAAACATTTACCGGTCAGAGTTGGAACACGTGATTAAAAAAAAATTATTACATTAGAGTACGACTGATTCAATTAAAGCGACTATTTTTGTTTGTCGAAATATCATATTAAATACTTTCGGGGTGGGGGGGGGGGGGGGGAGGCGAAAAAAGATGCCTGTTAAGAGCAGAGCTCTTAATATAAATATTTAGATATGTGTCATCGTAAATTTCTATTTTCTATTTAAATAACACAGTTATTATTGGTTATTTCTTTAAAAAATAAGTAATTTATGTTAATGCAATTTAAACTTTTGTTTCAAGAAAGATTTTACGATATTTAGTATTAAGTTTCAACGTTTTGCTGGAAACTAAAAACAAAAGTAATAATTACTCTAAATTCAACTTTAACCTTGAATAACTTTTCAAGGAGTGAGTTTATCGAAAAGTCATAAAAAATATTTTTTGTACAGCGTTCAATTCTCTCCAAGAATATATATAATTCATTTTGGTACATTGAATTGAAGCCGAGATATAAAATTTCAAAGTTTGAACTTTTTTTTCCACTGTTATTTAAATGGAAAATAGAAATTTGCGATGAGACATGTCCAAATATTTATATTAAGGATGTTGAGTCCCTATGAAATCTTTTAGTGTTAATTGTTCAATAAATTGCTTCTTAATCGTCGTGAAATTTTTACACGACCTCCTGTATACTTCATGTAAAAACATAATAAATTTTCAGAATTCTATCATCATTACTTCAACCTCCTTAAGGGTTAAAATGAAAAATGATGAGAAAATTGTGAAAATTTGGTATGTTTTTGTATAAAGTATTTAAGAGGTCGTGTAAAAATTTCACGACGATTAGGAAGCTCGTTATTAAAATATTAACATTTTGTTAAGAACAATTTTTTAAACAAATAAAAAAATTATTTATCAATAAACTTCGTTTTGTTTCCGTTGCTTTCAATATAGTGTAGATATTAAAAAATTTAGAGGTCAAAAAAAAACTTATCGCAAAGTTTTATCAGTTTCCATAAGACTACATTTAATTTAATTTAATTTGTCAATGTTAATTGTTCGATAACGAGCTTCCTAATCGTCGTGAATTTTTAACACGACCTCTTAAATAATTCATCCAAAAACATACCAAATTTTCAGAATTTTCTTATCATTTGCGATTTGGGACTCAACATCCTTAAGAGCTCTGCTTTTAACAGGTGTCTTTTTTCACCTCCCCGAAAGTATTTAATATGTTATTCCGAAAAACAAAAGATAGTCGGTTTTCTTGAATCAATCCATTCTCACATATTTCAATGTGCAATTTTTCCACATGATATTTTTTCAAATGCATAAGTTTTTTCATTTGTTACAGTGGGACGGATCTATAGTCAATTGGGATTATTCAACGAAAAGTGGGGAGATTGATTATAGTTCCGACAGCGATACGGAATAAAAGGGTGGCATTGTCCACTATACGAGGGCAAAAATTACAAAGAAGACTGATATTAGCGGCGTCGAAATATCAAATACGAAAAAATAAAAGATTTTCGGCAAATACCGGGAGCAAACAGAAAAACGGAAAAAAGTCGATATCCGAGACGTGGCCTATTTTAGATACATACGTACTGTTTTTGTAAAATACGCAAAGAGCTTTCACCCTCATACGATTAACGCGTTTTACGTTTATCTTTCGAAAAAATACATTTTTTTTCGCACGAAATTCGTAAAACGCTCCACGTTCGGAGGACCGTGTAAATATTGTACAATCTATCGGGGAAAAAATGTTTAATCGGAGCTGTGATAATAATAATTGAATTATTATTATTATTGTTAATTATTATAGTTGTACAATATATAGTATATTACAACTACCACTATTAATCAATAGTAGTAGTTGTAATAAAATAATGGATTTTCGATACATCTGTAAAGGAAAAAAAAAAAATATATCGAAAAACATCTGTATTGTTGCTTTGGGTTTCACTGCGAGCTCTATTGTGAAAATAATTCACCTGTGTCAATGTCAGATTATAAAATAAATTTTTACTACTGTCTATGAAGTGTTATTTTTATTTAATTATCGGCTCGAGAAGTCGTTTCATAAAATATCAAAAATCGAGAAATTTTTTTCTATTGTTTTTTTATTTTGAAATTCTTGTTTTTATAGCATTATGTTCGATATGATGCGAAACGTTAAAAAATTTTGTGTGAAACTGCAGTTAATTGAAAATAAAAATATGAAAATATTTACATAATGAAATATTGAAATATTAGACTGGAAAAAAGGGAAAATTCAAAAATCATGGAAATTAAATATTTGCACGTTTTTTTCTACTACGCGTCGAGAGTTTTTGCTGCGTTTCTTGATGCTTGACCCGTTTTCACGGAAGCCAGACAAAATTCAATGTAATTCGTTTAACATTAATGGATTAATATGGTTCTTTGGGTCTCCGAAGCCTTATATATTTACAAGTCGTGGTCGAACGTAGATTTGTCAATCGTTCGATATGAAAATAAAGAAAATAGGGGAAAAAATCACTTTAAAAACAATGATTAACAATTATCTATAAGCATCGGAGCACTGAAAAAATCCGCACATTTCATTAATTATTAAAATTCAATAAATTAAAATGTAACAAATTTAACTAGTTTCGTTGAACTTAGAATTAAAAAAAAAAAAAATATTTACAGGGTGTATCGTTTTTCAAATATTGACTTATCGCCCCTTAACGTAAAAACGAAATGCCTTCAAAAAAATAACAGGAGATACATTTTTAACGAGTCGCTAATTAATTTCCTAACTAAAAAAATATGTTTCTTCTCAATTATGGTTAATAAATCATCTTAAAAAGTCATGTAATATCGTCATTTAATCAACTCACGCGCCAATCTAATTATGGACTTTAATAATTACATTCGCGCCTGTGATCGCGATTTTTTTTTTCTTCAATCGAAAAATCTATCACGTGCGAAAATCGTCGTTTATTTATCACCTGCGGTGAAAGCGGGCCAATGCCATCGCGGGATTGTCGATGCAGCTCTTTTTGTGTATTAAAAGATTAGAAGAGCTTGAACACTCAAAAAATAGCTATTGTTAAAAAAAAAAATTTAAGAGATTTTTAGTATAAATATTAATATCATTCTGTGAAGGCTTAATGAATATAATCTCAAAATACATTTTCGAAAAAATTGTAATAAAAACGATTTTTCGATATGATCAAAATGTCCTTTAAAGAGGCTGAAGAATTTTTTTTTTCAATTGGTCTTGTCAAGATTGTTGTAATACTTTTAAGCATTTACAAAATATCTACCGATGCCAAAAATTTCTTCACCCGAGTTTCTTCGTGAATAAATTTAATTTAAACCAAAAAATACTTCAATATGGATAAACGACGAGTGAATAAAAATATAACCCACTGCAAAATCAATCTTGTAATTGTAATGAGCTTATTAGTCATCATTTTCACAACTATTCATTCGTATCGTAAACAACATTTTAGTTTTCTTCTATCTTTCGCATTTCTCTTGTAAATCGGGACAATTAGCAGTCCCCATATTTCGTAATTAACGCGTAATAGGTAATAAAACACGCGAGAAGTGCACTTTGATATAATTTAACGAGCTGCAACGATAATTCGCAATAAAATCAAACGAGATAGCCGTGTTCAAACTGACGATTATTATGATGCAACCAAAAGAAGAAGAAAAAAATGACATCGTGCAAAACAGACGAAGTTACATTTATATTAAATGCATTATGTCCAATTAATGATAGTTTTCGGTCCCGCGAGGATACGAATATGGCTGACTTTATTCATGTCAATGTCGTTGCGCAATTTTTTTCACGGATCATGGGAAACAAACGACTCTTTTCCATAAGTTCCTTTCGTCGCTCATTCCCCATTTCATTTATTCTTAAATGTGTGTTTGAAAAATTGAAAAAAGAAACACTCGCCTTGGATTGTATTTTTCTGAGGACAATTTTCCGTTTCTCGTTTTTCATCCTGACAAGGATTCAGTAGAATGGACTGAAGTAGTGACGGCTGATTATTGTCGGACATGCGCATGCGCGATAGATCAAAAGTGGTAACGCACGTCTTTGTTCAGACGCAGAAGGAAAATAAAGCCTCCATTTTTCAACACATTTTTGGAGCTCCTGATTTTGTCTGAAAATTAAATCAGTATCTGATAAAATCGATATTAACGCTTGTTAATGGGAAGCAGTGATCGGCATTATCGATTTTTTCGTCAACGATATTGATTTTATTAATCATTCTTTTGAAAAATTGATAATTAGTCAACAAATATTACTAATTTTTTATAAAAATTTGTAATCAACGGGAAATTATTAATTTTTCTAAAAAATTAGTAATTAGTAAGAAAAGATTTTTAATTTTTCCAAAAAAATTAGTAATTAGTGACAAAATATTTCTAATTTTTCCAAAAAAATTAGTGATTAGCGAGAAAAAATTACGAAGTTTTTTTCTAAATATAGTAATTGGTAAGGAAGGTAACACTAATTAATTTAAAAAAAAAAAGTAATTTGTAGAAAAGTATTGTGTATATTTACGTACTTGTGTGTACGGATTGAGTCATGGTTATAAGCTCAATCAACTCTATTAAAAAAGTTGTTTTATTTTTTATAATAACTAGATCTTTTGAATATTTCACACAATAGTATTTATTGCACCGAATCTCATACGATATCATATAAGGTATTATTAATATGAAGATTCAATCAGTTCTTATTAAAAAATGCATTCGTAATTTTTTATTTATTTATTACTTTTTGTAAAATTAATACAACATTTCTCACAAATGATTGATTTTCTTGATTATTTAGCAATATCTTTCTCGCTAATTACTAATTCTTGGAAAAAATTAGTAATATTTTATCGTTAATTACTCATTTTTTTTTTAATTAGAAATGTTTTATCACTAATTACTTATTTTTTAAAAAAATTCGTAATATTTTTTTGCTACGTACTAATTTTTTGGTAAAAATTTGGAATATTTTGTTACTAATTACGAATTTTTAGAAAAATTAGCAATATATTACCGCTAAATACTAATGTTAAAAAAAATTAGTAATATATTTTTGCTTATTATAAATTTTTCGAAAAAATTGGATAATAAAAATATAGATTTTTTTTGCCGATCACTGATAGGAAGGAAAATGATAATCGAAAATTAAAATAATTAGATTTCGAAAAAAATATAATGAACATAAAAGTCCAATCAATTACAATTACAGACAATAATGGCGGAAAGTCTAATGAATGATCAAATATAAAAACTTATATGAAACAATCATTTCAATTTTGGAAATCGCATTTGGTCATTTATTAATTCAAGTAATTTTGAATAAATTATTCATAAGAGTTAATGAATTTTTAAAGAAATTAATTTTTGACCACAAATACATGAAAAAGACGTCTGGGACAGAATTTGCAAAGATCTCAAAGGATCCGAATAAAAATATTTTTTTTTTCAAACTTTCAATAAAATCACTCAATTTCATCACCCAAATATCGTGCAATTTTCAAGTGTCCGCTATTTCCTTTTTCGCTCAAAATCGATCGGATTTTCAATTTTCATTACTATCTGCGTGAGTGAAAAATAGTAATTTCGCAATTTCTTTGTAACGGTAACGGAGGATAATTTATAATTTAATTACGAAAGCATCGATTAATCTTGTCGACACTTGTAAATTATTGATAGAAGAGAAACAAAGATCCTGGCGAAGATCGTTAGTGAATTAATGTTTCACGAGGTCCCGAGACAATCGCTGAGACACGCAAGGCCACATTCGATCGACTTTATATATTCGTGGGTATATCAAGTAAAAACTATACGTACAGCGTTCGTACCCCGTTGGCAATAGAATATGGCCATTTTTTTTCTTCTTTTCGCACATAGAAGGGAGTAGCTTTCGTGAGACACTATAGTCAGACAGGTAAGTCGATAACAGGTAGATTAGTCTTCCGCACGATCCCGTCGACGTTGTTCGCTCTTAGTCGCTCGTCGATCCTCGTCGTCGTCACTCGAACGTCGCAAGGACGAAAAATTCAAATTTTCATTCCACGTCTTCCTTCATCGAAATTCGAACGACCGCGTACTAAAAAAAAGAAAAATCAATGAATTAGTATGAATTGAAGCTCGCCATTTTTTTCACTCTAAATTATCTCCTGAGAACAAAATTTTCGAGGCAAGTGGAACGATTGGAGCATCATTTTTCATTTCAAATCATTTTTTAATTAATTAAATCATCATTTCATCCAAATGAGTGAAATTTAAGTTTGTAAATGCAAAAATTCGTGGATCCATTTTTGGAAATATTAATTTCAATAAGAAAAGCAATTATAATTAATTGGGATTTAATCAAATTTTATTTTTGTATTATTTTTTTTTTTAGTTGCTAAGCTCTGATATTGAATATATGACTGAAAGCTTGCTTGAAACTTGTTTTTTTTTTCGCCAGAATTAATTCAACACAGATTATTTCGCGATAAATGGATCTGGCGCTGTCCCGTTTTAGTGATAACGATATTTATACTGGCAATCGCTTTTGCCAAGATGATTTCGCGACGTCTCTGTAAAAGAAGATACTTTCAGTTTTTTTCCGACTACTCGATCAATTGATTATCAAACGATTGCGAAAATCCACAGAATTGTTGGTGAAAAAGTCACTTTTCGTTTGCAATATTTCACGAATAATAATAATAATAATAATAATAATAATAATAATAATAATAAGCGTTACGTTGACAATAATAATTATAATATTAATGATCGATAAAAGTGCAGTGTACACTTTTCAGAATTGAAAAACAGCTGATAAACAATTGACAAATCGACCAGCTGAAGAAGAGAAAATACAATTGCAACGATGGAACGAATCAATGAAATTTCGTACGTCGAAAGAAGAAATACCGTGCCAATTATTTATACGAGAGGAACTCACTACGAAATTGGCTTCGACATAGTGAGCATAATGAATTATATTTTTTTCTATGAAAAAATAATAATCGAGGCTTGTATTTGGGCTCTGATAAAGATTATCAAATTTATTCATCATGGCGCCGTTAATTAATTAATAGTAATCGATATAATAATTTTCTGACTTAAAATGAGTTTTGCTTTTTTAATTAAAAATTTTTATTCAGGACTTTTCTATTAAGAGAAAAATCCTTTGCTAGATAAATAAGCTTTTTATGAAATCATGTGACATTATATTTTTGTAAACGATTATAAATCTTTCTTTTTACTATAATTTTTCTGTTATAAAAAAAAGTCAAAATTTATTAACTTTGGTCACTGGTAGTAAAAAAAAAAAATTATGTAAATCAAAAATTCGCACAATCCTTCCTCATCATTTTTATGCGATCGCAAATCCTTTTCCATAAAAATTCGTCCATAATTGATCCAATGATAATTAATATCATATCTTCCTAAAATGATTAAAAATATTTTGCTTAAATTTTATTTGATGACTCACAACAATTTTCCGGTGAGTTACAATCCGTGATTTTGTTCCGATTGTTGTTATTCCCAAATTTGACAAACTCATCTTGGAATTATCTGAAAAAAAAGTAAAAAATCATTAACGTTCATCCTGAGCTGAAAAAAATCATGTAAATTAAGAAATTCCACACTTTGCTTTTCCATCATTTTTACAAATTATCAAATGCTTCTCAATTGAAGTTTATCGATAATTGCAGCAAATTGATATATTTTCTCAAATCGATTGGAAATCCTTTTTTTAATTTTTTTCATGTCACCAGATGACTCATATCAATTTTCCAGTAGATTGAAATAATCGATTTCGTTACGGCTGTAATTATTAACGATTGAAACGGTCTGGCAGTCGAATTACAGGATGTTAAGAGCAGACAGAATAATTAATGTGCAAACAGTTTCGATATATTTTAGGGTCAGTGAATGGTCGAGTTTGACATTCGCACATATATGCTTAGCTGACATTAAACGTGAAATATTTCATGTCAACTCGAATATATGTTAATGTGCATGCATGTTGGTTACATGAGCCTCTGATACGCAAAGTCAGGTGTGTGGAAATTCTCAAGGGAGACGCAACCATCGAGATTTTGCAATTTTGTGTACTCGACCGGAAATATCTCAGAAGGTGCCCGATTGCAACCGTTACATTCGTAAACATGCTCCATGGGATCTTGAAAATTGATACGTATTCTCTCTACATATGGGACGTTTCATGTCAATTTAACAGTCAATCTTACTCACATCCTCCGTTTTTTAATTATTTTGGATTATTGATTGATTGATTGATTGACTGACTGATTGATTGATTATAACAATAATGCTATTACCGATCTAAGATGATAATATTTTTTCCACAATTTTTTTTCATTCGAAGTACAAAGATGTTTGATATTTAATTTGGCAAAAATCGTTTAGGGTAATATAATTTTTAAAAATGTCCAGTTTTTTAGGCTAAAAAATGTACACAGTCTTCATTTTAGTGCAATTTACAGTGTTCAAAAAAAATGTACGATTTTTTGCACTTTGCTATTTTATTTCCTTTTTTTTAATTATTTATTTTTCGCATTTGAATTTGCACGATACGTTAAATTGAGGCGTTTTTTCTTTGGTTTTATTTTTCAATAAGGGGTTATAGAAGAAAATCTGAAAAAATTTAGTTAATGCTCATTAGCATCAGTAAGATTATGAAAAAAAACTGGATCAAAGAATGTGAGAAAAAAAATGATTTGTTGATTTGTCATGAAAAGCCCCAAGTCAAATTGTGCGAATTTAAAATTGAAACATTAAATGCTCTCCTATCATACTTTCTCCCTTTTTTAATTAATTAATGGATTAATCAATGGATAACACATTTTTTTCTGTTTTTCTTTCATTCGAAAGTTTTTTTCGTTGAGTATTTTTGAAATTCATTTTCGTTTGATTTGATTATCAATTAATTATTATAATATTGTAATGCAATTAATTAAATGAGTTTTTTTTTAAATAATTTAATTAGGGGAAAAATTTAGTAAGTGCTCATTAGCTCAAAAACGAGAGGGGGAATTTTAAATTTATTACTCTCCCATTTTATTTCCTCCTTTCAATTAATTAAATTAAATTACTTTTTTTCTAACTTTTCTATTCATTCAATCAATTAATAGGAAAACAATTAACCTTCCTAAGTGCTCATTAGAGCCTCGATAGAATCGTAGAAAAAAATCACGAACCAAATTGGATATTATGTTGATTTTAGACGGAACACCCCATGCATCGTTAAGGTGATATCGTTAAGGTGAACTTTACGATCATTTCGTGAAATGGATCACCATTTTGATTGCCGATTCATATTCACAATTTGTTAACCGTGGGAACATTAAAAAAAATTATTGAAGAAATAAATTTTGAATAATTTATATGGCACTTATGGCGATCGATGTAAATAGTGGTGATCGTCTTTTCCCACCGCGGATGTAATTTAAAAAAACCACAGATCAACATACTCCAGCATATGTCTGTAAATTGCATTGCACTAATATTTATTTTTTCAGCGTCCGCTGATTTTATATTTCAATAAAATATAATGTTTATAATATTTTTAAAAAATTATGCAACTTCGAAATTTCCACACTGTTTCTCCATTTTATTTTCAGCATTCACCGAGACCCCCTTAAGAGCGTCTAATTGAATACCAGCTATCCTCATCTTAAAACGAATTTGTAAAATAAATTTTAGCTCGATAGCTGAGAAATTGAGAAAGTTATGGCAGGGAAAATGTTTTTTGGAAAATTCATAATCACCCTGAATTGAAAATTGTCTAAAAATTTTGAATAAAATTCGGGGCATGCTCTAGTTGTGCATCAAATTTCAGTTTGATTGCTCGAAGCGTTCTCCGGATACGAGCATTTTTGTTCTTCGTAGCATTATTTTTCAAATTATTTATAGGAAACTTCCTTTATGAGGAAATTATAAGCAACGAGAATCCTGATTGAGACGCATAATCGATTGTTGTTATGCAATTACAGCGTGAAGATTTTTAATCCCTTTTTTTCTTTCTCAATATTGCCACAGTGAGAAGAACAAAAAACAAGAAATAATTGAAGGGGAACAAAAATTGAAAATCATGCAATTTTTAAAATTGCACGTCATTTTTGGAAATTTACAAATAATTCATGAAATTAATTTAAGTAACGTATTTTTTTAGATAATCAGCATCGAGACGCTGCTCATTAATTATTCATCAATGTTTTTTTTTTGGAAAAAAAGAAATGAAATTTGATTTCAAGCTTCAATATAAATTATTCAATTAAAATTTATTTGATGTGGGCAATTGTTTTCAATATTGAGCGTCGCGACGCTGCCCGTTAATTATTGTGGAATGTTTCGTCGCAAAAAAAATGAAATATTAATTTTGAGCTTCAATAAATTTCATTTAAATAAAATTAATTTAATGTGGGCAATTTTTTTTTTCAATACTACAAAATAATGCGCGGCGGCGCCTTTCAACTTCCACAATTCTTTCGACGATTTTGTGACATTACACAACCTTCGTACATATAACTTGGAGATATCGCGAATTGTTTTTGAACGCACTCAAGATCACTAAAAAAAAAAAAAAAGAATCCGGAGGCACTTGTTCAAAGACCCCGACGTGCTCATATTTAACTCCTTATCTCGTATCGGATCCGATAGGATAATTGTACACATATCAAAGAGAATGGAAAATCATTCTTGCTGTACGACGGCATCGACTTCTTTCAATTCGAGCGATGGCAATCGTCGTTTATGTAATGTCATTTTATGTGAATTCTCGATTAACCGGAAAAAATGCGTCAACACAAAATCAGGAAAAAAAAAATTTCAAATAAAAATTCATTCTCTGACGGAAATAAAATTTAAAAAAAATATTAATTTGGGAAATAATGAGTACAGCCTAAAGTAAAGCCGTCGATTGTCGAAGAGAAACATGATATATTTTAAATAAATTCGCAGAGAAAAAAAATCATTAAAATTGTAAATTTGATTTCAGAAAAGAAATACGTAAAAATAAATCTGCGAATTTGTCGAAGTATATTAACTCATTATTCCATTAATCTAATGGTTATAGATTTTTTTCTGCATCACGTGGAAACTCTTTGATCCAGATCTACCTCATTGCACACGATTTTTTTATCAAACATGATGACCCAATTTTTGAAAATCCCGGAAGTGATTCAATTGTAACGCAAGGAATCCCGGCATTGACGTAAATTCGTTTACCTAATCCGATTAACAATGCCTCGTTTATGATTCAATCTATTTTATTATTTAATTTATTATTTATTATTTAATCGTTTTTTATTTAATTTATTAGTTATTATTTAATCGTTTATTATTTAATCTGGATTTTTTTCGCGATTATATCTTTTCGTTTCAGGGAAGAACATTCGCATCTATGATAAACAATTATATCGCAATATACGGTCCTATGAACGAATATCTTGCGGTATACGATACACCCGAGGGCCGAAAAGTTTATGAGGAAACTCTGGCGGTGACAAATGATCAATTTCCTCAGTATGTGAGAGAAATCGAGGGAACAGCTGATGGTGCAAAAGTTCCCTTTTTCAAGGTATGTATCTGTAATAATAATAATAATAATAATAATAATAATAATAATAATAATAATAATAATAATAATAATAATAATAATAATAATAATAATAATAATAATAATAATAATAATAATAATAATAATAATAATAATAATAATAATGATGATGATGATGATAAGAGCAACAACAACAATGATGATGATGATGACACGTGAAAAAGTTTGCGATTGGCGAGCAATAAAAAAGTCAAGATTATGAGACGACATATTTTCTCTGAAAATTATTGTTACTTCATTTCCGGTATTTCGTAAATCAATGTCTCGACGGTGTCCATCTCTAGCAGAAAACACACTGACCATATTATCATATTCAGTTGTCATCTATTTGCATCCATGCTGTTTTACGTATACGCATACATTAGAGTGAATAATTTTTGACCTTTTATTTTTTTTTCTTTCGTTACTCTCATCAAATGTTTGGATATTTTAGTGCAAAATTACAGACAGAGGGATGCTGAGACACAAAAAAATCTAAACGGGCGTCTCGAAGAGTTTTTTTTAATTTCGCAATATGCACATTTTTCAACCTAATTTTTATTTTTCTACTGAAATATTATCTTATTTTGTCGTAAATTTCATATGACGAAAGGCCAATCCTGACAATCAAGTCTAACAATTGAGGTTTAATCGACTCAGGTACCCCCTTAAGGTTTTTTCACGGAGCGTCGTTTTTGGGAGAAGAAATATTACACTGTAATGCCCAAAAGTATGAAGAGGAATACGAAAGAAAAATAAAAGGTGCAAGATTAAACACCCTAGTATATATATGGGTCATTCCATGTGAAATCGACCACTTTTGAACCCGAGCCCTTTCGACTTGGCTGAATTTTTTTCATCCAACCCAAAAAAAACCTTTTTTTCATATAGCTATAACTTCTTCAAAAATTGACTAATTGGGACGTTTTTTTTCAAAATTTTCGTCTTTAAATGTACTTTTCGAAAAAAAAATACAAAAAAATGTTAAGATATTAAAATCCATGACATTTTTCACTTTTTCGAGAAAAATCATCTTATTCTTGAAATTCGCCATTTTTAATTTTTTTCGCACTCAAAAAATATTCTGATCGATTCCGGAAAAAATGCCGCCCAACATGGAGTGGGCCGACGTTTCGTCCTATATTTTTTTCGAGGATTACCACTTTCAATTTTTGTTTCCCAATTTTTCAAACTCTAAAGTCCTTAATAAATTCTCAAAAATTTTCAGAGTGGTATTTTGTGAAATAAGCCCAGCTGGTAATTTTTTTTTTTTTTTCAATCGAAAAAAAATAGAAAGAAATGACGGCCCACGCCATGTTGGGCGACATTTTTTCCGGAATTGATTAAAGTATTTTTTGAGTGGCGAACTTCGAGAGAACTTCGAGAGAAAGATGATTTTTCTCGAAAAAGTGAAAAATTTCATAGATATTGATATCTTACCATTTTTTTGTACTTTTTTTCGGAAAATACATTTAAAGAAAAAAAATTCGAAAAACAAAACATCCTAATTAGTGAATTTTTGAAGAAGTTATAGCTATTGGAAAAAAAAAAATTTTTAAATTGGGTAAACAAATTTGAAAATTTCCTGAAAAATGTTTTTAATGGAATAGAAAAGAAAAAAAATTCAGCCAAATCGAAAGGGGCCGGGTTTGAAAGTGGTTGATTTGACACGGAATTCCCCATATATGTATGGGGTAATTCTGTTTGTTTTTTTTTATTGAAGGCCAAAGCGAGTGGTATCATCACGATCGACACGTGTCTGCCGCAATAATTTTAGATTGCAATTTGTGATCTGCCGATTAGATATTCACGCACACTATAATTATGAAATCACATTTTCCACATCTCCTCGTCGTTTGTCATTCATATTATAATATCGTGAGCAATACTGGAGACAGGAAAATCCTTATAAAAACGTGAAGTTACGATAATTCTTCCGTGAAACAAATTTTTTTTTTTTTCGTAGAGAAATCCTTGTTTTCGCGAATGTTTTTTTTTCATCCTAAATATCAATGGACTCCAAAATGATTTAAAATCGTGAAGAATTTTTTTATAGTTTCAAGAAAATTGCGCAAACGCAGTGAAATGTTTAAAAACCTTTCGAATTTGAAATTCTTACTTTGAAAAAATGTAATGAAAGTGACGATTGTGCAATTTTTAAGACCAACTATTTTTTCGTGAATTAGAATTTACAAAAGTTTTCGAGAATTGTATTTTTTTTTTCCTAATTCCGTGTCGAATAAGAAAAAAATATCAAAGTCGTACCGATTTCAGAATTTATAAAAAAAAATTTTTTAAGTACCGAAAACTCTCAATTTCTTTGTCAGGTCCCAATATGATTTTTTTTTGTTAATCACGTTTTTACCTTGAATCAATTATAGAAGCTAACTTTTTGTCATTTTTTCATTCTCGTTTCAGCTTTTTCTGATGCATCTGGACGATATTTTGCCAAACGTGACGAGCGGCGCTCAAATTAACAATCAGCCGACCGGTTGTTCATCGATTGTTTCCAATCATCCTGGTCAAGTGGGTAATGATTTCTCAGAAAATGGCGAAATCCACCTATAAAAAGAAATAGCCTCGAATAGATAAAAAGTCAAATTAATTGAATATCTTTTCCTCATATGAGGAGTTCTTTTTCAACCGGGCCACTTTTTGTTTCCACCCTCTCCAATTTTTTTCAAAATCTGCCAGTTTGAAATATTAGTCAAAAGGAACGTCTGTGATTTTTTTTAGATTTTTTTAGGCGTTCGTTCAGGATTTTCAATTTTTCATTACGAACACTGTATCTCAAAAAATATTCATCAAACAAAAAAAAACATAGGAATAAAAACTTTTTTATTTTTTCCACTTTATCGAAAAAAATTAAAATCATAATTTTTCTGCATTGAGAAAATGGAAACTTGGCAAAAAAAAATGAGAATAAAATTTTTTTAAACCTAATAACACACTTTCGATTTCGGTGCAAATTTTACAGGATGTCTGTCATTGGGTAAAGAGTCTGCGAAAAAATTTTCAGAATCGCAACTGCAATGGTTACGATGAAAAAAAATAACCCTGCGAAATCTCATAACCACATATAGATTTCGCAGGGTTTTTATTTTTTTTCATCGTAACCATTGCAGGTGCCATTCTGAAATTTTTTTCGCATACTCTTTACCCAATGACAGACATCCTGTAAAATTTGTACCGAAATCGAAAGTGTGTTATTAGGTTTTAAAAAAAATTATTCTCATTTTTTTGCCAAATTTCAATTTTCTCAATGCAGAAAAATTATGATTTAAAATTTTTTTCGATAAAGTGGAACAAATAAATAAGTTTTTATTCTTATGATTTTTTTTGTTTGATGAATATTTTTTGAGATACAGTGTTCGTAATGCAAAATTGAAAATCTTGAACGGACGCCTAAAAAAATCTAAAAAAAACATCACAGACGTTCCTTTTGACTAATATTTCAAACTGGCAGATTTTGACAAAAATTAGAGAGGGTGAAAAAAAAAGTGGCCCGGTTGAAAAAGAACTCCTCATGTGGAAAATTCGAAATCCCGGATTTTTTACAACTCTCAATAATGAAGTTCGGCAATAACGTTGAAATATATTCTAAATAAATTTGTGAATAGCCGAATATTGTGTATATTCGCCGTTACGGAAAATAATTTACCTTGATAATCAATTTTTCTTTCCTCGTCGATTGTTCGAGTCAGACCTTCGCGAAGGCCTTAAACGGCAAAAACGACAGATTTCTTCGTTTCACGTTTTTCTTTCATTTTTTTCATGGTTTTTTTCTCCAGGAAATCCTTGGCCATAACGAGGACGCGTTGTCCGAGACCATGAATCACTGGTATCTGGTTAGCGCTCATGTAATCGAGCCCGGATTGAGGGAAGAAAAATTCACGTCTCTGAGCTACGCTGGTTTCTTGCCCGGTTACACGATGGGATACAATCATCACGGTCTAGTCTATACCATCAATACTCTGAGCGCCAAGAATCTTAGATCTGGAAAATCACGTAAGACAAGATTAAGATCGTCACACGTAAAGCATTTTAAAATAATTATTTAAGGCGCTTAATTGCGCCTCAATATCATTTTCATGCCACATTGATAATCCCCCTCATTCTGATATCATCTTTCTCTTCTTTACTCTCATCCGCGGTCGTTCCGCAATTTTTAAATTTTATTTTTTATATATTTGCGATCTGAAGTTTACTTTTCAAGTTGGAACTTTTTGTTCGAATTCAAATTTGGGCAAATTTTGGGTGCGTAGCTGAATTATTTTTTGCCATTCGGGAATCTTTTCTTGTGAGAAAGTAGCTTTTACGAAAAGAAAAACCCTGCAAATTGGACATCTGCACATTGCTTCCTCATCTTCAGTATTCGGCAAAAAAAAAATTTTAGATTTTTAATTAATCGTTATTTACAACATTAATATTATCATCCATTATTTTTTTAGGTATTCCGATAATCAGTAATTTAAAGACCAATACTACGAATTATTTGGATATTGAATATGTGTACTCTTTGAATTATTCATTATTAGGAAAATTAGTAATCGTATTCTTTAAAATACTTATCATTAAATTAATTAGTAATGTATGTATCTAAATTACTAATTATTCAAGTATTTAATAATATTTGAATAATTAATGCTTTAGATATATAAATTAGTAATTAATTATAAATTCCTTCACAATTTGAGTGCAACTTGATTAAAAATAATTGTAGATGTTATTAGAGTGAGCTTGTACAAAAGTTGGAGTATATTCCCTACAACTTGTATTCAATTACCGGCCGTAGATTTCGATCAACTTTTATCCAAATGTTGCTCACCAAAAACTTATCGTAAACTTGGCGTCAAATTGATTCCGAGCTGCGGATGACAAAGTTTTTATAGTACAACACTGGCTATCGGGATTCCTGCTTAACTTCACTAAACAAATTTACAAGCATAAATATGCATTATTAAATAATGCATTATCAAATAATTGATAATTGCAAAGAATAATTAACTAATTTTTTGAAAAATTATTAAGTAGAGTACTCAAGTATTTAATTACTTGGATAATTAATAATTAGAAGCAACAATTACCTAATTTTTTTTTTAATCAGTAATTCATGAGCGCAAAATTTTAATGACTTGGTTATTGAGTAATTATTTGATCTAAATTACAAGTTATAGGTTTATTGGACAATAATCGAACATGAGTTATCGAATTTTCGAATATTAGAAATACCTTACTGCCTAATTACTGAGTATAATGAGTAATATTTATTGATAATGAGTAATATTTATTGGAACATAATGAGTAATATTTAATAATGAGTAATATTTATTGGAACAATTATAAAATTTTCCAACACAGAGTAATTAGCGGTAATTAAATTGACGAAAATATCGATTTTGCCGATTACTGGGGCGTATACGTTATTTTTCAAAAAATTAATAATTTCATCAAATTTTAATTCCTCGATGGAATTTCGCCAAATTCGATAGCGAACGACCTTGATAGCTATACTAGTTTCATACAATGTTTCAGTGCAATATCTTGAAAATTTTGCAAGTTAGAGCGTTTACGCTGTTTTTCAAAAAATTAAAAATGTCATAGAAATTTAATCTTTCGATGGATTTTTGCAAAATTCAATACCAAACAATCTTAATAGCTATACTAATTGTGTACAATGTTTGAGTGCAATATCTTGAAAATTGCAGAAGCTAGAGCGTTTACACCATTTTTACAAAAACGAAAAAAGTCGATAAAATCTGATCACCCGTTAGAATAAAAACAACATTTTTTTTAAGGATGTTGAGTCCCTATGAAATCTTTTAATGTTAATTGTTCAATAAATAGCTTCTTAATCGTCGTGAAATTTTTACACGACCTCCTGAATACTTCATGTAAAAACATATTAAATTTTCAGAATTCTATCATCATTACTTCAACCTCCTTAAGGGTTAAAATGAAAAATGATGAGAAAATTCTGAAAATTTGGTATGTTTTTGTATGAAGTATTTAAGAGGTCGTGTAAAAATTTCACGACGATCAGGAAGCTCGTTATTAAAATATTAACATTTTGTTAAGAACAATTTTTTAAACAAATAAAAAAAATATTTATCAATAAACTTCGTTTTGTTTCCGTTGCTTTCAATATAGTATAGATATTAAAAAATTGAGAGGTCAAAAAAAAACTTATCGCAAAGTTATATCAGTTTCCATAAGACTACATTTAATTTAATTTAATTTGTTAATGTTAATTGTTCGATAACGAGCTTCCTAATCGTCGTGAAATTTTTACACGACCTCTTAATTAATTCATCCAAAAACATACCAAATTTTTAGAATTTTTTCATCATTTGCGATTTGGGACTAAACATCCTTAAATTCGAAAAAAAAATCTTTTCAGCAAGATATTTTCTCACTCGGGGCCTTCTCGGAGTCGAGAATTACGTTGAGGCTCAGCAGACCCTCAGAAACGTTGGATACGGTGCGGCCGAAGGTTTCTCGGTCAACATGACCTTCCTCGGTCAGGAAGGTGATCGAATGTTTCACAATGCCGAGGTCGGTCCCGCCGAGATCAATGCTAATGAATCTCAACTGAGCATTCTCACCGCGAGTCCCGGAGAAAATCTTTCCCACTGCAATAAGTAAAAAAAAAAATTATTTTTCGTTGAAATTCGTTATCGCTCAGAAAATGAATGGAACAATTACTCATCTCTCACATTTTTTTTCTAGATATCTTCGTTTGAAAGTTCCTGAAGTCACCGGCGAGATCATTGACAGCAGCGAGCACAGAATGGCAGCGATATGCAGACATCCATTGCCAAAAACACGACAGGAAGTCATCGATATATTGAGCGATAGAACTGACAAAGAGTACAGCGTTTATCAGGAAATAAAACCGGACGATTACGTCAAGACAATTGCTACTGGTAAATAATTTCCATTTTTTGAAGCGAAACTTCTATGGGCGCGTTACGGGCAAATGGAACGGCCGAGCGTCACGTTTTTCGCAAAAATAGTGTCTTTGCCGTCTGCTTATCAGAGTTGGACGTTTTTGTAATTAATTAAATTCTAATTTCAAATTACAAATGTGATTAGTAAATCGCAAAATTCTTTTTACAAATTACAAATGTAATTTGTAATTAAAACTTTCTAATTACAAATTACACATGTAATGAGTAATTGCAAAATTTCTAATTACTAATTACAAATATAATTAGTAATTGAAACTTTCTAATTACAAATTACAAATGTAATTAATAATTCGAAATTTCCTAATTACAAATTACAAATGTTATTAGTAATTTGAAATTTCCTAATTACAAATTACAAATGTTATTAGTAATTGGAAAAATTCAAATTACAAATTACAAATGTAATTGGTCGAAAATTTGGTTCTAATTACATGTAATTAGTCAGAAATTCGATACTAATTACATGTAACTAGAGCGAAATTTGATTCTTATTACATGTAATTAGAGTGAAATTTGACTCTAATTACATCGATAAAATGTAACTAGTGCGAAATTTGAACCTAATCGAATTTATGGTTAGAATTTTTCTAATTACTAATTACATTTGTAATTTGTAATTAAGAAATTTTGAATTACTAATAACATTTGTACTTTGTAATTAGGAAATTTTAAATTGCTAATTACATTTGTAATTAGGAAATTTTAAATTACTAATTACATTCGTAATAAAAAAAAATTCAATTACTAATTACATCTGTAATTTGTAATTAGGAATTTTTCAATTACTAATTAAATTTGTAATTTGTGATTCGAAATTTTTCAATTACAAATGACGTTTGTAATTTGTAATTGTAATTAATCAGCACACACCAATATTTTTTTAAATTAAAAAATCGTGGAAATCTTTGTTTCAATAACAATTTTGATGAAAATATTTTATGCGAGACATTTTACTATTTTTTATTCAGGTATTTTTGACTGCATCGAAAGAACATGGTCGATCTATACCGACGTTCCAAAATTCAACGAACCGATCCTCGTTTTGCCGCTGCAATTGAAGGATAACTCGAACTCGTCGAATTCTGAATAGAAAGATTTTAAAAAATTAAATAATTGCCGCATTAATCCCAATCGTTAAAATGATCTTTGTATCTTATTGTTAATGAATATTCAACGAAATCTACGCGCCTGCCGATAAAAAATCACATTTTGCGATATAAAAAGTCTCGAAACAATTGTTATGAAATTTTTTTCGTGATTTTGGACGTATTAAACAAAAATCTCAATCACTCTTTCATTATTCCATTAGCATGGAATTTTTCGATTTTTAAGACCTTTCGAGCAAAGCGTCCAACACATAACCAAACATTTCTTTACGAAAAGAAAAAATGTATCATTTATTTATCATCCCACCGTTTCGTTCGAGAAAAAAAATACATGATGCTATGTGTATAAGAGATGTTTATGGTCAATTTTTTTTCCTCCACAATGATGAATATACGTTGAAAATTGAGGAGAAAAAATTCGTACTCGCATTTTTCCGAAGATGCTTAATGCAAAGCTTATTCTTATAATATGCAGTTTCAAACGTCGTTTTATCTTCCCTTTCGTACGATTAAACTCCATTATTAGAAAATCTCCGTTTCATTGAAATCAAAAGTTACAACTATTCTTCACTATTTGAACAACCGAAATGTACAATTTCGTAGCCGTTGATTTCAAATGGTTTATTTTTAATTCTATCTTATTTAAGTTCTACGCGATGCTATTGAAATCGAAATTTGCATACGAAAAGCTCGCTTTACAATTTGCACTTGTCGGAAAAATAATCTTCATGATAATAATGTACGACAAACTTCGATCACAGCATCGCGCGTCGCAATTATTTGTATTGAGTTTTTTTTTTTTTAATGCTACGACGTATCGTCCATTTGAGATTAAACACACAAATTGCTTGAAAAATTTCATTCTCCGGGATATACTGTTCGGTTCGTGTGATTTATTCATTGGGTCAGTTTTAGCGGCAGTAAGTCGGTACGGAGAGTTTAGGCCGCTTCCTCGATTGCATTCCCGAGAAAAATTCTTTTATATCCTCTTCGCGAACGACTTTTTTGTTCTCGGCGAATTTTTGTAAATACTGCATTAGATTTTCCTTCATGTTGTTGTACTCTGTTGAGGAAATATGCGTGGCGTTATTCAGTGGACGAAAGTACGACGATTGATAATGGATTTTTCATAAAGGAGACTTTGTGACTTGTGGAAAAAAATCATGAAACAATATAGGACATTCCATATCAATGCAACCACTTTTAAACCCGACCGCTTTCGATTTGGTGGAAATTTGTTTTCCTTTCCACCTCATTAAAAACATTTTTCAGGAAATTTTCAAAATTTTTTATCCGACCGAAAAAAGGCTTTCTTTCAAATAGCTATACCTTCTTCAAAAATTGAATAATTGGGACGTTTGTTTTTTCAAAATTTTTGTCTTTGAATGTACGTTCCGAAAAAAAATACAAAAACATTTTAAGATATTAATATCTATGCAATTTTTCACTTTTTCAAGAAAAATCATCTTTTTCTCAAAGTTCGCCATTTGTATTTTTTTTTTCACTCAAAAAATACTTTGATAAATTCTGGAAAAAATTCCACCCAATATGGAGTGGGCCTACATTTCCTTCTATTTTTTTTATCGATTGAAAAAAAAATTCCCAACTGAGCTTATTTCACAAAACACCACTCTGGAAATTTTTGAGGATTTATAAAGGACCTCAGAGTTTCAAAAATAATTGAGAAGAAAAAAAAATTGTAAGTGGTAATCCTCGCAACAAATTTTGATTTTTTTCAAAAAAGTGAAAAAAAAATAGAAGGGAAATTCGGCATACTCCATGTTGGGTGGAATTTTTTCCGGAATTGATCAAAGTATTTTTTGAATGAAAAAAAAATTAAAAATGGTGAACTTCGAGAAACAGATGATTTTTCTCGAAAAAGTGAAAAATGTCATAGGTTTTAATATCTTAAATTTGTTTTGTATTTTTTTCGGAGAGTACACTTAAAAACGAAATTTTTGAAAAAAAAACCGTCCCAATTAGTCAATTTTTGAAGAAGTTATAGCTATTTGAAAAAAAGGCTATTTTTTTGGGTTGGGTAAAAAAATTTAAAAATTTCCTGAAAAATATTTGTAATAGGATAAAAAAGGAAAAAGTGGTCGATTTGACACGGAATAACCCATATGCACTTCAGGATTACAGTGTAATACTTCAAATACTGAATGATGTAAGTTGCATTTAAAAATAAAATTACAATGTTTTTTAAATTTTAAGCCTGCGATCAATGTTAGCCCAGTTGAATAGCAAATAACCATGATCACTATATCAACTATGTAAAAAATTCCAGTGTAATATCTTGACTATAAAGTTACAATGTATATCGCATTTTGAAAAAAATTAAAAACCTAAAACTTTGACGCTTCTATCGATTTTCTTCAAAATCAGTGGCAAATAACGTTGATTGCTGTTTATTGTGTGAAAAGAATTTTCAAGAACGTGAAGCTATTCTAATGAAGCAATGGAGGGGGGGGGGGAAATACGTTAAGAATAAATGTACCTTGGATAGCATCGATTTGGTGTACGTGATCCAAAGCTGCTAGAGCTTTCATGCCTTTTTCATACTGAGATTCTCGTGAATTTAATTTTCCAGCCTCTTCGTACGCCTGAACACTATCGAGAGGATCCAGGAGAAACGAGACTCCCTCATTTTCGTACATCTTCATGCAAT
Organism: Alloplasta piceator; assembly: GCA_946863875.1. Lineage (NCBI taxonomy): Eukaryota > Metazoa > Arthropoda > Insecta > Hymenoptera > Ichneumonidae > Alloplasta > Alloplasta piceator. The sequence continues at coordinate 75,592,455 of OX333071.1, forward strand.
CAGTGCAAGAACAGAGATTCGATCGCCAACCCTCGAGCCAGAAGCAAGATCCAGAATTTTTTTCATCGCATTCTTTCGCCGGCATCACACAAGCCTTCGACAACGATGAAACATCCACATCTTCCTCCTTTTTCAGAGTCTTTTCGTCGTTCGACGAGGTCTTGGTGACGGAATTTTTCTTAGCGTACCGCCAAAGAAATTCATGCTTTCTCATACATCCGGCGCACACGATTTCGTCGTACGAATTCTCGTTGGGTATTTCTTCGGGACATTCGAGATGCTGGAACGATGAGAAAGAAAAATTAATTTTACGCTCGTACAATGGTCATTTGAATTCTGGGGCTTCCCGGCAAAACGAGTTAAGTCCGTTTTTTCGGAAAATGAGTTAACAACCGAAATCAGTCAATTGTTAGGTCTACTTTTATCTCAGACATTTGTTGGTTTTTTTTTTAACGCCTCCCAAATTTGGAGTTCATGACCTAACAAAAAATATCAGACCAAAAAATGCCCTTAATATTCGCATTAAACCTTGCCCCAAAGATATATTTCCCGTTTAAATTACATGAGATTTTTGCGCACTTTACATTTAATTTTTTGTCTCCGAAACAAGTAAATATACAGCAATGAGAGATACGTATTTTTGTAGGAAATTGAACGCTCTACAAAAAAGGTCTCTTATGATTTTTCGATAAAGTCACTCCTTCAAAAGTTATTCAAGGTTAAAGCTTAACTTGTAGGAAATTTTTCATATTTTTCTGCTTTGATGGCAAAATTATTGTTATTTAGATAAAAACTAATTGTTCATTTTGAAAAATATCTGATTCTGACTGTACTATAATAAAAATTATTGAGAAATAATTTCGAAGAATGGAAAATAATGTGGCTAACAATTTGAAACAATTTGAAATCAATACTTGTGTTGAAAACAGCAAATTCGCTGATTGCTATTTTATGATCTATTTGCAGTTTTGGTCAATAACAAATTAATAAAACTGTAGAAAAAATTAGTGAACTATAACCATTGTTCAAATGTATCACTAATTATCATTCTCCATATGCGGAGTTAACTTGTTATACTGAGATCTTTGGACTTAACTCGTTATGACGGGATATTTGGACTTAACATGAAAATTCAATTATTATAAACAACTAGAATTATTAGAATTTGTAACTTTATGATCAGATATTTTGGAATCCTGAAGTATTTCTCCTGTATTGAAGTGTTATTGAAAATCGTATCTGTGAAAATATAAAAAGTGATTTCTCGGAATTCTTGTTTTTGGACTTAAGGGGAGGCTAAATACCGACATTATTACTGAAGCCCTACATTATCGACTCAATTTCGCCATTTTTTTTCGATAAAACACGAAATTTATCAACATTTGTCTCGTGATTTGGATTCCAAACTTACGTCGCGGTTTTTTCATAAAGTAATGTCAAAGACGTATCGATATTCGTACTTTGGTGTTCGTCATGGAGTCCCACTCTTGGTTTTAGCCGAAATGCCGTAAAATCATTATAATTTAATATTTTTAATTACTGATTCCTGATGATAATCGGATCTGTAATTTTTTTTTTTTTCGTCTTCCGAAAAAATTTTAGTAAGGCTCCATTTGTGCCATAATTCTGATGATACTGTCAAAATTTTATTGATTTCCATCCATTCGTGCCAAAGCAAGTTTGGAATCCAATTTCGAGGTGCTAATGTCGGTATTTAGCCTCCCCTTAACTCGTTATGCTTGCAAGCCACAGAATTATTATACTAAATTTTGTAAAAATGATTAAAGGTATCAAAGTCAATAATGAATATTGATAAAGTTAAGGTGTAGGCTGCATTTTTCAAATAATTGAAATGTTCTCCGGATTAAAGGAGAAATTCTCACCTTGGAATGATACCAATCTTCGCAGACGACGCACTGGAACATCTCGTCGCTGTTGCTGTCGTCAGGATCAGGATAAGGTCTCGCGCACGAGCAATAAATACCATCAAAGTTTTGATTGTACTGGTTTTCATTGTTCAACGGCGCTTTTGCCTGCAATAGCAAAACAGAAGTAGTCAATGTAGCAATTAGATTCCTCCGAATCAACGTATTCTTCTCCAAAGCCAAAGATCAGAATCTTATATTCTTACGTTATCCAGAGTACATTTTTGGCTAGCAAATTTATCGTTTCCACAGTCGCATCTGAAGTGTCTCTTTGTGTAGAGTTCCACAAGTTCGTGACTTTCGTGACAGTGAAAGCTACAGGCTAAACAAATAGCTGCTGGCTCTTTGTCCGAACGGCATGTCTTACAGGCATACAGAGCCTGTCTTATGTATCCCTGATGAAAATAGGAAAAAGAATTTCAAGAACAAGGTTTAACGGTTTATTTAGTGCCGCACGTCTCAATGGCGGTATGGAAAAACGTGCTATCTCAAATTATGAGAAAAGAACGTGCTATCTTAAATTGTGAGAGAAGAACGTGCTATCTTAAATTATGAGAGAGAATGTGCTATTTCAAATTGTGATAGAAAAACGTGCTATCTCAAATTATGTTAGAAGAACGTGTTATTTCAAATTGTGATAGAAAAACGTGCTATTTCCATCAGTGGAAATATTTTCATCGGTGCGTCACTGGAATTTGGAGTACTTCAGTATAGAGAGCACTTTTTCTGTTAGTTAAGATTTTTAAAATGATTTACCTCGATAATAGAAAAAATGAGATACGTTTGAATGAACAACATTTTTTTTTATCAATATATGTTATTTATATTGTCCGTACTTGTGAAAAAAATAAATATCAAAAACACATCTTTGAAGTAATTGAATCAGATCCAGCTTTGTATACGAAAAATAGAGAGCCAAGAGAGTAGAGTAGTGAAAATAGTAATGTAATAGTAATGCCCATTACTTTAAACAATGTGTATTGGATAAGTTTTCCGTTACAAATTACAAAAGTAACGTGTAATGAATGAATGTTCCATTATAAATGAAAATAGTAATGTGTAATGAATGTGCGTTACATTACAATTAAAAAAAGTGATGTGTAATGTATGCATGTTCCATTACAAATAATAAAGGTACTGTGTAATGGTTTCATGTGCCATTACAAATAAAAAAAATAACGTGTAATGAATGAGCGGTCCATTATAAATTACAATTGAAAAAAAAGTAATTTCTAGTGGAGAATATTCCATTACAAATAAGTGCGTTTCTACGACAATTTGGAGCAGGTACTATTTCGCTCAAAGGTAGGTCTATTAATTTTTCAATGAAAATAATTTGTGTGTATCAAGTTTTTGTTAAATTTACTATCGTAGTGGTAAATGTATGAACAGTAATTTTATGGAGTAATTTTTACTCCATTCTTGAATTGTAATTTTTACAAAGGTAGAGTGAAAATTACTCAAAAAAATCACCATTCATACATTTACCACCACGATAGTAAAGTTAACAAAAACTTGATACATAAATTATTTTCATTGAAAAATGAATAGACTTACCTTTGAGCGAAATAGTACTTGCTTCAAATTGTCGTAAAAACACACTAATTTGTAATGGAACATTCTCCACTACCAATTACTTTTTTTTCAATTGTAATTTGTAAAGGAGCACCCATTACACATTACTTTTTTATTTGTAATGGCACATGCATTCAGTACACATTACACAGTCCATAAAATTTTTTTCAAAATTTTGATGAGAAAAGAAAACGTTTGAGGGGTCAATTTTCAGCGAGATATTTTCCTATCTCGACACAATTTTCTTTGGAAAAACGAAAAGCTACGAAATAATGGATATTCCATTTTCTTTAAACTTTTTGAGGTTAGGGACGATTAGGTTGGTATACCTTGTTGTAGGTGCAAGTTTTATCGTCCGAAAGGCCCAAAACAGCGTTGGCATCCTCCTCGAGTCGAGTCTCCTCTTGCAAAACATCGAGCATCGTTACCGAATTTTCCTCGTCGATATTTTCAACCATCGCCTCGGCCATGTTTTTGCCCCTTCGTTCACTATTGACGTTTCAACGAGGCAACAAAGAATTTGCTCCACAAAATCGTGTGGCGAAAGAATGACAAAAAAGTAAACGATAATTTGGAGAATCGAGAAGCTTGTAACGTCGTTTTCACGAAGATTTTGCGGATAAATGACGGCGTGAAAATCGATAATGAGGCTTTTTGACGAAATGAATAAACGACTCTCGATGAGATATTGACGAGAACAGCGCACTTGACGCTTTGCGACGTTCCCGCTCAAACACTTGTTGATAAGAAAAATATATATATTTATGAGTTCATCGATTTTTGTGCAAAATGCGTCAGATGGCGCCACTTTGAAGTTTGACGCGCCAGACAAGACTCAGATGATAACAAAATTAAATTCGTATTTTTTTCTGTTTCAATGGTCAATTTTTCAACTACAAGCCTATATTTCTCACGTTTTGGCACTTTATCTACCAAGATTGCAATTTTTAAATTCACACTTTAGCAGAGTAAGTTACATTATTTTGAATAACCCTCTGCATAAGAATCTACTTTACCGACCGTCGATACTCGCCCGCCATCTTGAAATATCGCTGGTAAAGAGTACCAACATTCTCCGCTAGAGTATAATCAATAGAATAGGCTTAAAAAAAAAAAATCCAAGCTCTACGAGGAACGATTTTCCAGTACGAAATGAAACTTCGAAGCTTCCTTCACCATTAGAATCATCAAAATGCCCGTATGTGACAAATTTTCGAGGGTAAAAACACTTCTTGGACATCATAGATTCTCGAATTGCCATCTAGGGATTTTTCGGAAATAGCAGGTGGTTAAAACCAGCCCGCTTCGTTTGTTCCTTTCATATTCAATTTTTTCTCTCTTTATTCCGACGAAGGAATGCCATATGACGAGCACGCGGTAGCTGCTGCTGCTTTGAGAATGTTTGAGAATAATAGCTGAGAAAAATTGTGCCCTGCGCGGCCCCCGAGGGCAACGGAAGTTGGCGTGTGCGCCTTCACGTCCGTCTGTTTCTCTGCCTGCGCGTGTGTGCGTGCGCGCGCGCCTTTTGTGTGTGAATCACCTGTTCGGGGGGTTTTTTGACGTCTCCGTTCGTACGCGCCACCAGTCGTCCGCGAGAGACACCAGTGATAGGCAAGATGGCCGAACAGTGGTGACGGGTAGTGGAATGTCCGGCTGGAAATTTTGTGATTTTCGTGAAGCCCGGATGGCCTAGCGATGGCTGAATTCAACATCGAGATCGGCAAATTACCGGAGGATGTTAGGGAAAAGCTCGCCGAGCTTGAGCTCGAGCTTTCCGAGGGTGAGTCCACTTTTCGTGTAACCTTTTTCTCTCTAACGTGTCACCCCCTCTCTCGCTCTCTCTCTCTCTCTCTCTCTCTCTCTCGCTCTGGCATTCACACACGGTAACCCTTCTGACTCACCCTGTATATACCACGAATCCCCGCTGTAGCCCCCGTTGATAATCGATAATTTCCTCGCTGTTGCCATTTTTTTTCCCCGCATAAACACCCGGCTTAACGCGCTGAAATTTTCCCTCCCGTTTAAATATCGTTTTCTCCACGAATTTACTCTTTTCTTCGTCTTGTACGATTATTACGGGAATATGAGAGAAATAAGAGGAGAAAAATGCTCGAGAGATCCTGGATCGTGGCTCGGCCGCGCCTCTGAAGTCTGCGAGACTCGAAATGACCTTTTTTCACCCTTTTTCGTCTCGCGAAGACACTTCCGGAAGTGAATGTTTAAATTGTTTGGGAAATTGCGCCATTCCGGCAGTTAGTTTGCGGATGAAAAAAGACAGAACTTGATACAGATATGACAATGGGGTGAGCATGTGCTCGTCTGTGAGATGAAAAATTTTCGCAGATTGTTCAATCGAGTTTTTAATATTGTGAAATTGGAATGGCTGATTATACTTTTTCTTTGATATTTTTTTTATGGAACACAAGTTTCTCGATTGTTGAACGTTGTCCACCGAGCATCGAGTTACAGGTGCTGAAAGATGCCACACAGCAACAGACGTCTTTCATCCCTTATGGATATTTTTAATATACTGAATTTATTTTTAGTTTCTCGAACGAAAACTCGTGGAACCTTCGACTTCTAAAATTTGAAATAAATTTTTCAATTAATCAATTTCCGGCGTTCATTGCCGGAAATTTGAATCTCCATTTTGGGGGTTGAAAAGGGATGCAAAATAATTTATTTTTCAAGATTGTCGTGTTGGGTATCAAATAAAAGCTTTATCAAGCTGCCAATTAAAAAAAAAAAAAGTTATTTTTTTTTATAATACACCATTTGAAAAAATTTGTCCCAAATTATCAGCACCACGTTACTTAAGTTGGTTTTTTTGCTATGTGAAGGGAAAGAGTTTGTTGAAAAAGTTTTTTCTAAATTTACAGTTTTGGGGGTTGAATAGGGATGAAGAAATGAAAAAATGTGAAATAGTTTCCACCATTATTCCAAATTATTAGCACCACGTTGTCTAAGTTGGTTTTTTTTGCTTTGTGAAGAGAAAGCCCGTTGAACAAGTTTTTTCTAAATCTACAGTTTTAGGGGTTGAATGGGGATGAAGAATTTTTTTTTGTCTCATGCCCATCGTGTTGGGTATCAAATTAAAGCTCATCAGAGTGCGAGTTTGAAAATGTGTAATATATTTTTTGTAATGTCCATCGAAAAAAAATGTATGCATTTTAAACAATTATTTAAAATCTGAAAAAATCAAGAATAATCGTGATTACATTCAAAGAAACTTGATTTTTATTTTTAAGTATCAAAGATCAATTAGCTCTGAGCGACGGACATCAAAGGGGCATTTCGCATTTTACAATGGACCAAAAAAATTTTGAAAAAATTTCTTTCGCTACAAACATTGAGCAACAAATATCGAATAATTAAATTGCGCGATTTTCCAACGGTAAATCGGGGAAAAACGCTTCGAACACTGATATTTGCACCACCATACTTTGAACGAAAGTTGTTGGTATTGCATAGAAGCTCAAAATCGTGAATGAGAGAGACAGAAAGCACGAACAACCGGTTTTTGTTCTTTCTTCGTTCTCAACTGCTTATGGATAAACCACGCCTCTCTGGAAGCGAAAGATTGACAAAAAAGTATCATTTAAAAAAAAAAAAAAAAAAAAAAGGACGACGGCGACGAAATTTCCGAAAGGCTTCACAGATTCGTTGATCTTTGCCTAAACTCGGCGGGGTCGTCGTCTCCGATTCCCCTCCCCACGCGAATATAACGTTTCCTATGTTTCGCTCACGGTGGATTTATTATTATTTTTTATTCTCCTTTTTCTTTTTTTTTTCGTGTCCCTCGCGCGGAGATTCGATGCATTAGTGTAATACGTGTAAAGGAGTGTGGAAAAAGTCTCGGTATTATATGGCGAGTCATAAAAAACCGTGGAATATCCACGACCACCACATCCGTCCGCGTCGTTACAACAAACCCTTGTAAAATACAACGCAGTGTGGGTAAAACGCTCCTCTTGGCATTGTGCACGCGAATTCGTCAACTTTATGTCGTCACATATATACTAGGGTGTGTCCAAATTTTTTTTTGTTCAAATTACTTTTTAGTTTTGATCCAGAACATTAAGCCTCCGTCTATACACTGGGTCTTTAAAGGCACAAATTTTCAAATCAAATATCTCTGGATTTAGAAAAGTTGTAAAAAAAAATTGTTTACTATAAATGATTAAATAAATGATTGGATCATGGAAAATTCAGATTTTGTCGATGTTTTTTTTCTTAGAAAAATCATTAGCGGGACTTTAACGACCCGGAGTACAGACGATGTCCCAAAATTTAAGTGTACAGACAAAGGGTTAAGGGGTGGCAGAAATATATTTTTTTTTAACCCGATCAAGTTATCGTTCTTTTCGGCACCTTCTCAGGTTATCGTGGGTCGCTGAAGACCCGAGACATGTTAGAACACGTAATTTGCAATGAAAAAATCTGATAAAATTCCCGAAGTCTCTTGAATTCTTCTACTTTAAGGGCACACCATGAAGATTGCAAAAAAATTTAAACAAATATTTTATTTTTCGTCATAAACACATCCACCTCTCAAATATTCAGGCATTGACAGAAAATAGCTCGGGTCTCCAGCGACCCACGATAACCGAATCGGGTTAAATTAAATCGAGAAATAATGTTATTGTTTTTTTTATAGAGTCGATAATGGACAATTCGAGAATATGATAATTTGCAATGAAGATTCTGGGAATAAGATGTTTGGGGATTCTCGCTCTTTTTTCCATCAGCTGATTTTTTTTCGGGTAAGGGGAACTTTGGTCAATCTGTAACAAAAAACTAAACTGAAGTGAAAAAAAATTAAGATTCTCATCGGGAAAAACTCTTTTTTGGACGCACTCTAATATATATGAAGAATGAAGATATACGTGTCCATATTCGTTGCTCATTCGTTCTCATGCAAATGACGTTACTTTAGTCGATGATGACTTGTTCTCACGTACATTATATATACATATATTTATGTCTATGGGCGATTATATCAACTTTTGGGAGAGAACAAAAAAAAAATTTCAAAATTTAATCGAAATAGAGAGTTACAAAAAATAAATCAATTAATGAACTACAATTCAATTAAATAATTAATTAAATTGTAGTCGGATTTTTTTCATCACATATATATCGTATGTATTTCACCCCTGTGAATTATATTTTTAGAGTACACTTTTTTATGCAAAATAAATAATCGACATAGAACCGATTTTATTAGATAAGGTTTCAAGGAGATTTGGAAAAAATCTGCAAAAATTTGAGAATGTTTTTTTCTGAACCGGAAGTACATTTCCTGCAGAATATTTTCATAATTAAAGGCCTTTAGGATCAGACACTTGGCCCATGTGACTTGGAATGTCCCATATATATACCGGGTGTCCCATTTTAATCTTACAGTTGATTTATTTCGAAAAATATTGCTCCGATCAAAAATTGAGTAGGATAAAACTTTTAGGATTCAAAAGGGGGCGTTCAAAAAAAATTTTTGTTCTGGTACAAAATTCAAAATGGCGGCGTTAAGATGGCTGACATATTTTTTAAAAATGGAAACATGATTTTTTTTTTCACCAAATTTTTTTTCAGATTAAATCTAACATCTTTTGTAGGAACATTTTTTCGATACAGCCCATAATAGAGGGTGTCCCATTTTAATCTTACAGCTGAATTATCTTGAAAAATACTGCTCCGATAAAAAATTGAGTGGGATGAAACTTTTAGGGTTCAGAGGGGGACGTTCAAAAAAATTTTTTGTTTTGGTCCAAAATTCAAAATGGCGGCGTTAAGATGGCTGACATGTTTTTAAAAAAATGGAAACATGATTTTTTTTTTACCAAAAAATTTTTCAGATCAAATCTAACATCTTTTGTAGGAATATTTTTAGTAGGAAAGTTGTTAGTTTTGACTTGACACATTTTTTGGTGAAAAAAAACCATGTTTTCATTGTTTAAAAAACCTTTCGGCCATCACCGCCCCTTTAAATTTTGGACCAAAAACATTTTTTTTTAACGGCTTTCTTTGAACCCTAAAAGTTTTATTCCACTCGATTTCTTATCGGAGCAGTATTTTTCAAGATAATTCAGCTGTAAGATTAAAATGGGACACCCTCTATTATGGGCTGTATCGAAAAAATGTTCCTACAAAAGATGTTAGATTTAATCTGAAAAAAATTTTGGTGAAAAAAAAATCATGTTTCCATTTTTAAAAAACATGTCAGCCATCTTAACGCCGCCATTTTGAATTTTGGACCAGAACAAAAAATTTTTTTGAACGTCCCCCTCTGAACCCTAAAAGTTTTATCTGACTCAATTTTTGATCGGAGCAATATTTTTCGAAATAAATCAACTGTAAGATTAAAATGGGACACCCGGTATATATACATACACATATATGTACGTGGGTACGTTTCTTCTCTTGTCAAGAGATCTCACTTTATTTGCACGTGAAGTAATTGTTTAAATTACACTCAACGACGCTGATATTCGTGTTTATGTCCGTGTATGCGTCAGCTGGTTTCCTTCAATGGAAATGAACTTATGACGATGTCACGTGTGCGTTAATATTTATATACATATGTACATGGGGAATTCCAGGTCAATATGCGTCTGACATTAAAATCTTTTTCTAAATTTATTATCAATGCATAAATACTTAAAAAAAAATATATGTATTAATATATAATACATATATACTATTTGTGTATGTATGGGGCATTCAAGGTTAATTTTACTGGCATCTAAATTCGGACCCTTTTTTAAAATCCATTTTTACTTGGAAGTTTTTTTGATTATTCAAAAATGGTTTATCAGTTTGAAAAAATGTTCTAATTTTTTTTTAGATTCTCCATCGGCTTTTATAGAAACAAAAAATTGTTTTCATCAGAGACGGTCTCGTCAAATGAAATGTTTTTTTTTTCTTTATAGTAGACGCGATATTATTTTGGACACAGAATTTCCTTAATTGATCCATTTCGCCCCAAATTCGTATATTGACGTTGAGGCATTCGTCTTCGTTACTCACGCGTTAAAATTTGATGCGTTCATCGCGCACGAATGTTACGCAATGACGAGTACGAGAGAGGAGCGAGAAGGGGGGGGGGGGCGTATGCGTTCCACTAATAGAAACATCAAAAGAGTTTAGTGACAGGGCGGAGGAGGAGTGGGGGCAGAGATTTTATCGAGAATTCATTGGACGGAGAAAAAAAAGTTTCGGCGTTGAATTGAGTCGTTGAATCACGGAAATTGATACTTCTGCTTGAACACTAAAAATAAAATTAGCCCATGGCATTTCTTGATTTTTTATTTATCAATAATATTTGATTTTCTTTTTATCATGATATTATAAACGGGTATTTTTATTTATACGATAGTGAATAATAAAAATAATTGAAAAATATTTTTCCAAATCTTAATTCCCCAAAATTATTTTATCAATTTTTAACCATTGTAAGAAAAATAATTCAGTTATGATTTTTTGCTTCCTTTACGAAATTGCTATTCATTATGAAAAATTTTGAACTATGGATAAGGATGAAGGACAATGTACAAATGTCCAATTTGCAGGATTTTTTAAATTCTCTGCAACATCAATATCGGTGCTAGAAAATTAACCTTTTAAACTACTTTTTTTTCCCAAATTGTTTCGTCAATGAAAACAGAACGAATTCCACGTTGAACGAGCTTGGCCTAATTTGCCTCTCACCGCGATATTTTAATTAACCGAAATCGGGGTCGTGCACTCTCTATGAAAAACTGCGGGAAAAAGGAAATTCCCTGAGCGATAAAACCGCCTCTGAACTCGGATATTCGCGGTTAGCCCCCCCCCCCCCCGCCCCCAACCCCTGTCCTCATACCGTCGCATAGAGCGGAAGGACGAGGTGAAGCATCGATTTTTTTTTCCAACCGAGGTTTAATCGTAAAATCGATTTCTCGTAACCATCGACGAAGGGAGTAGAATTGCCCGGCGGGCGATTTGAAATTACAATCGCGGGCATTAAATTATTAGCGTCGACAGCCGTGTAATTCAAATCGGCGTGCACGAGAAGTAAATACATATGGGTCGTTCCATCTCAATTCAACGACGTTTCGTCGGTGACCCCCTTCCATTTTTTTAATTTTTAAATATGTTATTGAATCCTTTGAATTGTAATTTTTTATGTTAATTATTATAATTTACAAAAAAAATATGTGAGAGAAGTTAAATGATTTTTTTGAATATAATTGAAATCAACTACTGCAGTCTCAGAAGGAAAAAAGATTCGAAAAAAAATAGAAATTTTTTTATAATAAAAAGTTATTTGATCCCATCATCGGTAGTATCTCAAAAATTTTGTTTATTCACGTAAAATTTTTTTTTTTTTGAAAAAATTCCCATTGAAAGAAAATCCAATTTTTTAACTTGAAACAGCCAAAAATACATTAAAGTTTTTTTTTTCTTAATTTTCGATATTTTTTTCAAAAAGAACATTGAAAAAGAAAACAAAATGACCTCTTAACAAGTTAGAATACTTTGGTTATTAATTGTAGAAGTTATGATTATTTTAAGAATATTTTTTCAAAAATCAATAACTTCGGTATGGGTTAAGATAGAGAGCTAAAAATTCACATGGACACTTCTTTTTGCATGTATAATAACATATTGAAAAATAAAAAAAATCGAAGTGAGTCACCGACAAAAGGTCGTTGAGTTGACATGGAATGACCCATATATATATAATACCAATGTGCATGTGCAATTTAACGGGTATCATATAAATTCTTCGTCGGGCTGTATCCGGACTATTTATGTGAACTTTTCAACCTGCGAGACGAGCACAACTCTCCTTCTCGCTTGTTGTTAATTAGCATGACGGAATTTGCCTCGAGGACCCGCCTTGATTATTACTCGGTGTAAAAAAAAATACGAAATTCTGCTATCTCTCGCCTGGAAATTGGAAAGTACTTCCTGCGTGAAATAGGAAGTACTTCAAGTACGTGAGAAGTTTTTTCAAGTACTTGGTACTGGACAAAATTCGTACTTAGAGTAATTAGAGTACTCATATAAGTGAATTGCCTGAGAACTAAAGTACTCCCAAGTTCTTGAGCACAGATGTGCTTCGATTTTTTGAGCACAAAAGTACTTCAAGTGCTTGAACACAAAAGTACTTTAAGTGATTGAATACAAAAGTACTTTAAGTGCTCGAGTACAAAAGTACTTTCAGTGCTTGCGTACAAAAGTACTCTAAGTGCTTGAGTACAAAAGTACTTCAAGTGCCTGAGTGCAAAAGTACTTCTAGCGATTGAGTACAAAAGTACTTCAAGTGCTTGAATGCAAAATTACTTCAAGTGCCTGAGTGCAAAAGTACTTTGAGTGCTTGAGTACTAAATTACTTTAAGTGCTCGAGCACAAAAGTACTTTAAGTGCTTGAGTACAACAATACTTCAATTTCTCGTGTACAAAAGTACTCCAAGTGCTTGCGCACAAAAGTACTTCGAGTACTTGAGCCCAGAAGTCGAGAAAATGCTTGAAAACAAAAGTACCTCAAGTTCTTGAATAAAAAGTACTTTAAGTGCTTGAGTACTACGTAATTCAACTACGAGAGTATTTAAAGTACTCAAGTGCCGAAGTACTTCAAATGCTTGAGCACAAAAGTACTTCAAGTGCTTGAGTCAGAGGTATTGCAAGTACTCAAGTCCTTTACTACAAAAATACTCGAGTATATCGATGCTTCAGCTACTCGAGTCCATGAGTACTTGAGTGCAATAGTACTTTGGATACTCGAGTGAAAAATTTACTTGAATACACAAGTTCTTCAAGCACTTGAGTGCAAATGTACTCAAGTATATAGTCGTGCTTTATGTACTTGAGTGCAAAAGTACTTTGATTACTTGTGTACAAAAGTACTTGACTGGAAAAGTACTTGGCTACTTTTAAAATCAAGCACTTGAGTGCAAATATACTCAAGTATAGTCTCGCTTTGTGTACTTGAGTGCAAAAGTACTTTGAGTACTTGTGTACAAAAGTACTTGACTGGAAAAGTACTTGGCTACTTTGAAAACGCAACTTTTTTTGTTACTTTGAATACAAAAGTACTCGAATTAAATTACAAAAGTACTTGAGTTAAATTACTCAAGTACTTTACGTACGATAAGTACATGAAGTACTCAAAGGGAAAATTGTTTTTATCCGGGCAAAAATAAATTGCACTCAAAGGGAAAATTGTTTTTATCCGGGCAAAAATAAATGGTCTATTTTTTTTTGTGAAATTCAATGCGAAGCACCCGAAATCTTGAATGTGCCAAAAATATGAAAATCTCGAGAACGTCACGATATTCACGCCCGCCGAAACAAAATGGTCGAGAGAGAGAGAGAAAAAATGGCATCGCTATTTTCATAGTTCTGGTCGATACGGTCGAAGAAAGACACGTAGACGGATATTTGGAGATGTAATTTTAGAAAAATTTATTTTTTCTTCCCTCGATTCAGTCGCTTCGTGCGCCCTCAATGGAGAAAACGTTTGCGATGAACGAGAATTCAGGGATGGAGGTGAAGAATGAATGTTTCGCCGATCCTTGATTTCTCAATGCTCGTGAAATCTCAAATTTTAGCACCAAAATTATAATCTATTTGATTTTGTTTTTTTTTTATTTCATTTTTTTTTGTGCAAAGATTCTCGCCGCTGCCAAATTTTTGCGCTTAGAATAAAACGAATGCGTTTGGCAAACGCGGAAATTGCAATTGCCGACATAACCGACTCTGGCATTGTTCTATTATGAGCGACGATGAATTTGCAAAATTTGCATAGTCAATTGCTCACTCCTTTGGCCTTTGTGAGAACGAACATTGTGATAATTCTGCGGGAAGCACAAACCATTTTTTTTTAACCCGGTCAGGTTATCGTGTTTTTCGACACCTTGTCAGGTTGTCGTGGGTCGCTGGAGACCCAAGGCATGTTAGAACACTTAATTTGCAATGAAAAAATCTGATAAAATTCCTCAACACTCTTGAATAGTTCTACTGTAAGGTCACACCATGAAGATTGCAAAAAAAAAAATTAACAGTCTGTACACTGGGTCTTTTAAGGCACAAGCAAAATTTTCAAATCGAATATCTCTGGAATTAGAAAAATTGTAAACAATTTTTTTTACTATAAATAATTTGATCATGAAATAAATGTTATAAAAGTAATTCAGAATTTTTTCAGATTTTGTTGTTTTTTTCTTAGAAAAAACATTAGCAGGACTTTAACGACCCAGAGTACAGACGGTGTCCCAAAATTTGAGTGTACAGACGGAGGATTAAACAAATATTGTATTCTTCATCATAAACATGAGACCTCTCAAGAGAAATGGGAGAAAAGAAAAATCGCTCGGGTCTCCAGCGACCCACGATAACAGAATCGGGTTAATTTCCATTTTTTAATTTTTTTTTCTGTTTTTTATCGTATTTTGTTTTTTTTTACGTTATTATTTCTCGTCCAACGACGCGTGGGTAGGAAAAAAAATCATATTTACAAAAATAATGATCGAGTTTGGAATATTGTGCAATACTAATGAGCTCATTATTTCTTGTGTGCTTTCACGTTGAGTTTCTTCGACTGCGTGACAGTTTGCGAATCACGTGCACATTTGTATGTAAACTATGGCATCGTTTTATTCGCCCAGGGGAGAAATATAAGCGGCTTTGCCATTCGCGTCCGTAGATAACGAGAAAATTGCCTGCTCTATGTTTGAGCTCTCCCTCTCTCTCTCTCTCTCTCTCTCTCTCTTTCTCTCCTTTGTTTTCCTGTATTCTTATTTTGTGTCTCCTGGAGTCATATGATGCGAATATACCGGCACAAAGCGCAGTCAGTTTGTTTTTTTTTCTTCGTCGTTCTTCAATCAGTTTCTCTCTTTCCTTTCCTTTGCCATTTCCTTATTGTCCGACGATTGCCTTTCAACGAAAAAATCCGTCTCACGGTTGCTCATCGTATCTCAAGGGCAATCAAATTCTCGTTCTCTATTCGTGAAATACGAGAATTGTGCGAAAATGATCGTGACGGAAAAATACTCACAAACGGCTTGCAGCTGGAAATTGAGACAAATGCTGGAAGATTGGATTGTCACAATAAAGTGAATATGGAGAATTTAGGTAGAACATCTAGAATTTAGGACGTTTTACTGAAGACATTTTATTTAGCTCTTTCGGACCCCTTATTTTCCAAGCCTAAACCCTCCGTCTGTACACTGGGTCTTTTAAGGCACAAGCCAAATTTTCAAATAGAATATCTCTAGAATGTAAAAAAAATTGTAAAAAAATGTTGTTTACTAAAAATAGTTAAATAAATGATTAGGTCATGGAAAAAGATGTTATAAAAGTAATTCCGAATTTTTAAAGATTTTTTTAACGTTTTTTTCTTAGATAAATCATTAGCAGGACTTTAACGACCCAGAGTACAGGAGATGTCCAAAAATTTAAGTGTACAGACGAAGGGCGAAGGTGTTATACGATTAACAGAGATATAAACATTATCTTAATAACGAAAATAGAAATTATATAAAAAATATCGATATCAACATGAATGTAGCTTTCGTTATGCGCAGCCGTTTTTTTTCTTTTCTGATTATTCAAAAAATGGCGATGAATTATTGAAATTTTTTCCAATTTGAATGCCGTTTTTTATTCCAACGGGTTTTAAAAATAGACGTTATCAAAATTTTATTAATCGACCAAAAGAAAAGAATTGAAAATCGGCTCATAACTTTCGCTGGGACAAGGTCAAACAAAAGTCACTTTGAGAAAAACGCGTTGGCTCTCACTGAAGTGACTGCAATGCAGTCAATTTTCAGAATTTTGACTTAAAATTCTACAAACATTTTTTTGAAGATATGTACTTTGAATAAATCAGAGTAGTAAACAATGCATAACTGTATTTATTACCCATTACACTGCAAAATGTGAAATGGAGAAGTGTACCATTACAAAGTACAAAAGTAATGTATAATGAATGCGCGTGTCATTACAAATAAAAAAGTAATGTGTAATGGACGCATGTGCCATTACAAATAAAAAAAGTAATGTGTAATGGACGCATGTGCCATTACAAATAAAAAAAGTAATGTGTAATGGACGCATGTGCCATTACAAATAAAAAAAGTAATGTGTAATGGATGCGTGTTCCATTACAAATAAAAAAATAATGTGTAATGTATGCATGTTCCATTACAAATACAAAAAGTAATGTATAATGGATGCATGTCCCATTACAAATTAAAAAAGTAATGTGTAATGGGTGCATGTCCAATTACAAACTAAAAAAGTAATGTGTTATGGGTGCATGTCCCATTACAAATTAAAAAAGTAATGTGTAATGGATGCATGTCCCATTACAAATTAAAAAAGTAATGTGTCATGGGTGCATATCCCATTACAAATAAAAAAAAGTAATGTGTAATGTATGCACGTTCCATTACAAAATACAATTTTTTTAAAAAGTAATTTGCAGTGGAGAATATTCCATTATTTTTTTAGTCTCATTATTTTTATTTCGCTCACTAAAAGTTCATCCACAATTATCACAAATGATCCATAAAGTTAAAAAATAGAAACAAAAAACAGACAGTTCATCGTTAAATATGAAGTACGAAAATGTACTCAACCCCAAAAATAATCCAACTTTATATTGAACTTGCTTTTACACGCTGTTACCCATAATTATAAGCAATCTAATAAACATTACAAGTTACTGGTACAAAATTTGTCGCTTTATTGAATTCCTAAATAATGTGCATGTTCTTTTTTTTTAACTTTATGGATCATTTGTCATAATTGTGAATGAACTTTTAGTGAGCGAAATAAAATAATGAAACAGCAATGTGCAAGTTTCTAATACGGGCAATTTTTCTATTTGTAATGGAATATTCTCCACTGCAAATTACTTTTTTTTTAAATTGTAATTTGTAATGGACCGTGCGTGCTTACATTACACATTACTTTTTGTATTTGTAATGGAACACGCATCCACTACACATTACTTTTTTATTTGTAACAGCACATGCATCCATTTACATTACTTTTTGTATTTGTAATGGAACATGCATATATTACACATTACTTTTTGTATTTGTAATTGAACACGCATCCATTACACATTACTATTTTCATTTGTAATGGAACATGCATACATTACACATTACTTTTGTAATTTGTAATGGTAAACTCGTCCAATACACATTGTTTAAAGTAATGGGTAATGCATTACTTTTACATTACTATTTTCACAACTCTGGAATAAATACAAATAATTTTTTTCTTTACTTTTTACACGGACTTTTCTCAATGAGAGATTAAAAAACCTCGACAGTATTTGGCAAATAATTATTTTAAACAATAAAATAATTTTTGAGAATTATTTACTGACCAAGCAAATCAAAGATCCCGCATCTTTGATTTTTTTTGTTAAAAAAAACGTTCGTTGACTTTTCGTTCAATCAAACGTTCGAATCTCCAAGTTCATAGAAAAAAAAACAAACCGAATCAACAGAACGTTTTCAGTGGGAACTACCGGCGTTTCTTCGGGTCACGCCCTGCTTTGATAAACGGAAATGAATCATTTGATGGACCGCCGTGAGTGGAAAAGATGTAATGAGAGAGAAATTCACGTGGGCGTCTTTTTATGAGCTTTCGCTCGCTAAACTCTAACTCGCGAATTGCTCGATGGAAGAATTTTTTTTTTTTTACGTTGAACTTAAAATTTTTCTCAAATGTCCCCTTCAAATGCAATTTTGTCGCTAAAGTTCTTTCGACAAAGTATTTTTTTTTTCCTCACGCATGTAAAAATCTAACTTGATAACAGAATTTTTTTTTAAAATTGCATTTTTTGTATGGTATTTTTTTGGAAATTAAAAAAATTGTATTTCTTTGGAAAATTGAACATTTAAAAAAATTCTAAAGAGGTTTTTGAAAGAATAATAAATTTTCAGTGTGTTTTGCTCGGAAAGTATACTGAGAATTAATTATCAAAATTTAATCACTCGAAATTATGCAAGTGGGCGGATTTGGAAATTTTGAATATTTTCGTTTTTTATTAAATTATGAAATATTAAATTAAATTACATCAATGAAATTATTATTCCATTATTTATATTATTTAAATATTTAAAATATTTTTTCAAATATTTAAAATATTTTTTCAAATATTTAAAATATTTTTTCAAATATTTAAAATATTTTTTCAAATATTTAAAATATTTTTTCAAATATTTAAAATATTTTTTTATATATTAAAATACTTTTTTAGATATTTAAAATATTTTTTTAAATATTGAAAATTCACCTCGATGAATCCGAACGCAATTTGTCGCGCTATTGGCACGCACGTTCGAAATGCTTAAGTGGTCAGGTGGTCACTCAGAGCTAAAAGTACGGGTTGATCATCGTCCATGACGACGACGAAACGATTACATGTCCTCTCAACTAGATATGGAAACGTCGATTGGCGAGCTAATGCTTACATGCTTGCCGGACAGTAGGCTCTTTTGTAAGACACATGTATATATGTATGGGTCGCTTCATGTAAACTTTTCAAAAGATTTTTTTTCTATAAACCATCATTAGAAAAAAACATTCCAATTTACATAAATGCAAGAAAAAATATGAAAAAACCCTCTAAAATACCATTGACATTAATAAGGGGAAAAAATATGGAACATTTAAATCCTTTGTTACCCAGATAAGATTTCATTTTAAGTTTTTTTTATTTCATCCATGATATTTTTCCATCCATGATATTCTTCCATGATATTTTTTTTTCGAATAAAATAGTTGCTGGAAATATTCTAGAATCTAGAAAAAAAATCGAAAAAAATGCAAAATTTGAATCCTTCAGTGAAATACTTTGGTACCCAGATCAGATTTCATTTCAATTTTTTTTATTTCGCGTGTTTCTTCCGTGAATGTTTTTTTTCGAATGAAATGGCTGTTGGAAATATTCTGGAATCTAGACAAAAATTTAAGTAAAAAAATTTAACGAAAAATGATAAATATTTTGTTATCGTTTTAGTTTGCATGGAATGCCCCATATATAATTATGTAAACAAGTAAAACCTATCGTTTTAAAAAAAAATCGTACCAAACGTTTTTTTTTCCAAAAAATGGGTGATAGAAATGATCTAGAAAAAAATGTATAGTTTTCGAGGATGAGAATCTGATGTCACTATTGTTGTAATATTTTTTAAAAATTGTTTTTATTTACATGGAATGCCCCATATATATTTATATAAATAAGTAATCCCCCCTTCTCCCGCTCTCTCTATGTATGCTTCTCGATTACATCAAGTCACAACGTTGCATCTATTTAAACGGGGACAGGGCGACCCCCCATATGTTACACCGACTCTACGGTCACTTTGACCGATATCGCAGTTACGCGTGACGACCAGCTGATGGGGTTCTCGTTTTCTTGTCGTCGATTATACGCGCTATCGGCGACAAGCCCCGTTTTACGTTGATCGTTCACGTTGTCTTCGTGAATAACGGCGAATTTTACATTATTTTTTTCCAACTAAGAGGTACTGAAAATAAACCTTAAAAAAACAAGCAAAATGTTGCGACAAAAAAAAAATTGCAGGAAAAAATTAATATTACATTCGATCGTATATTGAAGTCCAAATGGGAGGATACATTTTATCGCAGGAGAATGAAAAAAAATTAGTGAGTTAATTCAATATCTTGATTAATCAGTTATATAATTTTTCGATATAGATATTGATTTTTTTTTTAATGAAATTTTTTTATTTTTATTTTTTAACCAAAGAATCTCTTAATTTTTTATTCAATATAAAACTTGGACTTTAAAAAAATATAAATTAAATAAATTCTGAGACTCGAAGGACGAAAAAATCTAGTGAGTTAATTCAATATCTCAATTAATCAGTTCAATAATCTTTTGATATGTATATGGGTCATTCCATGTCAAATCGACCAAGAGGTGGAATCGACCCCTTTCAATTTCGATGGAATTTGGTCTGAAGTTTTCGTTTTTAACAAAACGAAATTCTACCAAACTTACGAAAAATATCGTCCTGAATTCGTCTTAAAGAGATACTTGGGGCTATGAAAAAAAATATATTCCGAATTTTTTTTTTCAAAAATGATGAATGTTCAGAATTTTTTATTATCAAAAATCGTGAAAATTCAAGTTGGACATTGAATTTTTTGTTCAATTTTTTTTATACAATACCTTGTACTGATCTTGAAAGATCCTGAAATTTTCAGAAAGGTGTTTTTTGTTTTTTCAAAAATTTTAATTTTTTAAAATCGTGTAAATCCACGATCAACATTGAAATTTGGTTAAATTTGGTTGAAATATTTTTCGAATTTTGGTAAAAAAAATTTTTTTTTTACAAAAATTAAAAGATCCTGAAATTTCCAAGTGTACTCTTTAAAACGAATTCAAAACGATTTTTCGTAACTATAATAATTTCCGAGATATTTAAAAAATAAACTTGGAAGATTTGAAAAATTGTAAAATTTTGGATAACTTTCGAAATAAGAAATTAAATTTTTTTCCTTTGGTAGAACTTCTTTTTGTTAAAAACAAAAACTTCTGACGAAATTTCATCGAAATTGAAAGGGGTCGATTCCAACTCTTCGTCGATTTGACATGGAATGACCTAGATTGATTTTTTAAAATTGAAATTTAAAAAAAAAATGTTTTAACTAAAGAATCTTTTATTCAATATTAACGTTTGACTTAAAAAAAATATAAATTAAATAAATTGTGAGACTTTAAAGCGAATTTATAATGCAAAAAAAAATTCGCACCTTTTAAAAAAATGGATAAATTCCATATTTCACACCAACAATGTACAATGAAATAAATTGACAAATTCTTCAAAGTTCTCGAATCTTTTCAATCGGAAAAATTATAAAAATAAAATAAAATAAATGCTCAAAAATTTTTTACATCTTTATTTATCATCTCGGGTGTTGATAGCAAAAATTCAAACGACGACCTCTGCAGGTGGCAGACGATGATTTACAAACTCATCTCTTTGTGTCTTTCGTCCATACAATGTTGGCGGCGGGGTGGGGGGTGAAAAATGCCATGCAGGGAGAATGCATTGCGACGACGAAGACGAGGAACGCGCTCGTCTGAGCGCAGTGTGTGAACCATTTAAGATCAAGGTCGAACTTACGTGGGTAAACGTCCTCGGGTCTTTGCCTTGAATCGCGCGAGAGATTCGCTTTTCTTTATTTTTTTTTTTACCCAAGTTTTTTCTTCGTACTTTACTTGGGCTGTTGACGCTGCTGTGACGCCATTTTCTATCTTGCTTCTTCCTGTACTTTTGGATCTCGACGCAAGGTGGCGCGGGGGGAGGCGGCTTATCGTTAGCTGTGCCTCGTCTTTCACCCTCGTCTTTCTTTGTAGTACACTTCTCTTTGTCGCCCCCTTTCGCTGTTTTTTTTTTTTTTAATTCCTCTCCTTTTTCTCCATCCTCTTCGAGCAAGGCCCTGCATGAAGGTTCCTACACCCGGCGCCGAACTCAGACGTGCTTCTTTCGTCCGGGGAACCCCCTTAAGCGAGGCGACGCACTCCAAACATCCCTTCCCAATGTAACCACCACCAAGCAATGGTAAAAAAAAAAATCGAGCACGCACTTTGATGAAAGCACTCCGAACGTGCCTATATTGTTACTTGTGTTCAAGTTTTTTAAAATAATTTTTTTTAAATGTTTATCGGGAGTAAAAAAATTTTTTTTTCGATTAATGAAAAAATCTACGTGCCTTGTAGTAATTTTTTTTTAGGGTGCAAGAATTTTTGGGGAAATGAACTTTTTTTAGTGCCTTCCAGTGTAAATATGATTTCTAGAAATTTATTTCTGAAATTAATTTTTTTGAACATTCCCTAGAAAAAAAAAGCTTCATCTTACTGAAAGGCCCATTAATTTATTTTCATTACAATTTTTTTTCTTCAAAGTAGACAATTGAATTTATTGAAAGAAGCAATAATGAATTTTTTTTTAACGAATTAAAAACAATATTGAAATGTTAATAATAAATATTGAGTGTAAATTGAAGTATTATTTTTTTTAAGTGAAAATAAATACAAATTTTTTCGCGAAAATGCAAAATTTTTGCACGATATAAATTTGCTCGGTAATTTTTTTCTTTCGAGAAAGTATTTTTTTTTTTTGGCCTCGCCCATAAAAATCTAGTTTATGAACCGAAAAATTTGAAAAAAATGTAAAAATCTCATTATTCACACAAAAAAACCCTAAAAAATGAAATAGAAGTTTATAAAAATATGAGGTCATATTTTGGGCCAAACGAAACCCACAAATCATTAGACATCAAAATCCGAGAGGGTCAGGCCGATGACCGCCTGATTTGACATGGAATGCCTCATATATATTTATATAATAAATACCCTGCTTTGTGATTTAATGTGGGCAATTGAATTTTTGATGATTCCATAGTCGACAATCCTTCACGATATTGTCGTGGTTTCTTTTGTGTATTGCAATGAACAAAAGTACGAGCATTGTATGGGCTATTTCACGCTGAATAGGACAATTTTTTTTTCCTCATATATATCAATGTTTTAATGTGAAAAAATAGGCTAAAATTTTCTTTTTTGCATTGCAATAAACAGTACGAATATTGTATGGGCTATTTCACGCCGAATGGGACAATTTTTTCTTTCTCATATGTATCAATGTTTTAATGTGAAAAAAGTAGGCTAAAATTTTCTTTTTTGCATTGCAATAAAAAGTACCAATATTGTATGGGCTATTTCACGCTGAATGGGACAATTTTTTCTTCCTCATGTATCAAGCTCTGTTTTAATGTGAAAAAAAGTAGGGTGATGTTTTCTTTTTTGCATTGCAATAAAAAGTACGAGTATTGTATGGACTATTTCACGCTGAGTGGGACAATTTTCTCTTCCTCGTGTATAAGGCTCTTTTTTAATGTGAAAAAAGTAGGCTGAAATATTCCACACAAATACTATAAAAATTCGAAGTTGAAAAATTATGTTTGAATACTTTAATTTCTAATTTCGCAGCAAACTTTTTATTCGAAATAATATCATAAACGATTTCTCGTTTGAAATTTTCATTATTGCGTTTCTTTTTTCCACAAATGAAAAACCAATAATTCCAAATTAAAAATTTGCAAAAAATCGTCCGATTTTACACAAAATAGAGCGTATATGGGTATGAAGATACGAGGGGTGTCATTACATATGTATGAATTTCGACGACTCGACGGGAGATTTGAGTCGACCGGGTAATGAAAAATGTATGCATAAGCTCGACAGGGAAAGCTTCTCCTCGTCAACGACAAGGGAAAGATATGACGGTGATGCCTTTTGTATGGCTTTTCCCCGGAGCAACAGAGCACTCTCTCTCTCTCTCTCTCTCTCTCTCTCTCTCTCTCTCTCTCTCTCTCTCTCTTGCTATTCTCGTTGCTCTTCGGCGCCTCCCGGTCTCCAAGTTTTTCCACCCACGCTCTCGTCTGCCCCGTTCAATCAGCCATTTTGTTTTTCCTCCCCCGATCCCTCTTTTCCCCCTCAGCCCGTTTTTTTGTAATTTTTTAAAAATATTTTTTTCTCCCATTCCCGCAACGCACTCATTCGGACTACGTAGATTTTTTCTTCATGCTCTTTGGTCGGTTACATCACACACTCGGTGAAAGAGACTCTTTCGTGTTTGGTGGGTGTGTTTTTGTTGCGCCCGGACGTTACGAGCGTCGGAGAAGATCGCGCCAAATGCGCGTGCAAAAGTGGAAAAAAAAAGAGAGGAAATGTTCGCGTGTTCTCGAGTGAAAGCGCATATGCGTGGGTCTGATGCGAGCAGCCGAAAGTTTTTCCAGCTCGCGTTACGACACAAAAAAAAATATTTAAAAAACAATTTCAGGGAAACTGAAATTAATTTCGTGGAATTTTTTCTTGGTAATTGTAAAATCGGGGATGGAATTCCACCTGATGTTGAATCGCTTTTTTTTTTTATTAAAAAAATCTCTGTAGCTTCTCGCAAAATGATTTTCTTAATGAAGGGTTTGTAAACAATGTAGAATAAAAAAATAAGAAAAAAAAATAATATTGTTGGATTTTCTACACTGAGGGAAAAAATTATTGAATTTGAGAACATGAATTTATTTATTAAATGAAAGTATTAATTCGATTATTTATTTGTTGAACCAAGAAAATCACTCGTCGTTTAAAAAAATATTTTCATGGGTTTATTACTCCATTATATTAAACTCTTATTTAATAGTAACAATTAAATGCATGATAGATTTGATTAAATTTGTATTCATTTGATTAATTACATTGATCGCATCATAAACATGAGATTATTTGGATCTAAAAAACAAATTCAATACGATATTATTTTTTTCGGAAAAATTATTTTCTTGCGATAAAGTCATTATTATTTGACTTCAAAAAATATTTTTATTCAAATAAATTTGATTGAATTTGTATTCACTACATTAATTACATTTATCGCGTCATAAACATTAGATTATTTGAATCTAAAAAACGATTTCAATACGAAATTATTTTTTTCGAAGAAAATTATTTATGGCATCATAAACATGAGATTATTTGGATCTAGAAAATGACTTCAATACGAAATTATTTTTTTTGAACAAAATTATTTCTTTGCAATAAATTCATCATTATTTTACTTCTAAAAATATTTCTGTAGTACTTTCAATATTTATTAGATATAAAATTGATTGTGATTATTTGAAAAGAAGCTGTAGTAAAATAAATAACACATTATTTTATTCCAATAGAATATTTTTTGGAAGTTATGAAATTTTTATTTCCTTCAAGCAAAGAACTATCATTTCTATAGTATACTTTAATAGTATGCATAAGTTGTTAAAAATTAAAAAACGGGTTTTTTAAATGTTTTCTTATATTCGAATCTTCATAACTCCTAACTTTTTTCAAGTGCATAGTAGTAGTCGATAGCGTAATAGGTAGTGTGTTAGGTAGTTAGGTAGGATAGGTATGATGGTAGGTAGGGTCCAGGGTTCGAATCTCGGTCGGACAGAGAAATTAGGAGAATTGGCGCAGATTTGTCTTTTTTTCTAGTCATCTCTTTTTGGGGTCACTAAACTATGCATATTAAATTATTCGGCAAGGGCTATATATTTTTTATAAAATGTTTAGCAACAATTAATAAACACGCATTTGATTGAATCAATCATCTTTCCTGTTGATTGAACTAATTAATTTGTTGATTCAACAAATTTTTTTTCAGTGCTTTCTGTATTAAAAGACATGCATGTTTTGAATGATGGAATGTGTTTTTGACTCAAACAACATATTACATATAATTGATACATAATTGAAACAGTAATTTATGGAATTGACTGAAAAAAATAAACCAAGTAAATATATAAGGGAACCAATCTAATATGTTTTGGCAAATAAAAAAAAATGATTTTTTGCCTTCAAAACTGTATTTCATTGGTTCTAGTAATTGTTTCTCTCAGTGTATCGGGGAATCTGCCACCTTCACCGATATAGCCGGTATCTACCTTATCGGCCGATGGTAACGCGATTCGTCCAAATTACGCTCGCCAGATGGTGCTTAGGTCGGTTACTCCCCCATCGAGTTAGTGTTGGTGCAATAATGAATGTATAATTGACGGCTTAATTTTGACTAAGATTAAAGTTTCACCGTTATAGAAATTCTCGTTGTTTCGAGACATTGATGAAAGTGCCTATAATTAGAGAACTTTTGTAATTAGAGAGAAAGGGAGAGAATCGGAGAACTCGAAGGAGGTGTCTTGATTGATACGAGGGGGAAGTGAAATTTCATCGCAGGTGATGCGATAGTATTCACTCACTAAAAATGAGCCTGGGCGTGATCGATTGAAGCGCAGTCGTGCATGTGATCTCTCTATGTAGGTCACAGCCCTCGTTAATATCCTCTTATATATATATATCCATGAACACACATAAGCGCATACGAGTTGTGGCAAATAAAAGGGCTCGACGAGCGAGATCCGAGTGTTCGGATTTGGTTGCCTTAAGGCTTTTTCTCTGCAAGTATTCGACGTCGTTCTCTATATAGTTACAATACCGCACGTTTTCCTTCATGCTTCCACCGTATCTATGCGCTTGCGACACGACCGGTAGAACAGCTATTAGTTCCTGCTTGTTCCACCGATACTCTCCACTCGTTTTATCTGTGTTAAGAATATGTTTAACTTTGTATCAGCACGAAAACTCGAAAGTTCTTGCGGATGCTTTAGAGGCAATATTTTTCGTGGGCGTTCTCACGTATTTGAAGAAAGTTTAGAACAGAAACGGCAGTGTTGAACACGCACAGAATAATTCAAGAATAGATGGGACACCAGACAAAAACCATGATTTTGCATTAGCACAGAGAATTGAAAGGTTTCTTGTGTCCTTTCAAATGCAATATTTTTCGTGGGCATTCGCAAGGATTCGAAGAATGTTTAGAACGTAAAATGGAGGTACTAAAAGCACACAGAGAAATTCAAGAGTAGATGGAACACGGGCAGAAATCCAAAAACTTCCTCTATTAAGAATCTGACCGTTCAAAAAATTGTTTAAATTTAATATTTGCAGATTGCTTTCTCGTGATTTTCGAATATTTGTTGAGGCAATACTTTTCCTGGGAGTTTTCACCTAGTCGAAGAAACTTTAGAGCAAAAACGACAGTGTTGAAGACGCACAGAAAAATTCAAGAATAGATGGGACACCAGACAAAAACCGTGATTTTGCATTAGCACAGAAAATTGAAAGGTTTCTTGTGTCCTTTCAAATCCAATATTTTTCATGGGCATTCGCAAGTATTCGAAGAATGTTTAGAACGTAAAATGGAGGTGCTAAAAGCACACAGAGAAATTCCAGAATAGATGGAACACCAGAAGAAATCCAAAAACTTCCGCTAATAAGAATCTGACCATTAAAAAAATTGTTCAAATTTAATATTTGCCCATTGCTTTCTCGTGATTTTCAAATATTTGCTGAGGCAATATTTTTCTTGGGCGTTTTCACCTAGTCGAAGAAACTTTAGAGCAAAAACGACAGTGTTGAAGACGCACAGAATAATTCAAGAATAGATGGGACACCAAATAAAAACCGTGATTTTGTATTAGCACAGGAAATTGAACGGTTTCTTGTGTCCTTTCAAATGCAGTATTTTTCGTGGGCATTCGCAAGTATTCGAAGAATGTTTAGAACGAAAAATGGAGGTGCTAAAAGCACACAGAGAAATTCCAGAATAGATGGAACACCGGCAGAAATCCAAAAACTTCCTCTAATAAGAATCTGACCGTTAAAAAAATTGTTCAAATTTAATATTTGCACATTGCTTCCTCGTGATTTTCAAATATTTGCTAATCCTCCTCGAGGCGAGTAAAAATCACGGAAACAATTTTTTTTTTGTCACGGTAAAAAGTCTACCTATGAGGAAGCAAAAAGGAAGATCTTGGTGATCGTTACGATCTCTGTAAGTCTTCTGGGACACGTTCTCTTGCCTCGAGTATACGAGTTTACCTACACGCGATGTGTTGCTGCGGTTATAAGTTACGCTAAGTATACAGGAGGGTAAACAACACACATACAAACGTGTGGCAATTCAAACTGGACCCTCGTACTCGATTTCATGGATTCTCTCGTTATGTTCGTGTGTACGGTCTAGATGCTTTTTCGTCTTTTTAGCGATACACGCGATTCTCGAGAAACCGAAGGCCATCCCCTTTGCAAGGATAACATGGGTAATCCAAAGCAGCGGATAATTCGGGTCATCTTTTGAAAGTGAAAATTATGGGAAAATTATCGTTGATCTCAAATCGTACAGAATTTTTCTCGAAATAATTCATTCATGAAAAAAACCGAAGAGTAAACTTTGCATGATATTTATTTTTGTTTGACAATTAAAATATAGGTAAATTATAATGTAAAATATATTTTGGCGCTGAAATCTATATTACAGTTATATTATTTTACATTATAAAATATTTTTGTAAATCGATAAAGCAAATATCGATATATTGCAAATATATCCTCGGTATATCTAAATATATTGAATATCTGGATATATTATTTGCCTAAATATATTAAATTTTTATCGAATTATCTTATAAAACAAAATATCAATATTTTCGAGATTCACTGTCGTCCAAAAGTTTGGAAACACTCGCTCCGCGCCGCACAAAAAGTTTCACTGCTCTTTGAAAAATGAAGATATTTCAATTCAACAAGCGGCGTTTTAAAGGGGACACATTTAGCTTCATTTGGCTTTTTCCAAAAAAAAAAAATCGATTTTTCTTACCCCCTTTGACATCTGGTTGTTTTTTGGTTTTTTTTTTTGCGTTGATATTTTCGCGCACGACCCATGGAAATTTTTCAAAACTATTTTTCGTGTGAAAAACTTGTGGGGGAGAGTATAAGCTTCAATTTCGCTTTTTAAAAAGTTTCGTACGATTTTTTTTCGCAACAATATTCAATTATTCGTAAAAAACGACCATATTTATAAAATGTAGCCTAACTTTGAAACTATTGGATTTTCGTGAAATCACCAAAATGGTAAAAAGTTGCATACAATCATTTGGAAATTGATTAAATTTTTTCAAAATTAAAAAAAAAAAATTTCTAATATTTTCTGCCAACATTTTTTTTAATCTTAAACATTCCGTCTCTTACCTCATCTACACGACTTTTTCATCGAAAAATCTTATCTACACGGTTTTTTCATTGGAAAATCCGTGTAGACGAGGTAAGAGACCCGATTGTTGAAAATAAAATATCTCCATGACAGAAAAAAATTACGAAAAAAAAATTTTGAAACAAAATTCTGAAATTTTTTCTATCGAATCCAGAATAATTATAAACAACTTTTTACCCTCTTAGTGATTTCACGAAAACCCAGTAATCTTCGAATTTCGCTACATTTTATAAATATGGTCGTTTTTTGAAAAAAAACTGAATATTTCTGCGAAAAAAAATCGCACGCAACTGTTTAGAAAACGAAATTGAAGCTTATACTCCCCGCCAAACGTTTTTCACGCGAAAAATAGTTTTAAAAAATTTCCATGGGTCGTGCGCCAAAATTTCAACGCAAAAAAACAACCACGTTTCAAAGGGCGTTACGGGTCACAAAAAAATCGAATTTTTTTTTTTTTTTTTTTTTTTGAAAAAGCTAAATAAACCCAAATATGTCCCCTTTGAAACGCCGCTCGTTGAATTGAAATATATTAATTTTTGAAAGAACAGTGAAACTTTTTGTGCGGCGCGGAATCGGGACGAGTGTTTCCAAACTTTTCGATGGGAGTGTACTTCTTCATGTACTTCGTCTATTCTTTATATCCACGAGGATCGTGAAAATACCCAGGATATAATGTATACCTCGCCGGTGGTCGTGCAGCAAAACCAGCACTTTCGTGTGCATAGAACTTCACTCTCTCACACACACACACGCACACACACACACACACACACGCGCGCGCGCGCGCGCGCGCGCGCACACACACACATACACACACACACACACACACGCGCGCGCGCGCGCGCGCGCACACACACACACACACACGCGCGCGCGCGCGCGCACACACACACACACACACACACACGAACACTATAAATAAGATTCTCCTCTGAAACATTGGCGGAGCCTCGTTTCTTCTTCGTTGCGTGTAACTTCAATGGCTTATCGATATATCGCACTTGTATGAGAGTTATTTTATAGAAATGTATCGGAAACACGTACACTTGCGTCAGTCTCGTTTTATTCGAATGGATTTATTCCACGAGAGGAGTTTGCCAAAACTTTTCTCAGCGATGTACGTGTGTAAGCGCGCGCGCGTGTGTGTGTGTGTGTGTGTGTGTGTGTGTGTGTGTGTGTGTGTGTGTGTGTGTGTGTGTGTGCGCGTCCGGGCGTGTGCATGCGCGTGCGTGCGTGTGTGTGTGCGTGCGCGCGCGCGTGTGTGTTTCTTTGTGTGTTTGTGTGTAAATCGACTGACGGGAGTTTGACGTCGCGTGGGATGAAGTTTTGGGACTGCCAAACGCGTTTTTTGCCCGAATTTTTTTTTTCTCTCCTTCGTCATTCATCCATCGAAAATTTCATTTCGAGACGTTGAGGCCGAATCACTATATGACTTATGATTGATCGACGAAAACTTTTACAAATTACCCGTCGGAGGAACTCGCAAGTCGAATTTGAAAAATTTAATTTCCCCGCTAGACTGACGAATATCGCATTGCTATCGTCTGGAATTCACCTGATACCGCGATACTGTATTACAGTGGGGAAATTTGCTTCTAAACTTTTCGTGGGAAGAGAAATAAAAAATAATCAACGTCAGGCTGTTTTTGCTGCGTCAGGATTTTCAGTTCCGAAGGGGAAAAAAAGCGTCCACTCGGATATTTCAGTCGGGATTTCTCGGTTTAGCTTGCGTCTGCTTTCGTTGAGTGTAGAGGAATTTTTTCAGATTTTTTTTTCCAAAATTTTTTTTTCTCATTTTCTGGGTCGGAGCTCTCAGATCATTCAATTACCATACTCAAGAACTATGGGATTATCGATGAAATTTCAAGAGGAAAAAATACTTTATTTTAGTATTTTCAACACATCGGAATTCTTTTTTCAAATTTGTTTTCCAAATTTTTTTTCCAGCCTGAACGTGAGAAAAAAAAATTTTGGAAAAAAAATCTGAAAAAATTCCTCTGGACTCAACGAAAACAGTCGCAACTTTTTTCTATCTTGAAGTTTTTCATGAATCCTCTTCGTTTTCGTGTTATACGGATTTTTCAAATTCCCTCTTTTTTCCACAAAAAACAGAATCATTTTGAAAAAAAAATCGCTCCAAGTTTTAAAAAAAAGGAAATTGACGCTCAAACTTACCCCTTTATGAATCCAATCGTGAAAATGTATTTAAAAAATGTTCCTCTATAAGATGGGTGCACCTGAAGAGAGGGGAAAAGTGGCGAAAAACAGTTGTTTTCATAATAGAGTCCAACTCTAAAAACAATGTGTAAAAATAATTAAAAATCAGGAAATGAAGCCGAATTCTTCCCCTTTAAAATGCCGTTTATTAAATTAGTTTACGTTGACTTCCGGCGAAATGGCATAAATAAACGTGCCAGACCTTTTTTGATATATATATATATATTTTTTTTTCGAGCTCGACAAAACGATCAAAATGTCTCCAGACCAGAATACCGCCTTAATATTAATATAGGACCCATATTTTGCCTTCATAAATTACTATGGGGGCGTCTTCGCGCCAAAATCATCTATTTGCAGCACTACGTTATTTAAACATTGCACATGTATATAATTAATTAACAGTGGCAACCGGTGCGAAAAGAGTTGCATAATAAAATAATGAGGGAGAAAAGCTCACGGTTTTAGCATCGGCAAAGAAGTTGGTGTGCGTACGCACGCTTGGAATTTGATCCACTGATAGCATATACCGTATAAATATATAAATATGTATATATATTCTGGTATGGAAGGGGCCAGTTCCTTGGCAAAGCGTGCATGGAATGATCATGCAAGCGGCACGAGCTATAATATTCGTACGGGCGTTAAAAACTAAAGGCATGAAGCCCTTTGCTAAGAATGCTCGGCCCGTTGTGAACGCGGCTTAATGCTGCCCATGCTTGGGGCCCACTACTGGGCCCGAGCTATCGGCGAGAAGGGGGAAGATCTTGGAAGATCGCGGTACTGGAAAAGGGGGGGGGGGGGAAGAATGAGGCTGGAGGGAGGAGGAAACCGGAGAAGTGAAGATGAAGAAGATGAAGTGAGACGGAGGAAAACACACGCGAAGCAAGTCAGCGCATCATGAAGAAAAAAAAAATTTACTGGTGGATCTAATTCACTTGAAGTGATAAAGTTTAGCCTAGTTCTTTATTTCCGCTCATTTGCCTACAAATCCTAAACTCCATTTTTCAATTTCACGTATGAAGGGTTAGCTAACCTCCATTCTTGACTTCAATCAGAACTAAATACGGCAGTGATTTCGGTTTTGAATCCATAACAAATTATTTCCCACCATAAATGCTGCGTTTATGGTCTAACCCATAAATTTACTATACAGAGGTTAACATGAATGGGTCAGGGCTGGTTTACAATGTTAACTCTCATGAATCCACTGTGTTCCAGTTTACATTTGACCACGGTAAACCTGTTTCAATGGAATCCTGATGGTTTTCACTCCGATAATTCGATGAACACCATAAACGCCGCCATTGCCGGTTAAAGTAGAGTTCGTTTTACAAAATCGATTATCATGAAGAGGTTAGGGCTTGATTACAGTGTCTACTTCACTGAAGCCACGTCTTGCAGTCGAAATAACGACGTTAAACCTGTTTTCAGGAGGGATTGGAGGTTTAAGGTTAACTCCAAACTCGTGAAAAGTTGATTTACGTTCCTTCGCAAAGCCCAATCTACAAAATTAATCCGCTAACTTTCCTCAATACATCATAATTGAGTCTATTTACATGAAAATCCATTGGATTGGACTTGGATACTTAACTCTAACGAAATTTAATATGAAGGATATTAAACTTCCCTGAAGCCAATTTTCAAAATAAGTGCCAAATCCATGGAGTTACGTTCATAATGCAAATTCCGACTCGGATAAATCTGCAAAATCCATTACAAATCCCTGCAGAGATCCTATTTGCAATTGAAACTTGAGGGAGTACTCTGGTGTACAATTTTGAAAAAATCATTTTTTTTGCATATTCTCAAGTTTAGAGCTTTAAGAATATATCCTCGAAAGGAAATTTTTTAATTCCAATAATTTATGGAGCTATTTTAGTGACGCAAATCACTAAAATCTCTAAAGTTACCCCTTTTCTTTAGCCCCAACTTAACCAGCTCATAACTTATTTAATTTTCATACTTTTTCCTCGATTTTTTTTGTCTATTGTCAAAATATTAATAAATATGAGTCATTCCATGTCAAATCGACTAAGAATTGGAATCGACCACTTTCAATTTCGATGAAATTGGGTCAGAAGTTTTCGTTTTTAATAAAACGAAGTTTTACCTAAGGAAAAAAATTTGTTCGAAAATTATGCAAAATCCAAAATTTCACAATTTTTCAAATCTTTCAAGTTTATTTTTTAAATATCTCGAAAACTATTATAGTTACGAAAAATCGTTCCGAATTCGTCTGAAAGAGTTTACTTGGGGCTATGAAAAAAAAAATATTCCGAAATTTTTTTTTGAAAAATTATGAATTTGGAGGATTTTGAATTTTCAAAAAACGTGAAAATTCAAGTTCAATCTTAAATTTTTTGTTCAATTTTTTAATATAATACCTTGTATTCATCTTAAAAGATTCTGAATTTTTCAGGATGGTGTTTTTTTGTTTCAAAAATATAAACTTTTGAATTTTGGTAAAAAAATTTTTTTTTTCTTTACCAAAATACTCTTATTTTTACTTTTTTTACTGCTCAAAATTACAAAACTACATAATTTCTCATCTTTGCTTAACTGAGACGTAGAACAAACAAATTTTTTTTAACCAAAATTCAAAAATTTATATGTTTGAAACAAAAAAACACCGACCGGAAAATTTCAGGAACTTTTAAGATCAGTACAAGGCATTACATTTTTAAAAAAATGTAACCAAAAATTTAATGATGATCGTGGATTTACACGATTTTTAAAAATTCAAAAAATTCATATTTTTGAAAACACAAAAAAACGTTTCCGAAAATTCAGGATCTTTTAAGATCAGTATAAGGTATTACATTAAAAAAATTGAATCAAAAATTTAATACTGAACTTGGATTTTCACGATTTTTGAAAATTCAAATTCTCCAAATTCATCATTTTTCAAAATATTTCAAAAATTTTTTTTGTAGCCCTCAGTATACTCTTCAAGACTAATCCAGAACGATTTTTTCGTAACTATAAAAGTTTTCGAAATATTTAAAAAATAAACTTGAAAGATTTAAAAAATTGTGAAATTTTAAATCTGGTATAACTTGCGAAACAAAATTTTCAAATTTTTTTCCTTTGGCAGAGCTTTGTTTTATCAAAAACGAAAACTTCTGACCAAATTTCATCGAAATTGAAAGGGGTCGATTCCAACTCTTGGTCGATTTGACATGGAATGACCCATTCGTTCTAAAAAAAATAATGGTACAACATTTTTTTTTTTAATCAAGCTCGAAAAACGCTCAAAACGTCTGTCCCTAGACCAGAATAACCGTCTTAGCAAATTTTTGCCATAGTTGAGACAAGTCGAGCGTTGGGCCGGGTCCACAATGTGGACTTGCGATGAAAACTCGACCGTAGAAATCTGTTACAAGTCCCGAAGTCACCTCACGAGGTGGGGAGGTGGGAGCTTCGGTATTACTCGTCGTCCTCGTCGTTTCGCCCCGTTGGTGTACGTAAGAGAGAGAAGTAGTGGGATGCTGCGAGAGTGAGTCCCCGGGGCAAAAGGAATGGGAGGTGGGCCCGAGCCGCGCGTGTGTAAGCTAAAGGAGTAGAGGCCCAGTCGAAGGCGAGGAGAGTACTCGGCGAGAGTGGACGGACTGCATGCCACCATTCTCCTTCATTGCCATGCCTCTCTCGTTTGAGTCCCCCCCCCCTCTTCCCCCGACACTCACAAACACACTGGCACTCACACAACAGAATCTAAGGAGCAGCTCGATTCCTTCGGATTCCGTCGCAAGGCTCCTTTACCTCCCGTAAACTTTTGTATACATGCTTTATCGGGAGACACAGTGGGGGACGCTTCCAACAGGCCCCAGCGGAGAAGTTGGGCCCGAGGAGCAGCACACTCGCGCTCCCTCTCTCTCTCTCTCTCTCTCTCTCTCTCTCTCTCTCGACTGGGCCCCCGTTTCTCTCGAACGAGTAAACTCGCGAGCACAGACCCGGTGCTAGTATAGTAGTCGATTCTCGCCCCGAGAGTAGAGTTAACCGCCGAACGACTCTCAACGCGGTTTGGGTCCGATATCCTCGACAATAATACCGCGTTAAAACAAATGAAACCCATCTCTCGTTTATTCGTCTCCATTCCTGTTTTCGGGGACCGATAAGCCTTAATGCACAAGCTCAAAACGGTTTTTCTTTTTTAATCATAGGAGACTGGCTCAGGAATAATTCTAGTGGTGGAAATGTAGAGTTCGGCCCTTGAAGAACGGAATTCGGTTCGGTTTTTTTTCAAGGTGCCGGATCATAGTGATGGTTGGGTCATTTTTTGTTGACCGTATAAATATAATAGTGGGCCTCATGCCCAGTGACGGCGAGATTGGAATGCCGTATCGGTGAAGAGCCGAAGGGGATGTTATCTCTTTCTCTTTATCTGAAGTCTCGGGTTCTCGTCAACACTTCTGGATTATGCGAGATTGCATAGTGATATTTTATTTCAAGTTTGCCTCACCGAATTATCGCGAATCCGTACGGTCGTTAGTGTGAGAAAAGTCTGCCGAAAGTTTTGATAAAATCGATACTGCGCTGGTTTGAGTGTCCGCTTGGTTTAAATTTATGGCGGTGAAATTTTAGTGCGACTCGAGTGATTTTCGAGCGTTGTTTTTTTTTATTACGGCACCTGCTGGAGCGTTATCAGATGAATTGTCAAAAGGGCCGATTTAATTTACGACGGGGGGGGTTGAGTTTGGTAGATGCGACGAGGTCGTTGCACCCTCTGCGTTGCTTTTCGCCATCTCGTCCTCTCTCGCCGGGATATAAACTTTATGTACGTGTATAAACGTACGTACGGTTCACATATATATATATAGTGTATGCGATATCGCGAAGAGGTATCGGCATCAACCGTTGAGAGAGAACTCGCAACAGAGTGGGCGCTCGTTTTATCCCTCGTTCGCCATCGTTGTGTATGGCAAACCTCGTGAGGCCAATTATTCGGCCACGGAAACGAGATTTGCGACTAAAAGACCGTACACCGTTTGTGCCCTCTTGTGGGAAATTGATTTTCAGCGCAAATCGAAATCGAACATCAAGAGCCGATTCTTAATGCTAGACAAAATATTGCCGTATCGTTCGCCGATCTTGCACAAGTGACTTTTCATTGCCGAACCAAAGTGGTGCAGTTGTTTTCCAAA
This sequence comes from Alloplasta piceator, assembly GCA_946863875.1. Taxonomy (NCBI): domain Eukaryota; kingdom Metazoa; phylum Arthropoda; class Insecta; order Hymenoptera; family Ichneumonidae; genus Alloplasta; species Alloplasta piceator. The sequence continues at coordinate 75,629,001 of OX333071.1, forward strand.
TAAAATCTCAATGCTCGAATTTACAGCTTTAGGGTGAAAAAGCATCGCCGTACAATCTGCCGATTTTTTAACGATGCCGAATTATTAGCAATCGAAATCGCCGTAGTGAATCTCATCGGTGCGTTTGATTTCCCTAAAAAAAAAACCCAAAATTCTGGAATTAAATGCTGATTTACGGCATCGAAAAAGCATCGCCGTACAATCGGCCGATTTTTAAAATACGCCGAATCATCAGCGTTCGAAATCGCCGTAGTGAATCTCATCGGTGCGACTGATTTTCCTTAAACAAACCCAACATTCTGGAATTCAATGCTGATTTACGGCATCGAAAAAGCATCGCCGTACAATCGGCCGATTTTTAAAATACGCCGAATCATCAGCGTTCGAAATCGCCGTAGTGAATCTCATCGGTGCGACTGATTTTCCCTAAACAAACCCAACATTCTGGAATTAAATGCTGATTTACGGCATCGAAAAAGCATCGCCGTACAATCTGCCGATTTTTAAAATATGCCGAATCATCACCGTTCGAAATCGCCGTAGTGAATCTCATCGGTGCAACTGATTTCCCTTAAAAAAACCCAATATTCTGGAATTAAATGCTGATTTACGGTATCGAAAAAGTATCGCCGTATAATCTACAATCGTCGATCAATATTGACTCACGCCGATTAAATCGCATTCGCAGAGTTGATATTCAAAATCTCGAAACTCGTGAATTAAAAACTGATTTTCGATGCCGAAAAGTTTAGCCGTATAATTCACGGATTCAGGGAAAAACGCCTCATAAATGGCGAGGCGTGAATCTTCTCGGAAGCGTTGACCTTTGAATAAAATTACAATATTCCGCAACCAAAACAGGATTCTCGATGCCGAAGCGTCGCCGTATTCGCCGATTTTCGAGATGAAATATCGCATCGCGAATAGTTCCCGACGAAACTGGTAAATCGATAGCCATAAAAAAAACCTCAACACTAGACCTAAAAGGAGGCTTTTTAATACCAAAAAATGTTGCCGTACCGTAATTTGCCGATTTAGATGAAACTCGAGGAAACATGACAACGCGAATCGCTCAAGACGAGTCAGGAAATTGATAACCATAAAAAATCTCGATAACAGGAATCAAAGGAGGCTCTCCGGTACCAAAAAGTGTTGCCGTATCGAGATGTCGACTTCTCGTGTGAAACTAAACGGAAAATAAAAGGTGGGGACTAAAAAGGAAGACTGTATAAATTCAAACCACCGCAAAGTTATCGGAATGCACGGGACAAGGTGAAAGGGATTTTGAGAGTGAGTGAGTGAGTGAAGATCGAGAGTGGATTCGCAGCTGGCGCACATTTATACAAATATATACAAACATCCGCGTGGTGACGCCGCTTCGGGAGGAGTGTCTCTTCTCGTCCTGTCGTTTCTCTCGACGAGATAGGAAAGATTGGAGAGATGCGGGCATTACGACGTGCTGTCTCGGTGGTTAAAAGCCCATGGAATAAAGTCTGACGCCTGTGGTGCGGTGGGAGTCGCGGATGATTCTGTAGGCGAAGAAATAAAGGAGATCCAAAAAAAAGGACGAGATAATAAAAGAGAGTGAGGTGGAAGCGGCGGTGTTGCGGTGTTTTACCGCGATGCTACGGTGAGAAAGGTCGAGGAGTCGAGAGCGCAGAGAGAGAGAGAGAGAAGAGTTCGGCACGCGAGAGGGAAATCCACTTGAAGGAGGGAGGGAGGAAAAGAGCGCGAAAGGGCGAGAACGAGGCCTCAATTGACGTGGCTATAATCGCCGTGATTTCGCGAGAGAGAGAAAGTCTTCTGCCGAAGATTGTGCAGAAATAACGCGGAGTCACCAATCGGCCGAAAGAATCCGGAAAAGGATCGATGAAGACCGATGAGAATCAAATTTGAATGATGAATAAAGCTTGATGACTGCAACTACTGGATTGAGAAATTTTCGGAGGGATTAAAAAAAATTTTAAACAATGAGGTCGGCGGAAGCTTTGCTCCTGGAAAAGTCCTCGGTGTTGAACCTTAAATTCGGCAAGAGGGAGGGAGAGAGAGTGTCTAAGAAAGAACGTTAATGGTTGGATCTTCTCGTGGACGATTATCCCGGTGATTATCCGTGGCGTGCACTCTCTCTCTCCCTCTCTTCTCTCGGCGTATCCTCGAAGGACCTTCGTGAGACTTTCAGAAACTCTCTCTTCCTCCCGGAGCTTGTAGGGGAAACGATAAGTCGAGTCTTGATTGTGCCGACCAACATCTTGCCGACTCGTTTGAGAGGAGAAAAAAAAATAAAGTAAGGGCTGGAGAACGAGGAGGAGGAATGCGAGGATCACGCCAAGTCCTGGGAGACATGGAATCCCGGAGACCTGTGGGAATTTTGGCATGAAAGGGAAGATAATTCCAGAAATAAACGAGACGGATTAAAAAATGAGATCGAATCCAAAGAAAAGGACACAAGTCCTTAATTGCTAAAGATTGATCGATTGATGAATTGAAAAGGATTCACGATGATTGGACTAAATTGATATTCCTGATAACTTTGAACAAAAATTCGGTAGATTCAACCGTTGGGTCCATGAGGCCCATCTCGTTTGAGAATTTGCGGAGGCTCGTTGGCCGCAAGAAGGACAGGAACGAGCCCTCCTTCAAGCGCAGCGAGTCCTTCAAGAGGATATCAATTAGAAAGAGTTACCTCGATCGTGGCAAAAGACGTAACAAATTGCAGAAGAATTCCGAAACAAGCGTCACGGATCAGCATGAACTGATCGAGCCGGAATATAGCAAGGAATTGCCGAAGAGCGTGACGACGACGATTATAATCCAAGATGACGATGGACATGCGAAAGTTCAACGAGCCCCTGGTACGATCGGTTACGACGAGTGGCTTCACGATGTCAATTCACCCCAGGAAAAGATCCGGGATGATTGTGAATCACGCCCGATTTCCAATCGTCCCAAGAGTGTCAAGGTAACGAGTGTAACGAAAATTGGAACAACAGCTGATAATCTTACCAACGAATTGGCCGTTCTGCGATTGGAAAGTTCACCGATTTTCCCACGGTCCGCCAAGTGTCCAGTCCCAATAGTCAACGAGGCGATACCAGAAACACCTGAAGAACTGGACCCTGGAATTGCGATCGAGGGTCCACCCAGTGTCAGCGTTAGTTTGGGACGCGTTTGGCGCGATGCTGTGCCAATTCCATTCCCAGTGTCCTTGAATTCCACCTCGGCCCATCATTCACTGGACAGTGCGTTGAAAGAGAGAAAACCACAGCCTACAGTCGCGAGAACCGTATCAGCTCCGGAAAAGAGTCTCTCTGGGTCGAGAGACTCCTCGGTATCGCACTTCAGTTTTTCCGCCTCGATATCCAGACTCGCTGATCTGAGGAGCAACAAGAACGGCTTCTTTCGTCGTAAAGGACCAAAACCATCGCCAAGCGTCAGCAGCGATGGCTACTTCAAACGTACGAGTGGACCGAGAAGGTCGAGCGGTCGCAGAAGAGCAACGAGAACGTCGCAGAGGAAAATCGTCAATGGAACGAAGAAAGTCGTCACCAGGGAGATCGTACGTCCGGCTAGTCCTGTTTGGTTCGTTCCACCGGAGAGAAGAAGCTCCAAGAAACAGCGCAGGGTATGGCGTGAAATACGCTGTCTGATCGTCGAGGAGGAACTTCCTCTGGTTGAGGCCAAGTCCGACGATTGGTCGTCAAACGTATCGGACGAATTCGACGATCAACAACTGTTGTTGTCTGGTGATTTCAACGAGAAACCCGATGTTTTCCGGCAAAGAACCGTCACGGGACCGCCCTCGTCGTCAATCGGCACAGCCACTTCCTCGAGCGCTTGTTCGAGGATCTCCACGTACTCGTCGAAATCGTCCGAAGGCTCCGGATGTCCTGCACCCAAAATCAGTGATTTCAATGAGGACAAGCTCTTCAGTGAGGAGCTCAGAGTCAGTGGGATATTGGCACAGCGTCCAACATGGCGACCATCGACCACATCGGCTATGAATTATTTCGCCAGCACTCAGTTTTTGACCTTCTTGACGACCAACAAGAATCTGCCTATTGGGGAGGTCATTGATGCCGAGGACACTTCGGGTAGGCAGCGCAGATGTTTCTCCTCGAGTGACAGCGAGACGGAAAATCCTGGGAAGGATTTTCCGGGGGGAAAGATCCCGAAGGAAAGGACGAAAGTTAGGGAATCCGCGAGGGACAATCAAACGGTTCAGCAGAGACGACCCGGACCAAAGAGACGACCCTTGAGGAGGAAGTCACAGCTCAAAAGGACCAACGGTGGACAACCCGTTTATCTCGTCCGAAAGTGTTCTTCGCTCAGGAGACGACCCAGTAAGATTCGGTCATACTTATCAATGGCATTAATCCTAGGCTTCAAAATCATTCGTTTTTGAGGATTCGCCGGGAAAAGGTCGAAAAGAGTCATTTTTAAAGTTTCTGTTCTCCAACCGCTCTAATTCAAGTGACTCGGTCAATCTTCAGAATTTAATCTCAAAATTTTAACTACATGTTCCCGAAGATATTTACTTTAACGAAATGCAAAAAAAAGTGTTTTAATGTTTACAGTGACTTTCCTCCTTTGTGGCATTTGAAAGTAAAGGGAATCAGCTTCTTAATTGTTTCTTTTTCTATTTTTCTTTTTCAGTTTCTTTTTCAGTTTTCTACCATTCGCTCATCGTCGTTTATAATTTTTTCGAAAATTCAAAAATGAGTATTTAATAAGTACTTTGACTTTGGGGGTTACTTTGTTGATTTTTGGGGCTACTTTGGACCAGCGGCAAAATACGGTAAAAACGTGTACGCAGTGAACCCTCGTGACCTTGTGGGGTGGGAGGGGGTGTGGGGTGTGAGTAGAAGAGGAAAAAAAGTCATTCATAAACCAGGTACACAGATATGTGTAACGAGTCAAGATGTCCGAACAATCGATGATGCCATTCGCATGAAGGGAATAAAGAAGGGCAAGAAGAACGACTCCAACGTCTGTTACATCTGTAAGGCCCGAATTTGAAGTCACAAGTCCTACCCTAAGATCGAACTTTCCATGGAACTCTAGTTGGAACTTAAGATCGAACTTGAATTCCAATTTAAGATGAATCGTAAGTCGAACTAAAGTGCCATTATAAGTTCATACTTAAGTTCAAACTTTAGTGCAAACTTCAGATCGATTTTAAGTTCAAATTTAAATTTGGTTTGAAGTTCGAACTTAAGATCCATCTTGAGCTTAAACTTAAGTTTGATCGTACTTAATTATTTTCACAACTAATTTGAAATAACACTGTTGAGGGACGCGATGAAAGAAGTTTGATCGAACTTGAGTTCATGCCCAAGATGGATCTCAAGGTCAAAGCTCAAACCCAAATTAAGTTTGAACTTAAGATTGATTTGATGTTCGCATTAAAGTTTGAATATAAGTATAAACTTATAATGATACTTGAGTTCAAACTTAAGATTCATCTTAAATTTGAACTTAAATTCGAACTAAAATTCAAATTTGAGTTCAATAGAAAGTTTGATCTCAAGTTTGATCTTAAGAACTTAAAATTCGGGCCTAAGTATTTGGTATTTTTATGTAAAATATTTCTTCAATAAAAATGACAATTTCATCGTCAAAGATCGTAGTTTTTCATTTAATTTCATGTACAATGTATAAAATATTATTGTTTTTTTTATCAAAATTATGTCAAAGCTGCATTTACGATGTGGATCTTTGACATAAGTTGCATTTCAATGCCTCTCCAAAATAGCCCCACACTCGGGGTTACTTTGGCTTTTTTTTTCTAAACATATAAAATTGTGAGGGTGTAGTGGGGCTTGCTATTGTTATACGTTTTATAGCCAAAGGACATATTGTTCTGTTCGAGCAAAAAAAAATTTAATTTTGGACGTTAAAAAAAAGTTATGGTTAAAAAACTTCCGAAACACCAACAAAGTAGCCCTGTTTTACGGTAATTAACAGTAATTAGTAATTTTCACACAAATATAGCAACAAGAAAATTTGCAGAACTTGGATTATAGAAGATTCTATATGGGATGAAATGAACTCCCCTAAAAATTAGTTTTAATTATTTTTTTTTTTCAACAATATTGTTATTGAAGTAATGGGATGGAATGGGCGTTCAATAGATAGCTCCTCGAGGGAGTCTTGTAATTTACGACACTACAGCCAGACGGAATAATCAGATTAGGAATGTAACTTCAACGTCTTTTGAAATTTATATTGATACCGTCATTTCGCGAGAACCATGATTTCGTAATTTTGCTCGTATGTAACGGGAGGGTATCCCAAGACAGCGGTAGATTTATCGCGACTTATTCGGTTCTGAAGCAAAACTTTCTCCCCGGATTCATACATGTGTATATAGATATATATATATGTATATACAGTCGAAAACAAACGTCTTTTCAATGGAGGCACTCTTTCAGCAATTCCGTTAGTTAATAATTTATAGATAATTAACGACAAGTCGATGAGCGTGGAAATTTTCACTTTTCAACACGATGCTCGGCAATCAAGGCGAGACTGACAAGTAATTAATCATTTTAGGAACAGATTCTCGAATTTCGGTTTTACCGAAAAAACCTTCAGAGATCGAATTTGGAGAAAGCAAATTTTTTTGAAAATCAATTTTCCTTCCACATCTTCTTTGAATCGAGCAAAATTAATGCTTATTCACTTCATTCTGTAATCGCAGAAATTTCCAAAATATTCAATGAAAACAAAATGGCGTCGTTTTCAAAATGAGGCTTGATTCTTTTTCGAGAAAATAAGCACATTTCAATTATCAAATGGAAGATATAGATCCGGAAAATGAAATTCTACGATCGGGTTTTAGATTTTTACAATCTGAAAGTGTCTTGAAAAATGTTAGGAAAGTATGATGCAGTTTTTGAGTGACTTCTGGTGAAAAATAAAATGAAATACATTAAATAAACAAAAAAAAAGAAAATTAAGAAAATAAACAAAATAACTTAAAGAAAATAAATGAATAATTCTTTTTATTCATTCATTTATTTATTTAATTTATTTTTTTCATTTTCTTAATTTTCTTTTTTTTTGTTTATTTAATGTATTTCATTTTATTTTACATCAAGTATCGATTCCTCGGTAATCTTAAAAATACCACCCGTTTCTGGTACATTACCGCCAGAAAAAAGATCTAGTACATTTAACTAAATCCTAGTCAAGCCAAATAAATTTTTTAGTTGTAGACCGGCCTAATACAACTCTATTCATGTCAACGAAATTTTTTTTTTTTTAATGACCTACTGGGAAAATATATTGCGATCAAATAAATTTTTATTTAATATTAACAAATGTTATTTCAAACTGAACAAATATGTATTTAAATGAAATAATTTTTTTTAAATTAGGGATGGCCGACGTTTGTCGATACATCGAAAACACCGATATTTTTGTCCGATTAATCGATAATATTTGGACGATGTATTTGCCATTCGATTAATCGATATGCGATTCTTTTTACATAACATCGATCGACAATTATCGGTCGGTAAGTTGCCGACGGAACTGACCAAAAAAATAATAATAATCAGTGGTATAGTGATGGGCGATACAGTATCGATATTTGGAATATCGATACTCTTCGACCCAAATATCGATATTTTGTATCGATTCTTGGCGTTACGATATTTTCAAGTATCGATACGCAATACATAAATATCGAAATTTCGATACAACCGATTTTTATTGAGTTTATGTTACCGGCTGTGGCAAAAAATTACCGGTTTTGTTACCGACTGAGGTACAAACGACATTTTGTTACCAACTGAGGTAAGAAACTACAGTTTTTTGTTACCGACTGAGGTATAAAACTACTGTTTTTATTTCGAACTGAGGTTTGTTTGCATTTTTACTTGAGTATCGATATCGGTGATATCGATATCGCATTCCCGATATTACACCTGTATCGATACTCAGACCACCAATACGTATCGATACCAAATATCGATACATTCATCAAATATTGCCATCACTACAGTGGTAGCGCACCCAGGATCGAAAGAAGTCTTGAATCTCACCAATTCCGCTCATTTCCTTTCTAAACTATTTCTTTCTTGAATATTTACGAGAAAGACTTGTTCGAAAAATTGTCGGTAAAACGGATCTAATGGTAAAAAAGTTGTCACCACCGATGTATCGATTCATCGATGCTTTTTCCGAAGTTATCGATTATTGGAATCGATTTTTTGTTCAGATGTCGATTATTTTTACATCGATAATTTTGGAACACCGGCCATCCCTATTTTAAATATTTACACAATATATATTTTTGAATATTTTAATCTTTGAATGTATATAGCTACACATATGAAGTCTACAATTTCGTTGAGCTTTGTCTTTTCTTTAACAGAAGGGAAAAGAAAAAAACCCTTTTTTATGGGAATCCTTTTCGGGGATCAATGTATTTGATATCCATACTGAAAAATAAGGATATCAAACATAGACGAGCTTGGAAAGGATACCCAGGTGGGATTTAACAAATGGCCCGACGTTGGGCCAGTACTAAATGCCAGGCGTACAGGCTTGGCCCAAAGCTGACTCCCAGTATCGGGCCAGCATTATGCCGGTACTGGTTTGTTAACCTCGGCCCAACTCTGGCATGCAATGTCGGCCCAATACTGGTATTACATGGCGGCCCAGCGCTGGCATACAACGCCGGCCCAGCGCTGGCATACAATGCTGGCCCAGCGCTGGCATCAAATCGTGGCCCGGCGTTGGCATTTAATGACGGCCCTGTACTGGCATCCGATGCTGGCCCGACGCTGGCATTCAATCATGGCCTAGTACTGGATATAAATAGGTGGATATAAATAAATGTTAATGCGGATCGCATTAAGAAATAATTTTCAAACTCAGACCAGATTATATAAAAATGATTATAGAAATATTTATTTAATATTCAACAAACGTATTTCTTAAGTAAGAAAAAAAACAATGAATTGACGTCTTGATTAAGTGATTCGTCATTTGGCGATTCGTCAAGTGATGAAGAAACTACTTCATCCTCGATGTCATCGTTGTCATCTTCGACAATGAAATGCGAATTTTCAAGGTTAGAAAATTGAATCGTTACAATCGGACCCATCAAATCGCGATCATTTTTTTTTGCTTTTTCGCCGGTTGTTCTATATCTACCTCACTGATTATTTTCGGAACGCAATTTAAAAAAAAACGGTATTTTTTCACTCTCGAAATACTGGAACGTGGTTTCAACATTTTTTACGATGATCGAATGACATCTACGTGTGCGAACATAACCTCCTAAACATACCGAGTGTATGGGATAACCGGGCCTGGCCCAGCACTGGCATAACGGCTGGCCCAGCACTGGCATAGCGACTGGCCCAGTGCTGGGCCAGCCGTTATGCCATTGTTGGCCCGACGCTCAGTTTCAGCGTTGGCCCGACGTTGGCTTCAAAGGTTGGCCAGCCTTGGCCCGAGGTTACAATGCCAGCATCGGCACACTGCGTTGGGCCAATGCTGGGCCATGTGACAAGCTCTGGCCAATCCCACCTGGGTATAGGCGTCGAGAGGCAGGTTCGCTTGCGCGAGAGGTAGCCACCTGGCGGATTTTTGGGGTACTGACAAATCTGCACATATGATCGGATGAGATTACGGGTGAATAGGTATTTAGTAACAACGGATAGAATTTTTCTTCAACGCCTGTTTCTCGATGACAGGGAATTCAAGTAAATAAATACAGTGGAAGTAAAAATCGCCCAAAATTGAATGGAAAGAAATTTTTTTTTAAAGCAACTAAACAATATCAAATAAACGATTGTAGTATCTAGGACGAGATCTTTTTTCTGGGTGTATTCACGTAATTACACGAGATGCATTTATCAAGAAGCCTATCACGTACCGCGAGATGCAACCGACCAAAACGTTTCCTACGTAAGACGCAATGAATCGATTCGCGAACGTACGAACGACCTTTCGCTTTTCCTTCTCATTTTCTCGGACTATGGTCGTCGAACTCTCAACACGAGCTTTGCCCTGAAATCCAATAGAGCCAAGACGAGATTCCAGTCACATGGGTACCTATTACCGCATTTTTCCGATCTCACAGGAAAAACCTGTCTTCGGAGACGTTGCAAAGCGACACACGTATGCCATCAATTATCCAATTTCGTATCCCAAGCCTTATTATACATCGCATTCTCGATTATTATGTATCTCTGATATCGACCTTTTTTCTCACGTTTTCCCATTGTTAATAATTATAGTTCGAATATAGTTCGAATTTGTTGAAAATGCAAAAATTTGTTTGACTCAACCAAATATTTGTTTCCGGACGTTCAACGAGATCATTTTGGTAATTCAACAAAGATACAGTGAAAGTTTTAGTTGAATCGGTTAAATAGTTGCTTGAATTGGCAAAGTTTCAGTTCAATCGAATAAATATCTTTGTACCAAATAAATGGTGTGATTGAAAATACAAATTGTTTTTTTGTTACATCTAAATTTATTTAGTTAAAATATACTAGAAATCAACAACAAATTTCTGTACAGCAACTCAGTAACGTGTAAATTGGACTAAATTGTATCTGAAAGTTGACCAAACAATTTCGTTCACCTCATATCTTATGGTTAACCAAATCCATTTGTTGAATTAATTATAGTTTCATTATTTCAAACAAATTAATATTGAATCAACTAAATTTTTTTCAACTCAATGGATTTAGTTGTTTCAACTGAACTTTTTTCTCAGTGTAATTATAGTTCTAATATATATTTACTTTTATCACGTTACCTAATTTTTTGGGTCCTCGTTGTCGATCGATAGAAAAATCAATAAATGGAAAAAAATTGCAAATTTGGAATTGGAATTAGCTTACTCATTAAGAGGAACGATAGACAATAATAATAATAATAATCCTGAATATAATATAATATTATAATAATAATCTTGAAGCTATTTGGAAATTTCTATTGTTGCATTTCTTCAATCATTTTTTTAACATCTCATAATTTTTTTGGATCTGAATTCCTCAAGAAATTCTTCTAAAATTGAATGTCCATAATTTTTGTCACCTTGAGTATGTGTACAAAAAGTTTTGGATTAATTGTTAAATATATTGTTGAATATATTCCTTTTATTATAATTATATTTTGAATATATTCATTTTTATCACGTTAGTTAATTTTTGGAGGGGCCCTCTTTGACGATTAATAGAAAAATCAATAAATGGAAAAAAAAATTGCAAATTTCGAATTGGAATCAGCTTCCTCATTAAGAGGAAGGATGGACAATAATAATAATAATCCTGAATATAATATAATATTATGATAATAATAATCTTGAAGCTATTTGGAAATTTCTAATGCTGCATGATTTCTTCAATCATTTTTTGAACATCTCACAATTTTTTTGGATCTGAACTCCTTAAGAAATCCTTCTGAAATTGAATATTTATCATTTTTGTCACCTCGAGTATCTCTGCAAAAAGTTTCGGATTGATTGTTACAAAATTTCAAAAGTTCAATAATTCCAAAACATTTTTTGAAATTAATTTTTTTTTCTGGATCTCTGAGCGAATTTTTTTCAAATGTAAAAGTAACCTTTCTTCTCACCTCGCGAATATGTGTAAACAAATTTATTTTAGTCCGTACAAAATGACAAAAGCGTTCATGTTTTTTTTTTTTCAAAATTTAAAATTCCAAAATTTTTGAAACAAGTAATCACACCAGTTATTCTTTCCAAATTTCACAACTAGATTAATTAAGCAACTTGCATATAAAATTTTAGCTCAATAGCCACGAAATCATCAAACTGGGAGAGTGTCCAATGATATTTTTGAAAAATACCAAAATGGCGCCAAATTCAAAATTGCCAAATCACGGAATCCAGAATTTTCATCTCTGAAATTTCCTCATCCAAAAAAGTGTTCACAAATTGCAGCAAAAATTTCAACATTTAATGATATCAAAATGAAGCTTCCTAAATGAGGAAGCTAAAATGATTAATTCTTTTCGGGCGTCGACCTCGCTAATTCGCTTCCGTGAAGCTGACCAACGATGAAAGAAAAAAAAAAGCATCGATAACGATCCAGAAGAGTGAGGATCCCGATTCACGCATCCGAGCGTTTGTGTAAAATAATAGAAAAATATAACGATTCCTAAAACGGGAATATCGGAAGGCGCTGAATTAACACGCCGATCCTTTTTTATCATATAGAGGCAAGAGGAAAATATGCGCTCGTTTTCCGTTAGTGCATCAAATGTTAATCCACCTTCGAGGTCTGCTGAGGAACAAAATGGCGTAAATTTCGCAATTTGAGAGATTTTAGAGTCGCCTTTTGTTCGTCAGTTGATTTATATTGCTCCGCGAGCGAAACTCGTTCCGGAAGCGCGATTAGGAAGGCGGCCTTAACGTTGCATAAAATAATTATTCCTCCTCACGGGACTGGCGCAATTCATTGCAAAAATTAATTATTATCCTCTATCCCCGTCTCTTTCTATCTCTTTCTGTCCGTCTCCCATTCTCTCACCCCGTTGCCTCGGTATTAATTGCAACGACTTCAAAAGCAGCTTGCGGTATATCATATGCCGTGTATATATAATAAACCATCTAATGTCTATCTCGTTTGATGTATATTATAACACAAGACACAGGCTCGATACGATCTCTTCACTCGCCCAAGGCGCCTCTCGCTGCGGATTCATACATTTATACATTGATATTTCGCAATTTCCAAGGAAAGTTAGAAAATCGCACTAGAAATCAACTACCTTTATTCGCTGTACGGAGTTTGCGATTTTTTTTTCCAATTTTTACACATTTCAACACTAAAACTTTACAAAATTTGCAAGCAGCAGGAAATTTCCTATTTTTAAGCGTTGGGATTTTTTTTTAGTTGGTTTTAGACTTTGAAAAAATCACTTGAAATTTGAAACTAACAGAGCCTTCGTTTACTTTGGGCCTGATTAATTTGAAGCTATTTTTTTTACAACATTTAAGATTGCAAAAGTTAGAACATCACACTAGAAATAAAAAGCCTTTATCCGCTGTACGGAGTTTGCGATTTTTTTTTTCAATTCTTACACATTTTAATACTAAAACCTTACATAATTTGTAAGCAGCAGAAAATTTCCTATTTTGATGTGTTGAACATTTTTTTTAGTTGATTTTAGACTTTGAAAAAATCACTTAAAATTTGAAACTAACAGAGTCGTCGTTTACTTTGTGCCTGATTAATTTGAAGCTATTTTTTTTTACGAAATTTAGGATTCTAAAAGTTAGAAAATCGCACTAGAAATCAACTACCTTTATTCGCTGTACGGAGTTTGCGATTTTTTTTCCAATTTTTACACATTTCAACACTAAAACTTTACAAAATTTGCAAGCAGCAGGAAATTTCCTATTTTGAAGCGTTGGGATTTTTTTTAGTTGGTTTTAGACTTTGAAAAAATCACTTGAAATTTGAAACTAACAGAGCCTTCGTTTACTTTGGGCCTGATTAATTTGAAGCTATTTTTTTTACAACATTTAAGATTGCAAAAGTTAGAACATCACACTAGAAATAAAAAGCCTTTATCCGCTGTACGGAGTTTGCGATTTTTTTTTTTCAATTCTTACACATTTTAATACTAAAACCTTACATAATTTGTAAGCAGCAGGAAATTTCCTATTTTGATGTGTTGAACATTTTTTTTTTTTAGTTGATTTTAGACTTTGAAAAAATCACTTAAAAATTGAAACTAACAGAGTCGTCGTTTACTTTGTGCCTGATTAATTTGAAGCTATTTTTTTTTTACGAAATTTAGGATTCTAAAAGTTAGAAAATCGCACTAGAAATCAACTACCTTTATTCGCTGTACGGAGTTTGCGATTTTTTTTCCAATTTTTACACATTTCAACACTAAACCTTTACAAAATTTGCAAGCAGCAGGAAATTTCCTATTTTGAAGCGTTGGGATTTTTTTTAGTTGGTTTTAGACTTTGAAAAAATCACTTGAAATTTGAAACTAACAGAGCCTTCGTTTACTTTGGGCCTGATTAATTTGAAGCTATTTTTTTTACAACATTTAAGATTGCAAAAGTTAGAACATCACACTAGAAATAAAAAGCCTTTATCCGCTGTACGGAGTTTGCGATTTTTTTTTTCAATTCTTACACATTTTAATACTAAAACCTTACATAATTTGTAAGCAGCAGGAAATTTCCTATTTTGATGTGTTGAACATTTTTTTTTTAGTTGATTTTAGACTTTGAAAAAATCACTTAAAATTTGAAACTAACAGAGTCGTCGTTTACTTTGTGCCTGATTAATTTGAAGCTATTTTTTTTTACGAAATCTAGGATGCTAAAAGTTAGAAAATCGCACTAGAAATTAACTACCTTTATTCGCTGTACGGAGTTTGCGATTTTTTTTCAATGTTAACAGATTTTAACACTAAAACTTTACACAATTTGTAAGCAGCAGGAAATTTCCTATTTTAAAGTGTTGAGCATTTTTTTTTTAGTTGATTTAGACTTTGAAAAAATTACTTAAAATTTGAAACTAACAGAGTCGTCGTTTACTTTGTGCCTGATTAATTTGAAGCTATTTCTTTTACAAAATTTAGGAAAATCGTACTAGATATCGAACCCTTCATTCGCTGCACGGAGTTTGCGATATTTTTTTTTTCAATTTTTACATATTTTAACACTAAAACTTTACACAATTTGTAAGCAGTAAGAACTACCAGAGTCTTCGTTTTTTTTTGCCTGATTAATTTGAAGATATTTTTTTACAAAATTTAGGATTATAAAAGTTAGAAAATTGCACTAGAAATTTTTTCTTTCGAATTTTACACATTTTAACACTAAAACTTTACACAGTTTATAAGCAGCAGGAAATTTCCTATTTTAAAGCGTTGAGAATTTTTTTTAGTTGATTTTAGACTTTGCGAAAATCACTTCAAATTTGAAACTACCAGAGCCTTCGTTTTCTTTTCGCCTGATTAATTTGAAACTGTTTTTTTTACGAATTTTAGGATTATTAAAGTTAGAAAATTGCACTGGAATTTTACACATTTTAACACTAAAACTTTATACAATTTGTAAGCAGCGGGAAATTTCCTAGTTTAAAGCGTTGGGATTTTTTGTTAGTTGATTTTAGACTTTGAAAAAATCCCTTGAAATTTGAAATTAACAGAGTCATCGTTTTTTTTTGGCCTGATTAATTTGAAGATATTTTTTTACAAAATTTAGGACTATAAAAGTTCGAAAATTGCACTAATCATTAACTACCTTTATTCGTTGTACGGAGTTGGCGATTTTTTTTTCAAATCTTACACATTTTAACACTAAAACTTTACACAATTTGCGTTTTTTTTCAAATTTTATACATTTTAATACTAAAACTTTGTAAGCAGTGGCAAATTTCCTATTTTAAAGTGTTGAGAATTTTTTTAGTTGATTTTAGACTTTGAAAAAATCAATGAAAATTTGACCCTTTACACAATTAGTAAGCATCGGGAAATTCTCTGTTATAAGGGCTGGGATTTTTTTAGCCGATTTTAGACTTTGAAAAAATCGCTTAAGATTAAAAATTGACAGTCATAACTTTAATTTGGGCGCGATGAATTTGGAGCTTTTTTTAAATAAAATTAACGATTAGAAACATTAGATAATTCCATTAGAAATGAAACTCTCTTTATTTGCTATACGAAGTATACGAAGTTTTTTTTCAATTTTATAAATTCCAACACTAAAAATGTATGCAATTCATAAGTAGCAGGAATTTTGCTGTCCGAAAGCATTGGGATCCTTCTTTGGCGAATTTGGAAATATTACTTAAGATTGAAAATTAACAGAGCCATAACTTTGGGCACGATTTATTTAGAGCTTTAAATTTAAAAAATTTCCCAAAAGTATGGTATAATTTCCAAAAATTCAAAAGCATTGAGTGAGAACCTTTCTCAAATCCAAAAGAGCCGTACATAAAATTCTAAAACCACAAATTCTGTAAAAAAAAATTTAAATGCAAAAATGAAATTTTCCCAAATCGATGAACTTTGAAAATCTGTAAAAAATTGAAAAACCATCCGAAAGCGATAAAGTAAAGAGCATTTTGCAGCTTAAACATTTGCAATAAAAAAAAGCTAGCAGGAGTCAAGATTTTGTTTAAAAAAAAAGTTAGAGCTTGGGTGAATGAACTTTTTTCTCAAATTCAAAGAAAATTTCGTTTGATCGAAATTTCGGTGATCCAATTTTTTTCCTCCATTGTAAATGGAGCAAAATAAAGATGGCTGAGAAAATATATGAATTGTCGAGTCTATACGCGAACTATTAATTTTTTTTTATGTCACATTGACCGTCGTCTCGTTGCTCCGTGACATCACTCGATTGACCCGATAATTTTCTATCGCAATTCCAGAGTCGCCTTACTGAAGTAGCATTTTTTTTCTGTCTGCAGGAGACATTACACAGAAAGGCTACGAGAAGAAACGAACGAGGTTACTGCAGCAGTACGCCTCAAAACAATTGGGTAAGTCCAGTAATTAATGCATTAATGATTTTTCTCAAAAAAAAAATTTTTTTTTCACGATCCATCGTTTCCCATCGTTCGTGGAAGCAATTTGTTCAATTAATTTGCGCTTGATTGCTTTCATTGGAGAAGAAAAAGCAAGGAGAAAAATAATGTTGATCAATATTTATTGTCATCGAGGGCGAGTCAAAATAATGCGTTTTTTAATTCAGTTGTTCATCGAGATTTTCGGCATTCTTCATTAAAAAAATAGCTCCATGAATCTTCATAAACAATTTGGAAAAAAAAACTCGTCCAAACGCTCGTGGAATTTTTTTTTCGAAAATTCGATTGGTCTATAATTTTCGTTAATTCACTCTGCTTTAAAATATTTTTCAATAAATTTTTGCATTATTAATTTAAAAATGAAATTTTCAATTTTAAAATCAAATATTCTTTTGAATTTTTAAAATCAAATTTTCAAACCGTTAATCTCAAATTCTTGAAAATTTTCTCAAAATTTTGTTTTTTGTTTTAATGCGCACGAAGGATCGATCGGAAAATCTAAATCTCATTATTTTCATCTAGCTTTGACTATGATTTTTTTTGCGTATGATTTATAATTATTTTTGAAAAATTATTTGTGTGACTCTGAGCCTGATTAAAATGGTGTTGGGATAATATTGAAAGTATGTTGATCAATGAATTGTGGTACAAAAATTATTTGGAGGCTTAATTATATTAACTGCAAAAATAACTTTGCTAATTTAAACAGCTGATTATTATGTTGAATTAATTATTGATTTAATCGATTCAACCTGTCTTGGCTCAATTTAATCATGGTATAAAATCTTTTACTAAAAAAAAAAATGTAGGACGCTCTTTCACGCTTCTTATGTCACTCTGAACTTCCACGCCCATTTTATAATGCATAAATCACTGCCTGCAGATTCTCTCTCTCTCTCTCTCTCTCTCTCTCCCTCTTTCGCGGAGGATTTCGCATATATCGGCTGAAACGTCGGACCAATTTTTCGCCCACTTTGTCAGGATCTACTTTTTTACAGAGAAGCGTCGAGAAAAGAAAAGGAACGTCGATTTTCAGCTACGAAAATCCATTATATTTCATTTCAATAATAATTAATTTTCATATTCAATTTTTAAATGCATTCGGTAAATTAAAAATAGAATTTTAATAGAAAATAACAAAATATTTAATTAAAATTTTCAATGTTCAAAATAAAACATTCAATTCTAATATTCAAAATATCAAAATATTTTTCTGCTATAAAAATTTGTCAGACTTTATTTCAATAATAATTATTTTTTATATTGAATTTTGACATTTGGATAAAGATACAATTTTAATTGACAGTATGAAAATATTCAATGTAATTCCAAGATTCAAAATATTGAAATAAATACAAATTTTTTATTTTGAATTGAAAAAATTTTGAAAGTATATAAAAAAATTTAAATTTTATTATAACAAATACGAAAAAAGAAATATCTACTCTGGCTCTACGAATTATGCAATCGCAAGAATTTCGACACCTCGACAAAAAAAATATACGTTTTGTCGTGCCACGATCTTTGAAGTCTAAAGTCGCGTTCCAATTCTCAAGCCACTACTATAAATATATATATAGATATGGAACACAATGGAAGATAATAACGTCCATGTAACACCGGGAAAGTCTCTCAGATTTTCCGACCAAGATCTTTCATGCACTTTTTCAACGCTTCGTGGCGCACGCGCGCCTGTTTACTTTTTTTTTTTTTTTGCGTAATTCGTTACGACTATACAAATATATATATACATATATATATTTATATATATATTAGGGTGATTTTTTTATACTTTTTTTATTTCTTCCACTCCCCACTCGAATTTTTGTTGTATATGTCTGAAAGAAAAATCCCGGAAAGTTACAGCCCTTAATATTAATATTAAATACTTTTCTTTTGCGTGATAAGTTTTTCCATCTAAAATACAAAGTGAGAAACTTTTTTCGTCAAAATTTTACCACTCCGCGGTTTTTTATGCTATGGCATTGATTTTGGTCGCAATTTACGCAGAATTTAACGATCTTTAAAAGTGTCCAGGACAACGTAAGTGTAACTTACACTGGTGAGATGGTACGAGTCCCTAAAGTTGATTTTTACCCAAAATTCTCGATTTTTTGCTGTTATCTCCGAAATGATTAACTTAACCGAGAAATCATAAAGGGAAATTTTGTTGGAAATTTAATTTCCTACGAAAAAGGTCCTCTAGACCTAACTGCTAAGATTAATATTTCTTGAGATATTGAGCCTTAACTTATTTATGGTATAAAATTTGTATAGTTTATTCAACCAAAAGTTTTGAGTTGATGATATTCCATATCATATCACCAGATCACATATCATATCACCAGTGGTTGTATGATATGAAATATCAACACCTTGAAACTTTTGGTTCGATAATCCATCAAAATTTTTACATCACAAATAAGTTAAGGTTCAATATCTCAAGAAATATTAATTTTAGCAATAAGGTCTAAAGGACCTTTTTTGTAGGAAATTAAATTGCCAAAAAAATTTTCCTTTACATTTTTTTCAGTAAAGTTGGTCATTTCGGAGATAACAGCGGAAAACGAAAATTCTGGGTAAAAATCAACTTTAGTGACCTCGTACCATCTCACAAGTGTAAGTTACAATTACGCTGTTCAGGACACTTTCAAAGATCGTTCAATTCTGCGTAAATTGAGACCAAAATCAATGCGATAGCATAAAAAACCGCGGAGTGGTAAAATTTGGAAGAAAAAAGTTTTTGATTTACGTGTATTTTAGATGGAAAAACTTATCACGCGAAGGGAAAGTACTTAAAATTAATATTAAGGGCTGTAACTTTCAGGGAATGTTCTTTCAAACATATGCAACAAAATTTCGTGTGGGGAGTGAAAGAAATAAAAAAAAGTCGAAAAAAATATCGCCCGAATATATATACGAGTTGGGAGGCTTGTAGCGCCGTTCTGGCACGTCAAAATATATCTCGTAATACCGGATGCCTGTCTCGTCGTTGATTTTTTTTTTAATACCATAATTGGCAAAAATACGATTCATTAATACGTATAATAAAGCGTCGGGATTTCACGAAACATTGACCGCGCCGAGTTTCATCGAGGTCAAGGACAAAATTCGAATTAAAAAAAAAAGAAAACAAACCGGCGAAAGTTGATGGTGAAGTGATCATTTCGGAGGAGTTATATGCAGTCAGGAAATTAAAAAAAAGCGATTTTTCAAGAATTTTTTCAGGAAAGACATTTTTGTATTAACGAAAAATTTATATGAGGCATTCCACGACATTTCGATCAAAATCTTGCCCTGATGATTCCGATTTTTCTCTAAATTTTTCATATAAACAAACACATTGAAAAAAAATGTCCCAAATTTTTTCAGAATTTTTTGGTCATGCATTTTTTTGAATTTTTTTTTTTTTTTTATTTTTTACTCACAGAGTATTAAAATCCAAAAATTTGACGTATTTTATTAGATTATTCTGAATTTTTTCAGACTTTACAAAGGGGTCCCTTTAAAAAAAAAAAATACAAAAAACGTGTGACGAAAAAAATGCTGAAAATATTTGGGAATTTTTTTTCAATGTATTTTTTTATATAAAAAATTGAGAGGAAAATCTAAATCATCAAGGCAAGATTTTGATTGAAATGTCGTGGAATGCCTCATATACATAATTTTGTAACTTTTAACTTTACTTTAAAAATTTTCTTTTTAAAAAATATCTTAAACATACTAAATATATATTGAAACGAGATTGTTAACAAATAATAATAATAATAATAATAATAAATTAATAATAATATTATAATGAAGTAAGGAAAATAAAAATCGAAACTAGAAGAAAAAGCAAGATCACTTAGTTTTCGAGTATCCTCATCTTTGGATATCTTTGGATTGGATCATCCAAAATGAAAATAATAGAAAAGATTTCATTAATATAACGAATAATCTGGTATTTGATTGAAGGAACAAGCAAAATATCTATTTTTAACGTAATGGCGGCCTCTAAAAAAAAATCGATTTTTGATGAAAATTTTCGCCTTAAATTGTTTATAATATGAAAAATATTTATCGGTAAACAAAATCTTCGATTAAATCCTAAAAAATATATTTGTAAAGCTTGTGTAAAAATTTGAGACTGATCGCTCGTGTCGTTTTTGAGAAATCTTGCTCGCCGTCTCAAAAAACACATTTTTGAGAAAAACGCGTTCAAAGTTTCAAAGACACTTTATATATAGTAATTAGTTTACAAATCTGCATATAACTTCGAAAATATTTGTCGGATTGAAATGAAATTTCCTGTGTATATAATTAAATATATGTCCATTGTGAAAAAGAAATTTAAAAAATCGATTTTTCAAAAATCCTGACTGAAGTAATCCCTTAACTTGATAGTTAAATTTTGGTTGATATTAAATGGGAAAAAATTGGGAAATAAAATTCTCTCGATGGTATTCGCCAAATATTGAGTATTTTGAATCAAAGCTGAGGCTATTTGCAGCGTCACGTATTTTATATTCACGTGGGTTCGTTTTGTGTATTCACGTGGAAAACCTGATTTCACGGTGTCACATTCACGCTGCAAATAACCGCAGAGTTGGATGCATTTTCTTCTCTCTTTATTTTCCTCGGATACAAAACAACGTGAGTGACTTATACGTTTGGGTTTTGAGTCGTCAAGAAGGACGGGAACGAAAAAAGGCGATAGAACGTATCTCTCGTCGAGAGAACTATTATTTTCGTTCGACTGGGATAAATTTAGTGGTCACGGGTTCGAAGAGTTCCGCTCGGTTGAACGAAATATTGGTATAGTCGAGAGCTCTCTCTCTCTCTCTCTCTCTCTCTCTCTCTCTCTCTCTCTCTCTCTCTCTCTCTCTCTCTCTCTCTCTCTCCAGTTATTATTCCAAGTGAACGAGCATCGCGGGCCAATGATCATCGAAGGCAAATGGGCGGAGAAGAGGGATTCCTAAGCCCCACAACATTTCTGCTTTGATGATCATTCCGCATTAAGAGGTTAACCTGAATCACCAACTTTGAATATCCGCCATTTTGGCTCAATTTGATTTCCAAAAATTTTTCTTTAATAATTATTTCGCATTTAGAGGTTAACCTGAATCACCAACTTTGAATATCCGCCATTTTGGCTCAATTTAATTCCCAAAATTTCTGCTTTGATGATTATGTCGCATTAAGAGGTTAACCTGAATCACCAACTTTGAATATTCGCCATTTTGGCTCAATTTAATTCCCAAAATTTCTGCTTTGATGATTATTTCGCATTAAGAGGTTAACCTGACTCACCAACTTTGAATATCCGCCATTTTGACTCATTTAATTTCCAAAATTTCTGCTTTGATGATTATTTTGCATTAAGAGGTTAACCTGAATCACCAACTTTGAATATTCGCCATTTTGGCTCAATTTAATTTCCAAAAGTCTGCTTTGGTGATTATTTCGCATTAAGAGGTTAACCTGAATCACCAATTTTGAATATCCGCCATTTTGTCTCAATTTGATTTCCAAAAACTCTGCTTTGATGATTATTTCGCAATAAGAGGTTCACCTAAATCAACCAACTTTGAAGATCCGCCATTTGGCTCAATTTGATTTCCAAAAATTCTGCTTTGATGATTATTTCGCATTAAGAGGTTAATCTGAATCACCAACTTTGAATATCCGCCATTTTGGCTCAATTTAATTTCCAAAATTTCTGCTTTGATGATTAATTCGCATTCAGAGGTTGACCTCAACCACCAACTTTGAATATCCGCCATTTTGGCTCAATTTGATTTCCAAAAATTCTGCTTTAATAATTATTTCGCATTAAGAGGTTAACCTGAATCACCAACTTTGAATATCCGCCATTTTGACTCAATTTAATTTCCAAAAATTCTGCTTTGATAATTATTTCGCATTAAGAGGTTAACCTGAATCACCAACTTTGAATATCCGCCATTTTGGCTCAATTTAATTCCCAAAATTTCTGCTTTGATGATTATTTCGCATTAAGAGGTTAACCTGAATCACCAACTTTGAATATCCGCCATTTTGGCTCAATTTAATTTCCAAAATTTCTGCTTTGATGATTAATTCGCATTCAGAGGTTGACCTCAACCACCAACTTTGAATATCCGCCATTTTGGCTCAATTTGATTTCCAAAAATTCTGCTTTAATAATTATTTCGCATTAAGAGGTTAACCTGAATCACCAACTTTGAATATCCGCCATTTTGACTCAATTTAATTTCCAAAAATTCTGCTTTGATAATTATTTCGCATTAAGAGGTTAACCTGAATCACCAACTTTGAATATCCGCCATTTTGGCTCAATTTAATTCCCAAAATTTCTGCTTTGATGATTATTTCGCATTAAGAGGTTAACCTGAATCACCAACTTTGAATATCCACCATTTTGGCTCAATTTCATTTTCAAAAATTCCTCTGATTGGGGGAAAAAAGTAAGGGTTGAAAAAAGTGTCAATGTTTGAGAATTTTTTTTTTACAAGCATAACTAATTATTCAAGGGTTGACTTATTGTTATTTTATCAAGTATATATTCGACTTATTTCACAGAAATTATTATTGAAAAAAAATAACGGAGATATAGATATTATCTTACAAAGAAAAAATTTTCTTTTCATTGTTTCATTGATATCTTGGTGAAGAGTTATTTAAAAATTAATTAATAATTAAAAATTAATTAATTAATATTTAAAAAAAATTAACATCGACGGAAATTATCGTTATGTTTAACCATTTTTTTTTCTTTGATTATTTACAAAATGGCGACGAATTAAATTTTTTTTTAATTCGTAAGCTTTTTTTTAATCAAGCAGGTTTTAAAAATAGTGTTTATCAAAATTTTTTGCACTGACTACGTACAGATTTAGCCACTGCGATTATAAATATAAAGAGAGAAAAAAATTGAAAATTGGCCCATAACTTTTTGAAGGATTTGCTGACGATGAGGACAGGTTGAAAATAGTCATTTTGAGAAAAATGCATTGTAACGAAAAAAATTTCATATTGAAAAAATATAATAAAAATATATTTTTTTGCTCAAATTACCACCGAAAAAAAACCTGATTTTGATACAATTTAAATTCATTTTGGAGAGTTTTTTCTGCTAACTTTACCGAGCTTCAACAGACACTTATCGTCGAAACTGCGTTCGCCCTCGACCTTTTTTATTTTTCTAATTTTCTCTTGATATGAGGATCGAGCACGAGGTCGTACTGCGCAAAGTTAGCGCAATCGATGCAGCGAGACGCAGATTTTTTTTTTTCACGAATTAACGACTCCGTGCGTGCAATTTAGCTCGATCTATCGCGTACATGGAAATTCCCCTTGGAAATTCTCGCGTCACTTTGGACCATTCACGCTCTCGATTGCATTGAAAAAGGGGGAGAATCCAAAAGAACGATTCAGGCGTGAAAAATGTGACAAAAGTGGAGCTCCGAATCGCACTAAAAGATTTATAGCAAAGCCAACAAAAAAAGGCATCCATCTTGTCTCAGATTAAAAAAAAAAAAGTAATTTCCATTCCCATGAAAATTATATTTTTAAACTAATTAGCAATAATTGAAAAATAAATTTAAAAATGGCCGAGCTTAAGGGGTTATACGCAGTCAGGATTTTCAAAAAATCGATTTTTTGAAATGTCATTTCCGTAATGTAAATTTTAAAAAATATTTTAAAAAATATTAAAATATTACACAGAAAATTTCATGTCAATTCGACAAACATTTTCAAAGTAAAGTTAAAATTTACAAAAATATGTTTATAAATTTTTGCGTCAAAAAATTAAAATGTCCTTTAAAAGCTCAAAAATAAAAAAATTATGTAAATTTGAAATTACTCAATCGGAAATTGTGCAAATGGAGTTGTTCCAAAAGAACGATCCAAAAGAACGATTCAGGCGTGAAAAATGTGACAAAAGTGGAGCTCCAAATCGCACAAAAGGATTTATAGCAAAGCCAACAAAAAAAGGCATCCATCTTGTCTTAAATTAAAAAAAAAAAAGTAATTTCCATTCCCATGAAAATTATATTTTTAAACTAATTAGCAATAATTGAAAAATAAATTTAAAAATGGCCGAGCTTAAGGGGTTATACGCAGTCAGGATTTTGAAAAAATCGATTTTTTGAAATTTCATTTCCGTAATGTAAATTTTAAAAAATATTTTCAAAAATTTCATGTCAATTCGACAAATATTTTCAAAGTAAAGTTAAAATTTACAAAAATATGTTTATAAATTTTTGCGTCAAAAAATTAAAATGTCCTCTAAAAGCTCAAAAATAAAAAAATTATGTAAATTTGAAATTACTCAATCGGAAATTGTGCAAATGGAGTTGTTCCCCAAAAATCTCTCTTATTTGAATTTTTTGTTAATTAGATTTTTTTATATTTGAATGAAAACAGATTTTTCTGCGATTTTTTGGAATTACAAAAAAAAAAAAAAGGAAAAAAGCGTTGCGGGAAAAAAAGCTCGACGCAACCGATCAGACTGCATTTGTGCGTATTGAAAAAAACACCGTTACGGTTGAACGCGTTTTTATAGCAGAAAAAACGCCTGGAGCGACGACGGATCTGAACGGAGAAAAAAAAATTTCCCTCCCTCTGGACTTTTGAGCGTGTGCAAGTTCTGCTCGCGCAATCGTTAGCATCGAGTGCCTCCTGTACATTGTGTGCAGAAAACTGTACAGCCTGATTTATTTCATATATACACACGTTTATTCGTATGCAGAAAAATGTGGGGCAAAATGGACCAGCGATTCGAGAAGTTCCGATAAAACAAAAATTTGCAACCTAACTCAGTAGCTAAGTCATTTTATGGATTCGGGACTTAACCACGATATTTCAGTTGAATTCCCAAAGAACAAAAATAAAAATGAACTTAAAAAAAAAAGTTTATATCGAATTTTCTTTCATATGAACACATTGTGAATTCGGTCCATTTTGATAGTCTAAAAAAAAATTATCATTTGTAACGGGAAATGGCGATGACAATTTTTTTCTAATACTCCAAAGTCTCCTCTTTGGAATCCCGTTTGAATTTTGAGAATCGGTCGTTAACGAAGAAAGATACAAATTTTTATGTTATTTATGAGCTTCTACCCAATCCGCTGACTTTCTCGCAGACAATTTTATTCTGCATTGAAAAATCAACGAATCGATGCACCATCATGACCCTTTATTCCGTGGAGTTCGTATTTGTCCCGGTTATAAGTTAGAAGGCGAAAGAACAGTAAAAATATTGATCCATTTTCCCCCAACAGGTTCATTTTGCCCCACATTCCTCAATCTATGAATATATGTATGTATAATTGACAAGTTGGAGTCAAAAGGGCGTAACGAGTGTTTTCGAGGCCCAATTCACCTGCCTTTTGACTTTGGGACGCCGATTTCTGTATTCACAAGTGCAAACGATGCCCACGACTTGTATGGAAGCACTCAGTGCATAGTTTCAAAGCCAGAGGCTTCGTGTATTGCCCCTGAGGAATCGAGACGCCCTGTGCTAACTGTACTTGCAAACAGATGCGGAAGAGACGCTTCCGCGTGCGATATCTTCTTCTGTATAAAGAAATAGACCTATCACTGGATAAATAATTTAATTAATTAAAAAAAAAAAAAATATGCCCATTATAGACGTCATAATGCTTTTGTCATTGAATAACAATAATTTCGCCAAAAATCAAAAATTGTATAAATTTCCCCCAAAACCATTTTTTTGAAGTTTCATTCTCTCTTGCGAAATTTTTTTTTTGCCATACAAACCGCACACAATTTGAAACAGAGTCATTCCATGTTAAATCGACCAATAGTTGGAATTGACCCCTTTTATTTTCGAGGAAATTTGGTCAGAAGTTTTCTTTTATCATAAAACAAAGTTCGACCGAAGGAAAAAAATTTGAAATTTTTTTTTCGAAAGTTATGCAAAATTCAATATTTCACCAATTTTTCAAGTTTGTTTTTTAAATATCTCGAAAACTATTATAGTTACGAGAAAATCGTTTTGGGTTCGTCTCAAAGAGTATACTTGGGGCTACGAAAAAAAAATATACCGATTTTTTTTTTTAAATGATGAATTTGGAGAATTTTCAATTTTTAAAAATCGTGAAAATCAACGATCAATATTAATTTTTTTTTTATATAATACCTTGTACTGATCTTAAAAGATCCTGAAATTTTCGAAAAGGTGGTTTTTTTTTCAAAAATATGAATTCTTGAATTTTGATAAACAAAATGTTTTTTTACCTCTAAGTAAAGTTGAGCAATAGTGTAATTTTGTAATTTTAAGTAGTAAAAATTACATGATTGCTCAACTTTACTTAACTTGAAGGTGAAACAAATTTTTTTTTACCAAAATTCAAAAATTCATATTTTTGAATAAAAAAAAAGACCTTTCTAAAAATTTCAGGATTTTTTAAGATCAGTACAAGGTATTATATAAAAAAAATTGAACCAAAAATTTAACGTTGATCGTTGATTTTCATGATTCTTAGAAATTAAAAATTCTCCAAATTCATCTTTTTTCAAAAATTTTTTTCGGAATATTTTTTTTTTCGTAGCCCTAAGTATACTCTTTAAGACGAACGCAGAACGATTTTTTCGTAACTAAAATAGTTTTTTAGATATTAAAAAAAAAACTTAAAAAATTGAAAAAATGGTGACATTTTGAATTTTCGAAAACAAAATTTCAATTCTTTTCCTTTGGAAAAACTTCGTTTTATGATAAAAAAACTTCTGACTAAATTTCATTGAAATTGAAAGGGGTCGATTCCAACTATTGGTCAATTTGATATGGAATGACTCAATAGTAATAAATTTCTCAAAAATCCTCCGTGAAAATTAAAAAAATTGTCGAGAATTGAAAAATCATCAGAATCGATTAAACTGAGCAGCGTTTTGAAGCTTCGACGAACACGAAGAGAATGAGCTCAAATCAAAGTCGAGATTGAGTCTAAAAAAAAAAAGTACAACCATTTTCATGAACACATTCAATTGTATGACTTAATTGAAAAAAAAAAGTATTTGTCGTTAATTTTCCCATATTTTTCTCTTGACACAATCAACAGTTTCCTTGAAAATTCAAAATTGTTATGAATTTTCATCATAAACATTTAAAACCATTTTTCAATTTTATTTTTTATTCCACGGTCACGACTTTCCTTCCTAAATAAAGAGATCTTTATTTATGATGGAAGGAGTCCTCTTCAGCAAAGTTGAAGCACCTGACTCGAGGCAATTCAAGTGGAGGGAGGGGAGGGGGGGGGGCGAAGAAGACGCCGCGTTCTCCAAAATGGCGGCGAAAGTTTCTCACTCTTTGTCCGTCTCTCGCTGCGAACATCTGCGCCATTTTCGAAGAGTCATTGCAGAACGAAACGGACACGTAGCGTCGCGAAAGGGACAATTTTACGGGACAGGGGGGGGGGGGCAAAAGGGGGGCACCGATTTGCGGGATTTGCCACGATGACCGAAGGGAATTGCATCGCCAGCGGGACGAATGAAAAAGAGGAGGAAGAAGAATACTCAGATGACGCCGATCGCCCATTACTGGCAAAGAGAGAGAGAGAGAGAGATAGTTTATTTATATTGTTTGAGACGCCGAGGAAAATGCAAGCGAAGAATCACCACGCCAATGGCTGGCAAAAGGAAATGGGATCGAAAAATGGAGTCGAAGAAATTTTCACCAAGATGGAGGAGTGAATTTACAACCTGACTCCCGTGATCCACTTTTCCATTGATTTAATCGCGAAAGCTTTCGCGATTACCGTGCAATTATGCGGAGACTTCGATGCCGCAAAATGAGAAAAAGATAATTATAGTTTACAGTCGCATTAGTTACTCGTTTAACGACAGGCTTTCATCCAAACATAAACAAACAGTCTTTCTTGCGGTTTCTCTCTCATTATTTTGCCTTTTTTAGGAGAGTCCGTTTAAGGGGTCAGTAAGGAATTTTTTTGAATTTTTGCTTCCTCATAAAGAAAGCTTTTTTTTCGTGAAAAATTTTTTTTTCGCGATTTTTATGCCAATATGTTAAAAATATTCTAAAACATCGAGGAATAATATTTAGAACAAATGTCCGGATGTGTGTGTGTGTGTGTGTGTGTGTGTGTGTGTGTGTGGGTGTGTGTGTGTGTGTGTGTGTGTGTGTGTGTGTGTGTGTGTGTGTGTGTGTGTGTGTGTGTGTGTGTGTGTGTGTGTGTGTGTGTGTGCGTGTGTGTGCGTGTGTGTGTGAGTGAGTGTGTGTGTGTGTGTGTGTGTGTGTGTGTGTGTGTGTGTGTGTGTGTGTGTGTGTGTGTGTCCTGAGTTTCAGATGTAAATAATTAATAACTCGAAAACGCTTCGAGATATCAAACTAAAATTTGGCACACTTGTCGAGCACAAATTGTTCTTCATTATGAAAAAAATGTTGTTTTAATTACAACCTGTGTTCAGATTTTATCGACTTTTTTCGTTTTTGCAAGAATGGCGTAAACGCTCTAACCTCTGCAATTTTCAAGATATTGCACTCAAACTTTGTACAGAATTAGTATAGCTGCGTTAAGGTTGTTTGGTATTGAATTTGGTGAAAATCCATCGAGGGATTAAAATTTTATGAAATTTTGAATTTTTTGAAAAATAGCGTAAACGCTCTAACTTGTGCACTTTTTGAGATATTGTACTGAAACTTTGCACAGAGCTAATGTAGCTATCGACGTCGTTCGCTATTAAATTTGGCAAAAATCCATCGAGGGGTTAAAATTTTATGAAATTTTTAATTTTTTGAAAAATAGCATAAACGCTCTAACTTGTGCACTTTTTGAGATATTGTACTGAAACTTTGCACAGAGCTAATGTAGCTATCGACGTTGTTCGCTATTAAATTTGGCAAAAATCCATCGACGGATTAAAATTTTATGAAATTTTTAATTTTTTGAAAAATAGCATAAACGCTCTGACTTGTGCAATTTTTAAGATATTGCACTGAAACTTTACACAGAGCTAATATAGCTATCGAGGATGTTCGTTATTAAATTTGGCGAAAATCGATCGAAAGCTTCAATTTTTATCAAATTTTCAATTTTTATAAAAGAAGCGTAAACGCTATAACTTTTGAAATTTTTTTGATATTGCAATGAAATGTTGTGAAGAGCCAGTATAGCAATCAATGTTATTCGCTATCAAATTTGGCGAAAATCGATCGAATTCGCACATTGATTACTAATATTTTTCAATAGTTAACAAAGCTTCCTTTATGAGGAAGCCAAATTTGATGGCTACTGTGTGTTAAAGGAAGCTATGTGAACTATGGATAAAGATGAGGAAGCAATGTGCAAATTCCAATTTGCAGGGTTTTTTTTAATGAAACTAGTCAATTTTTTTGAATAATTATTTCTGGACTTCAGAAAGCATGTTTTTAAGAATCTTTCAGATTTTTTAGGTAACAAAATACTCTCAAATGTCGTGGATAGAAGAGGGTGAGGCACGATGGCCCCCCTCTAAAAAATGATGCAAAAAAAATGTTATCTTAAAAAATTGTTAAAAATGTTTTTATTCTTGATGGTCCATTTTACCCCTGATTTAGTGCATCGGCCAAAAAATGAATGAATACATCAAATTCATCATAATTTGAAGAAAAACAAAAATTTGCTGACCTAATTTTTTAGGGTGGTCCATTATGCCCCAGGTATCGCGAATCGGCCTAAAAATGAGTCGATACATCGAATTTATGATTTGACAAGAAACCAAAAAATTTTTTTCCAAATTTTTGAGGGGGTTTGTCATGCCCCACCCTCCCCTACAATTGTTTTATTTTCTTCACAGCTTTTGGGTCGAGTTTAAATTCACGGATAAGAATTTCGATATTTTGACGCGGAATTTTGAGTCGCCATAATGAAAAGTTGGATATTTCTAAAATTCCATCCAACCCCTAAAAAATTGGACGTTATTGAAAAAAGAAAATTCCAATGTGAAAAGTAGATTCTCAAAGAAATATTAACAAAATTAACCCCCCAAAATGTCTAGGTGAACTTTAAAAAAAAATGTTAAATATACATTTTTATATTTTTTGTGTAAGGGGAGGTTTAAGCCTCCCCCTCCGGTTTTCCGCCCTCGCGAGTGGGAGAGAGATGGAGCTAAAATTCCCAATGCAATTTTCTCAACAACCCCTTAATTCAATTTTTTTTTAAGTCGGACTGCCTGCAAACCTAAATAAAACGCAGGTGGCTCCACCCTTAGTTTTTCATTCTATTAAGGCGTTTTAGAGAAAAGTATGCTAAAAAGGATTTGAGGTTAATCCTGACTTTTTATAACCCCTGAAATATCTAACATTTTGTGTGCGCACGTGTCATCAGCAGGCAGTGGAAATGGCGGTGGAGTCGTTGGCGTTAGCGGGGGTGAAAGAACGGGTTATGGAAGCGGCGGTGGTGGAGGGGGTGGCGGCGGAGGGGGTGGAGGGCGCCCCCAGCCACGTGCGAGACGAACTCAGCGTCGCGTCACGCACTCCGAGAAACGCTATCACTCAGGTAGAATGGGGCGATTGAAGCATGATTTTTTTTTTTTTTTTTTTTTTAATTTTCACCTCGTATAGTTCCCAAAATTCCTGTCTGTCACATTTTCGCTTTCTTTTCGTTTCAATTTGTCGTTTGCCCTGCTTTTGTCTCGTTTGTGTGTGTGTGTGCATGCATTTTTTTTGACACCCTTATTTTTAAGATTCACGTAAATGATTTTCAACCATTGAAATTTTATTTTGTCAAAATTGTACTCTGAAATTGAAATTGGGAATTATTTTATGAAAAACAATGTATCGATATCGATTTTAATCATTCTTCTATCGATAAATCGATTTATTTATCGTTTTGTAAATTCATTTATCGATAAATCGATTTATTTATCGATGAATCGATTATATTTATCGATTACTAGATTCATTTGTCGATTAATCGCTTTATTTATTCATTAATCGATTAAACCATATCATTTATCGATGAACCCATTTTATTCATTGATTATCAATGAATCGCTATATTTACCGATTTATTGATTAATCGATAAACCAATTTCTTTGATCGATTTATCGATACATTGATTAATAGATTTATTTATCGATTAATCGTCTTATTTATCCATTTACTGATTAAACAAGTTCACTTATCGATTAATGGATTCATTAATTGATTTATCGATGAATCGATTTATTTAACGATTTATGATAATATATCGATTATATTTATCGATTAATAGATTCATTTGTCGATTAATCGTTTCATTTCTTCATTAATCGATAAACCAATTTCTTTGATCGATTTATCGATACATTGATTAATAGATTTATTTATCGATTAATCGCGTTATTTATCCATTTATTCATTAAACAATTTCACTTATCGATTAATGGATTCATCCATTAATTTATCGATGAATCGATTTATTTAACGATTTATCGATTAATAGATTCATTTGTCGATTAATCGCTTCATTTATTCATTAATCGATTAAACTATATCATTTATCGATGAACCAATTTTATTCATTGATTTATCAATGAATCGATTATATTTATCGATTAATAGATTCATTTGTCGATTAATCGCTTTATTTATTCATTAATCGATTAAATAATATCATTTGTCGATGATCCGATTTTATTCATTGATCTATCAATGAATCGATTATATTTATCGATTTATTGATTAGTCGATAAACCAATTTCTTTTGTCGATGAATCGATTTCATTTATCTGTAAATCGATTTCACTCATAGATGAATCGATTTCATTTATCGACAAATCGATTACATTTATCGATAAATAGATTTTACTTACTGATGAATCAATTTGATTTATCAACTTATCCATGAACCGATTTGATCGATTTATGGATGAGTCGATATTTAATTTATGAATTTATTGATTTGTGGATGAGTCGATATATACAGTGGGTCAAAAAAGTATTCGTACACTGCGTTTTTCGCCAATAACTTCATAGCTATATATGATATCGAATCCAAACCTATTTTGTTTAATACTCCATCAAGTATAGAGACAATCTGCAAATGAAGAATTTTCTCCTAGGAATAATAAAAGAATTATGCAAAAAAAACGAAAATTTTCGGGCAAAAAAAGTATTCGTACATTTACAATTGAGCTGCTAAACCTCGATACTGTCTCACGCATGGTATGAACTCTGTGTAAAATGTGAACAAATCTTTGTTCACACATTGGCTTTGACCTATTCTATGCGACAGTGGATCTTCAAGCTCTGGACAGACATGACGGCAATGAAAAGCAAAATATCAGTATCCATGCGAGATAGAGTGATTTTTCTTCGGAAACGCGGTGAAAGTTACCGAAAAATTAGTAAAGAACTAAATCTAAGTTTCACAACAGTGCAGTATATAATTAAACAATACGAAACAACAAACAGCACCGAAAATACGCCACCAACCGGTCGTCCGAGAACGAGAACGTCGGAGTATCGTTAAAGAGGCTATAAAAAAACCGTTCACAAGTGCTCGCAGTTTGGCGAATGATCTCGCGTCAACATCAAATAAGATCGTCTGTCCCCAGACTATTCGAAACGTTTTGCATTCTGCCCAAATATATGGCAGAACTGCCCGGAAAAAACCATGAATTAATAATACAATTCGGGAAAAACGTTTGGGTTTCGCAAAAACCTATAGAAATAAATCTATCGGACCCGCAGATGTTAAATTTCGATTCACCCGAGAATACGACACGTTTCCGAAATTCTATAGATTTATTTCTGCAGGTTTTTGCGAAACCTAAACGTTTTTCTCGATTTGTATGATCAATTAATGGTTTTTTCCGGGCAGTTCTGCCGTATATTTGGGCAGAATGCAAAACGTTTCGAATAGTCTGGGGACAGACGACCTTCCCTAATGTTGACGCGAGATCATTCGCTAAACTGCGAGCACTTGTGAACGGTTTTTTTGTAACCTCTTTAACAATACTCCGACGCTCTCGATCTCGGTCGATCGGTTCGTGGCGTATTTTCGGTGCTTTTTGTAGTTTCGAATTTTTTTATTATATATTGCACTGTTGTAAAACTTAGATTTAGTCCTTTACTAATTTTTCGGCAACTTTCACCGCATTTCCGAAGAAAAATCACTCTATCTCGCATGGATATTGATATTTTGCTTTTCTTTGCCGTCATGTCTGTCCAGAGCTTGAAGATCCACTATCGCATAGAATAGATCAAGGCCAATGTGTAAACAAAGACTTGTTCACATTTTACGCAGAGTTCAGACCATGCGTGAGCCAGTATCGAGGTTTAGCAGCTCAATTGTAAATGTACGAATACTTTTTTTGCCAGAAAATTTTCGTTTTTTTTTGCATAATTCTTTTATTATTCCTGGGAAAAAATTCTTCATTTGCAGATTATCTCTATACTTGATGGAGTATTAAACGAAATAGGTTTGGATTCGATATCATGTATACCTATGAAGTTATTGCCAAAAAACGCGGTGTACGAATACTTTTTTGACCCACTGTAATTGATGAATTTGTCCATTTATTATTGTTGGAGTGAACTTTTTTTTTCAACATTTTTTTCAAAAATTTACAAGCAAATTTTTAAAAAAATCAAAAAATTCGAAATTTTTTAATTAATTCGCGATTAAAGCGAATTATATAAATTTCAATGGAATGACGTGAATTTTAATCGTAGTTTTCACACCGATGTTTACAGCACGAAACTGCGTCGCACTTGCTTCATCGTAATTTGCATGTTAGTGAAGTTTTTCCGGGGCGTGTTTCTGCTTGTCGTGAATTATAAATCAACAATCCACATCATCGGTAACGAGCACACGTGACGATCTCACGAGATATATCTCGATTTCCCGGTTTTTCTTCGTTATTCCTTCCTCCTCGCGTTGCCTTCTCGCTCGAGCGAGACCAAAGTCAGTGTGAAAAAACGCGAAAACTCGTTCCGCTCGATCGCCATCGTAAAAATCGATCGTGATCTATATAATTTCACGTGCATATGATATAAAATTATTATGCAAGATTTATTGTACGATGTCAATTTTTTCTATCTTCACCTTGGCCCTGAAAATAGATAATGTCAGCGCTTGGAATTGCTTCCGGAATTTTGCGATGTGGAAAAGAAAATGCGAGGGAAAAGTTAATATCGCAAAACCGTTACTCGTTTTATCGTCTCTCATAGGGGAATTTTTTTTTTGCCTCCGGGGTGCAAATGTCTTACATATTCTAAACGTCAGTCACCTGCAGCTAAAGATTATTACTACATTATTATTATTATTATTATTATTATTATTATTATTATTATTATTATTATTATTATTAATGTATTTTATGCATAAACGAGTCGAGTGGAATTTCTGGCGTCTCACGTTCGTTGTATTACGACGTTTGAAACGATGTAACGAGCAGTGAGATGAAAAACCATCGTATATGGTTGTAATGGGCATTCTTACCGCTGCAGCATCGGTTATGTTTACCGTTATCTAATAATACCAGAGAGAGTGCTCATTTAAGGTAATCTGGTCTAGAGACACACATTTTGAGCATTTTTTCGAGCTCGATAAAAAAAAATGACCATTCCTTTCTTTTACAAAATATTTATTAATATTTTGACAGTAAACAAAAAAAAAGTTCGAGAAACGATAATTAATAAGCTAGTAAAGTTGGGGTTAAAGAAAAGGGGTTTGTTGAGGTATTCTATATTTTTGGGTGGAAGAATTGTTCCTTAATTATTTTCGATTTTTCTGTTACAGCGTTTTGGAGGTTTTTTTTTAGAGTTCGGATATGGAAAAATATAGTGGGAAAAAAAAATTTGACCAGGATAAAGGCTTTTTTTCTTATCTCCTTGATGACGAAATTCTTGTTTCTAATTCTGTCAATCTTGTAAAGTCGATTTTTTGCTGAGAAATTTTTTTTTTAAATTAGGTGATTGAATAAAATTAATAGCAAAATCAGAGTATTGTTTTCCGACATTTGAAAGTCATTAAAATTGAAAAATTCTTCAATTTTTTCTCAGCAAAAAATCGACTTTACAAGATTAACAGAATTACAAACAAAAATTTTGCCATCGAGCAGATAAAAAAATCCTGGTCGAGTTTTTTTTCCCCCCATTTTTTCCATATATAAACTCTAAAAAAACAAATCCTCCAAAACGTTGTAACAAGAGAATCTAAAATAATTCAATAACAATTTTTTCACCCAAAAATATAAAATACCTCAGCAAAACCCCTTTTTAGCTCCAACTTTACCAGCCTATAACTTATTTAATTTTTTTTTTTTTAATTTCGTAATTCTACGTTTTCGATTCATTAAATATTATTCAGTAATTTTGGCACCATAATTACGGTAACTTTTCGTTAAATAAAAAAATGGTTTAGAAAAATCCAATTTACGAGACTAATAAAATTTTGATGAAAGTTTAATTTAAAAAAAAAACTATAAATTCACCTCAGATTATTTTTTTTCTTCCTCGAGAAAAACTTCGAGATATGTTCAATTTAAAAAAAATGCAGTACTTCCAAAACGGTTGAATACAAAAATCCAAAATAATTCACACAATTGTAACGAGTACCACAAATGGACAATTTCAATTTAAAAAAAAAGTCCCCAAAAAGTGATTTCAATCTTGGCAACTTTTTAAACCTCATTCCTGATTCTGTCGCAAAATAAAAAAAATAACCAAAATGAATAGAAAAAACTATAAGCTTGAAAAAAAAATTTCACCATTGGCAAATGAACCCCGCTCAATTAAAAGAATCAAGCTACTATTAATTATAATCAATAGTCTTGATTGTCTCCACTAAAAAAAAAAAAAAAGTGTGATAATACGTAAAAGTAGAGCACACAGAGGGGCTAAGCATTTTTTATTGCACTCCGTGCGTAAGCCGACCACTTCTCGCACGCTTCGCTTCGCTGCGCGTGCGAGAAGCGGGCACTTTACGCACTCGTGCGATAAAATTTTATACGATACTCGTGCGAGAAAAAGTTTCATCGCACTCGTATCGTAATGTACTATTGTCTAATTTTTTTTTTTTTTATTCAATTTTTTTATAGAAGGGGAGGATTGAACAAACGATGTCGATATCCTTTGTCAGTCGATCGTGAGAAACCTCACAATTTTCACAGACCCCATTATGGAGGAGGGTGGGTTTGATTTTTTTTTTTCGGGATGAGAAGAAAAAAAGAAGGGAAGAATATATGGTCGTGAGAATATGTCTGGCAGCGTCGGGCCACTCGGCGAATTAATTGCAATGGAGGTGTGACGTTAATTAAGCCCGGATATCTCCCTTGTTTGTCGAGGGGTGAAACTTGGGTGGAGGAGAATGACGGAGGGGGTTGAAAGACCGAGAAACGTCGGGATAGACACGATTTTGGCACTGTAGAATTTTTAGCTGTTTTTAGCGGTGATTGGTGGCTGCTAATTGTACGACGGTGATGGTTTTTTTTTTTTTATAGTTTTCTAAATAATAGAGTATAAATTTTGACTGCTAGAGATAAATAGGAAAACCATTATTTTGAGCCATTTTTTTCCTATACGAAAATTCATTAGTTTCAACGAATAAATTATGTTACTCGAATTTAAGGTTTTGAAATATTTCATTTTGTTATGACAATGAGAGAAATTGTTTGAATAAAATAAATTGTAATTGGTGATTGATAGATCAGAAAAAGATAATTTTTGGCATTGATGTTGATTCGAAATGTTTTTAATAAGTTCAGAATATGTTCAAACATATTTAAATATATTTAAAACTTAATATGAGGCATTCCATGCGGTTTCGAACGGTCAAAAAGTTGTCGATTCTCAAAAAAATTGAAATTTTGTCAAATTATTTAATTATATGAAAAGGAGTAGTGTAAATTTTTTCAAAATTTTTGGATCCCATTTTTTTTAAGTTTTTCAAATTTCAAAATTTTCTAAGTACCGTCATATCTTGAAAGCATAAGATCAAATAGCAGAATGTTTCAGGCGAAAAAGTTGCAGTTTTACATAGACTTTGTGAAATTTTTTTTTTTTTTTAATTTTTTGAGTTTAATAAATGACCATTTTCATAAAAAATATACGAAAATAATTTTTTTCGGTCGGTACGTCAGTTTCGATTTATCTTAAAAAATTTCAGAAAATACTCTGAAGTGTGCACAATACACACGTATTTTTTTTTAGATGGCTCGATTAGTTCCCAAGCTAACTTTGTTTTAATAATTTTTTTTTGTTTTTTTTAGAAAAATCAATTATTATGGGAAATCATACTCTCCCAAATTGTTTCTCTCAAATTTTTAGATAAAAGAACATCTATAATAATAATATTAATGTTTTGGAGCTTATTGGATCTTATTGGAAAAAGAAAAAAAATCATAATAATAAAACAAGCCATAGCTTTGGAACAACTAATCGAGCCATCTAAAAAAAAATACGTGTCTATAGTACACACTTCAGAGTATTTTCTGGAATTTTTTGAGATAAATCGAAACTGACATACCGACGGAAAAAAATTATTTTCGTATATTTTTGGCGAAAATGGTAATTTTTTAAACTCGAAAATTTCGAAAAAAATTGTCTTACAAAGTTTATGTAAAACTGCAACTCTTGTGTCTGAAACATTTTCCTGTTTAATCGTATGCTTTCAAGATAAACGGTACTTGGAAAATTTTGAAATTTTGAAAAACTCGAAAAAATGTAATCCAAAAATTTTGAAAAAATTTACAATTCTCTTTTTCATATAATTAAATAATTTGACAAAATTACAATTTTGTTGAGAGTGGACAACTTTTTGATTGTTCGAAACCGCATGGAATGCCTCGTATATTAAAGTATATTTTTAATATTCAAATATTGAAATATATTTTAATATATTCAAAAAGTTTCAAATATATTTTAATATTTTTGAATATATTCAAAATACATTAAAAATATTTCCAATCAATATCAATTTCAAAAATCAAACTTCTCTTCATTCCTCAATTACCAATTACAAATTATTTTCATTTTAAAATAAGTTGTGATCAGCAATTGATGAAGAAAAAAAAATTGCTTTTGAAATTGATGTTGATTGAAAATATTTTTAATATATTTTAAATATAACAAAAATATTGATTGAAATTATTATTGAATTGAAAATTGTTGATTGAATTTTTTTTTAAATGTATTAAAAATATATTAAAATATTTTCAATCGATTTCAATGTAAAAAACAGAAGATTTATTTACTCATCAATTACAATAAATTGATCAATTCAATATTCAAAAATTATGATTTAAATGTTTGGAATATATTCAAAATATATTTTGGATATATTTGCGAAAAAAAAGTAATTTCCATATGTCTAATTATTTCTTCACTATATTTGGACGGTTATTTGCAATTTTTCAATGCAAACAAAAAATTCACATGGAAAATAACGAAACTGTAGATGCAGGGGAAAAAATGGCTCACAAAATTGTTAGCAGTAGATTTTAAAAAAAATCATTTTTCCTCGCGAATCCTTGGTAGTGAGAAAGAGAGCTATCGTGTCTATGTGCCGTTTTTTTTTGTTGTTGTTGTTGCTGTTGCATGAAGGAGGTCGGCTAGTACCCGCTGGTATCGCCAGTCCTCCGGGTTCCGGCGGATCGACCGGAAATTCGGCGGTGAATTCGAATTCGGCCGCCGCGAGACGCGGAAATCGTCGACTAACGCGCAATGAGAGCCGCTATCATTCCGGTGAGTATGAGAATAATAGCGCGGAAATTGAAAAAAAAAAATTAATTGATCGGGCACGAGCACAAAAATTCACTTAAAAAAAATCTCCCCAAGAAAAAAAAACAAAAAATCAAAATCGAGAAATTACAATTAAAGAAATTTTCATATTACAAAAAAATGTTTAATCCGACAAATTTAACACTTAAAAAACATTTTTTACCGATAGCTGATTGAAAATTGTTTGAAAAATATTTTTCAAACCATTTACAAATTTTAAATGAGATTGCAAGAATTTTTTTACCCCACGGAAATTAAAAGCAAGATTGTAAATCGCTAAAAAATAATTTCCAATTATTGCCCCGTTACATCTTCATTATTCTCTCACTTTCGAAAAAAATATATGTGGGGCATTCCATCCCAAATCGGACAGTTTGAAAAACTTCTTTTTTATGTCGTCAAATTTTTTATATTTTTTAGTATCCATCAAAAGACCCTTGCTGGTAAATTTTGAGATTTTTTTGATTACTCGTTCAAAAGACCAAACACCGCTCTTTTTTCGGTATTTTGGTCATAACTTCTTTAATAATGGTCCAGATTAAGAGTTTTTTTTTTTTAATTTTTGTTTTTTATGGCATCTTCAGAAAAAAATACAACAAAAACATTCGACGTGTTTTTAAATGAGTTTTTTGAGTTTTTCATCATTTAGAATTTATTTTGACACTTTTTTATAAAACTTTTTTAATTAAAAAAAAAAATTAGTTTTCAAAAATCGAAAAAAATAGTAGTTATAGAAATCTCACGATCGGACTAGTCTTAAAAGTTGTCGAATAGATAGATGTTTAAAACAAAAAATTTAAAAAAAATCAAAATATACACTCACTTTCAAAAACGCGATTTAAAGTTTAAAAATAAAAAAACTCATTCAAAAACACGTCGAATATTTTTGTTGTATTTTTTTCTAAAAAGACCATTAAAAAAAAAAAAATGTTAACTTTTAATTTGTACCATTATTAAAGAACTTACGACCCCAATACCGAAAAAAGAGTTTTTTTTGTAAATTTAATATCTTTCGAGCGGATAATAAAAAAAAACTCAAAATTTACCAGCAAGGGTCTTTTGATGGGTACTAAAAAATATAAAAAATTGGAGGAAGAAAAAAGTTTTTCAAACTGTCCGATTTGGCATGGAACTCCCCATATATATGTATCTACGGTACTTTGAATCCTCTTCGTAAATCTGTTGCTCAACGAGTCAGCAGAAAATTTCATCGTTGAAGACAAACAGCAGCCACCGGTCGATCGAGGATTACCTTTTACTTCTTTTAGTTTTTCTTTTTTTTTTCGATCCTTCCGCGAGATCCGTACGGAAAGTTTAGCACCGAGCAGAATACGCAAGTTTAATAAGTAGACACAGATGGAAAGGATATACCGTTCGTCTCTCAAGCAATTCAAATTGCAATCAAGTTTCTCCGAGTCTGCGAAAAAAAAAAATCTCCACGAGAGGCTCCGTTGAATTTTTGAAAATAAACCCCCGAAAACACAATCGCATGAATTTCTTTGGAATCCTCTCAGTGTCGCAGTGTTGAAAAAAAAATCTGTATATGCATCAGCCGAATACAAATATGTTGTAAATAATTTTTTAAATGCATGTTGTAATTTTTTCGTTTTTTGCGTTTTTCTCATGCAGATGAAAATAATGTCATCTGCAAAATCTACGAAAACTTCAGATTCTTGGGATTTTTTTAGATCATTGTCATAGTGAAAATAATTATGTTGTAAAATAATAACTATGCGGGGTAGACCTATTTTTGAATATTAATTATTTTGTAACCTAATCGACCATGAATGAACCTTTGAATCAAGAATTAGATCCATGCAAACGAAATGGTAATCCTTTCCCTTTCATTCCTTCAATATTAACTGCAATTTTTTTCTCTTTTTTTTCTGAGATTCAACATTAATTATTTTACTCCTCAATCAATTTTAAGAAAACAGGAATAAATTTCACGCAATCCTTCAATCATCGTCATGTTTTTTTTTCTAGAATTCAGACTTCAATATTAAATATTTTTTTCCTTAATCAACCCCAAATTGACCTTCAAAAATCAGTTACAAATTCTGTGCACTCAAAATAGCAATTTTTTTGCAATCAATTTGGCATTCATCTCTTCTTCATTCCTTTAATCCTACCCGAAATGTATTTTTACTCTGTTTATTTTTTCTTCTAAAATTCCAATATACTTCAATATTTCTGATTTAATTGTCTGATCAACCCAGGATTAACCTTCAAAGCTCCTTAACCACTTCTGTGCACTGAAAATGTCAATTTCCGGCCATCAAATTGGGATTCCTGTCTTCATCATTCTTTAAATCCTACCCAAAATGTATTTTTTTCCCAAAATTCCAATATCATACTTCAACATTACTGATGCCATTCCCTAATCAACCCAGAATTAACCTCCAAAACTCCATAACCACTTCATTCCTTTAATCCTACCCAAAATGTATTTTTTCTTCTAAAATTCCAATATCTTACTTCAATATTACTGATGCCATTCCCTAATCGACTCAGAATTAATCTCTAAAACTCTATAACCACTTCATTCCTTTAATCCTACCCAAAATGTATTTTTTCTTCTAAAATTCCAACATCGTACTTCAATTTTACTGATTCCATTCCTCCATCAACCCAGAATTAACCTCTAAAACTCCATAACCACTTCATTCCTTTAATCCTACCCAAAATGTATTTTTTCTTCTAAAATTCCAAAATCGTACTTCAATTTTACTGATTCCATTCCCCAATCAACCCAGAATTAACCTTCAAAACTCCACAACCAATTCTGTGCACTGAAAATGTTAATTTCAGACAATCAAATTGGCATTCCTGTCTTCTTCATTCCTTAAATCCTACCGAAAATGTATTTTTTCTTCCACAATTCCAATATCATACTTCAATATTACTGATACCATTCCCTAATCAACTCAGAATTAACCCCTAAAACTCTATAACCACTTCAGTCCTTTAATCCTACCCAAAATGTATTTTCTGTTCTAAAATTCCAATATCATACTTCAATATTACTGATGTCATGCCCTAATCAACTCAGAACTAACCTCGAAAACTCCATAACCACTTCATTCCTTTAATCCTACCCAAAATGTATTTTTTCTTCTAAAATTCCAACATCGTACTTCAATTTTACTGATTCCATTCCTCCATCAACCCAGAATTAACCTCTAAAACTCCATAACCACTTCATTCCTTTAATCCTACCCAAAATGTATTTTTTCTTCCAAAATTCCAAAATCGTACTTCAATTTTACTGATTCCATTTCCCAATCAACCCAGAATTAACCTTCAAAACTCCAAAACCACTTCGGTGCACTGAAAGTGTTAATTTCAGACAATCAAATTGGCATTCCTGTCTTCATCATTCCTTAAATCCTACCCAAAGTGTATTTTTTCTTCCAAAGTTCCAATATCATACTTCAATATTACTGATGCCATTCCCTAATCAACTCAGAATTAACTTCTAAAACTCCATAACCACTTCATTCCTTTAATCCTACTCAAAATGTATTTTTTCTTCTAAAATTTCAACATCGAACTTTAATTTTACTGATTTCATTCTCCAATCAACCCAGAGTTAACCTTCAAAACTCCACAACCACTTCTGTGCACTGAAAATGTCAATTTCAGCCAATCAAATTGGCATTCCTCTCTGCTACATTCCTTTGATCCTACCCAAAATGTATTTTTTCTTTTTTTACGTTTTCATCTAAAATGCCACTTGGATGTTTCAACACTGATGATATTTTGTTGTTTTGCAAACAGAGGTTCGCCAGGAGGCGGTACAGCAGGCCCTCGCAGCGATGCAAGGTCGTCCGAAGCCATCTTTGCCGATGCCATCAAAGCGTACCTCCGTAATGGCGCGTTCGCCGGATCGTGATCGCCGCGACAGCGGGGAATCGTCGAGCGACGAGGACAGCGTCGTCACGGAGGAGAGCCCTGGTGCCGGTGGTCCGACCGGGACGGGCCTGTCGGACACGAGTAGCACGGGCTCGGCGCGCGACACGCCACCACCGCCGAGGCCACCGGCACGACGACCGCCGGCAGACATAACCGACATCGCCGAGTACGCGCCCCACGCTTATTGCAACATACAACCGCCGGACGTGACGCACACGACGACGCAGTCGCGGAGACCCGGTGCCGATCGTGTCAACCGTTATCACGTCGTCGAGGAAAACAATACCGGCACGACCGGACGATGGAAAGTGTCGGCGAAGATTCAGCAGCTTCTAAATACCCTCAAGAGACCGAAGAGACGACCGCTGCCGGAATTTTACGAGGACGACGATATCGAACTCGAAATCGCCGCCAATCCGAAGGATCCGAACGCACCCAAACCTGAGGGTAGCTCGATGACCTCGGCCATTGGCGAAGTACTCAATGTTCCATCCGGCTTGCCAAGATCTCTGGAAGCTGCGATCCAGAGGTAGAATTTTTTTTGTATCGTGACATTTTTTGGTAGTGCTGATAGAGTTGTAAGTAATGCATTATTTTGGCAATGCGTTGATGTATTCATTACCCATTACATTGCATAATGTGAAATTGACAAGTGTACCATTACAAAATCCAAGAGTAATGTGTAATGGATGCATGTGCCATATCCAGACTTGTGAAAATAGTAATGTAAAAGTAATGCATGACCCATTACTTTAAACATGTAAAAGTAATGCATCACCCATTTCCTTAAACGAAGTGTATTGGACAAGTTTTCCATTACAAACTACAAAAGTAATGTGTAATGGATGCATGTGCCATTACAAATCAAAGAGGTAATGTGTAATGGATGCATGTGCCATATCCAGACTTGTGACAATAGTAATGTAAAAGTAATGCATGACCCATTACTTTAAACATGTAAAAGTAATGCATCACCCATTTCCTTAAACGAAGTGTATTGGACAAGTTTTTTATTACAAATTACAAAAGTAATGTGTAATGTATGCATGTTCCATTACAAATAAAAAAGTAATGTGTAATGGATGCATGTCCCATTACAAATAAAAAAAAAGTAATGTGTAATGGATGCATGTGCCATTACAAATAAAAAAAAGTAATGTGTAATGGACGCATGTTCCATTACAAGTAAAAACGTAAGGTGTAATGTATGCGCGTTCCATTACAAATTACAATTTAAAAAAAAAGTAATTTGCAGTGGAGAATATTCCATTACAAATAGAAAAATTGTCGTGCTCGTTTTACAAACTTGCACAT
This sequence comes from Alloplasta piceator, assembly GCA_946863875.1. Classification (NCBI taxonomy): domain Eukaryota; kingdom Metazoa; phylum Arthropoda; class Insecta; order Hymenoptera; family Ichneumonidae; genus Alloplasta; species Alloplasta piceator. Next base: position 75,673,492 of record OX333071.1, read on the forward strand.
TGCTGTCTCATTATGTTATTTTGTTCACTGAAAGTTCATCCACAATTATTACAAATGATCCATAAAGTTAAAAAAAAAGACCATGCACATTATTTAGGGATTCAATAAAGCGACAAATTTTGTATCAGTAACTCGTATTTTTTATTAGATGCATGCATCCATTACACATTACCTTTTTTATTTGTAATGGGACATGCATCCATTACACATTACTTTTTTTATTTGTAATGGCATATGCATCCATTACACATTACTTTTTTATTTGTAATGGCACATGCATCCATTACACATTACTTTTTTATTTGTAGTGGAAGACGCATCCATTACACATTACTTTTGTTATTTGTGATAGTACACTTACCCATTTCACATTATGCACTGTAATGGGTAATAAATACAGTAATGCATTATTTACAACTCTGGCCATATCTGATATCCGATCTGATATCTCATATCTGATCAGCATCCAGAGTTGCGAAAATAATAATGTAAAAGTTATGCATTACCCATTACTTTAAACAATGTGTATTGGATAAGTTTTCCGTTACAAATTCCAAAAGTAACGTGTAATGAATGAATGTTCCATTACAAATAAAAAAAAAGTAATGTGTGATGGATGCATGTGCCATTACAAATAAAAAAAGCAATGTGTAATGCATGTATCAATGTGTGTATCAATGGTCAAACAGAAAAGTATCTTTTTTCGTAAAAGCCCGATATGTCAGCGAAAAATAGTCGCAGCGAGATCTCAAAAAGAGCAAATTGAAGCTAAATAAACAAGCTATCCGGTCCATGTAATGGTTTAACTGGAAGAATATTTTCCCAAAAATTACAGCCAAAAAAAAAGTGATGCAAATTTGCCAATTTTTTTTTTCCTGGTATTTCTCGGAATGGCGTGAAACCTGTAGCTCCGAAAAAATGTTTGCTAAAAGATCTGAAAACTAAAAACTTCAAGCTTCAAAATGCTTTTTTTTAGACCCCGATACGCCCATTTTCCACTGAGATACAGCAACGTTAAAAAACACTAAAAGATTGGGAAAATTTTTTGATCCTTCAATTTTTTCCACTAGTGTATATTTCTTTACTACAAATAAACTCAGTTTTCTCGGTAATGGCGTCAAAGTAGAACTTTCAGGAAATCAGATTTCCCGAGAGAAATATATGAATGCTTCTTTTTATTTTATTTTAAAATTACTTTTTTTTTCTAGGTACGGTTCGGCAACGTACAAAGCACCAGCGGCAACGGTACTCGATCCAAATGGCAAGCTATGCGTGACGCTCACTTACGGAAAATTATTGTCACGCTCTCACAAGATAGCGTACACATTGTTGAACAAGGCTCTGAGTCGTAACGTGGGTGACGTTTGTCTGAAACCCGGCGACCGAATAGCCCTCGTTTATCCGAACAACGATCCGATAAGCTTCATGTGCGCGTTTTACGGTTGTCTTCAGGCCGGTATCGTACCGGTACCGATCGAGGTGCCGTTGACGCGTCGCGACGCCGGTTCACAGCAAATAGGCTTTCTACTCGGCAGCTGCGGAATCCAGGTGGCTCTTACGAGCGAGGCGTGCCTCAAGGGTTTGCCGAAAACCGCCGCCGGCGAAGTCGTAGCGTTCAAGGTGCAATTTTTTTTCTCCTCAAGGTCAAATATACCTTCAACTAGGAAAAAAAAACTAAATACCTGTAAAAAAAATCATTGCTACGCGTATGGGAAACAAAAAGAATTCTGGTAATGGCTGCATTTTTCAGGTTATTTCCTAAAAATTCAAAAAATTAATTGAAGATCACGAATACAAAGTTCTGACAAGTTTCCGGGCAAAACTTCAAAAAAGGTTTGGAACGTTTTTTTATGTCATCTCGCCGGAAGGCCAAACTATTAATTTAACAAATGACATTTTAAAGGGGAAGAATTCGACTTCATTTCCTGTTTTTTAAATTATTTTTACATGTTTTTAGATTTGGATTCTATTTTGAAAACAACTGTTTTTCGCTTTTTTCTCCCTCTCTTCAGGTGCAAGCACCTTCTGGAGGAATTTTTTTAAATACATTTTTGCGATTGGATTCATAAAGAGGAAAGTTTGACCTTCAATTTCCTTTTGTTTTGAACTTTAAACGATTTTTTTTTCCAAAATTATTCTGTTTTTTGTGAAAAAAGAGGAAATTTGAAAAATCCTGTATAACACGAAAACAAAGAGGATTCATAAAAAATTTCAAGATAGCGAAAAGTTGCGTCTGTTTTCGTTGAGTTCGGAGGAATTTTTCCAAATTTTTATTTCCAACATTTTTTTTGCCGGCCGAAAATAGGAGACAAAAATTTGCGAAGAAAATTCTAATGTGTTGAAAATGGTAAAATAAAGTATTTTCCTCTCTTGAAATTTTATCAATAATCCCATATTTCTTGAAGTATGGTAGGTGAATGATCTGAGCTCCTGGCTAGAAAATAATAGAAAAAAATGTTGGAAAAAAAATCTAAAAAAATTTCTCTGAGCTCATCGAAAACGGACCTAACTTTGTGCTTTCTTGAAGTTTTCCATGAATCCTCTTTGTTTTCGTCTTTTACGGAATTTTTCAAATTTCTCTTTTTTTCACAAAAAACAAAATAACTTTGGAAAAAAAAAATCGCTCAAAGTTTTTCAAAAAAGGAAATTGAAGCTCAAACTTTCCCTTTTGAGGATCCAATCGTAAAAATGTATTTAAAAAAATTCCACCTGAAGAGGAGGAAAAAAGCGAAAAACAGTCGTTTTCAAAATAAAGTCCAAATCTAAAAACTAATTGTAAAGATAATTTAAAAAATAGAAAATGCAGCTAAATTATTCCCTTTTAAAATGTAGTTTGTTAAATTAGTTTACGTTGACTCCGGCGAAATTGCATAAAAAAACGTTCCAGACCGTTTTTGAAGTTTTGTCCGAAAACTTTTCGCCGGTAGTGTATATAAAAAATATACCTTGCTTTCTCAAGAAGTTTTTTTTCATGAAATAAACGGAGAGGATAAGGATGAAATAGATATTGTCGAAAAAGACTATATAGAAAATTTGCAAATTAATTTTTTTTTATCAGACTTTGTATGATAAGCAAAATTAAAAATAGTCACTCGCTAGGAGAGCTAGATTTTTTAATAGAGAAAAAAACGATGAAAAAAGAATGTGCCGATTTTGATTCACACAATTTTTTCGAAAATTCCACGGTTCTGCGTTTTTTCATCTGCCAAGCTAAATTTTATTACCCTAACAGATTATTATGGAATATTGATCGTTATTAATTTTCAAGATAAGTACTCAAGGCATTCCAAACAGAAAATGTAAATAATAAAATCAAAATATCAGAACTTTTCTACTTCCAGCTTTTTCCCCGCGGAAGCCACAATTAAGAAAATGACCTACTCAGATAACAAGCTTTGTCAATTAAAAAAATGTTGGAGAATCTCCCAAATTCGCGATTTTCTGCACTTTTTGTCTATCCAACTAAATTTTTCCATCTTAATCCACTATCGTGAGATATTCGTTTTTTTAATGTCCCAAAAAAGCATTCATGACGTCGCAAAAACAAAAAAAGAACATTTGATTAAAAATATCAGATCTTTTGCACTTTTCATTTTTCCTCTGCACTCTTTTGCCCCGAGAGAGCCACAATTAATAATATTCAGCTTTGTAAGTTTAAAAGAAAACGACGAGAATCTGCAAATTCCAATTTCGCAGGGTTGGCCAAAACTGCACTGGTTCGTGACGGAGCATCTCGGAAAAACGCCGAAGGATTGGTCGCCACCGACGAGATTAACGGACGATACGCCGGCTTACACGGAATACACGACAGACAAGGATGGCTCGGTTATGGGTGTAACGGTCACGAGATCGGCGATGCTTTCGCACTGTCGTGGCTTGACGATGGCCTGCGGTTACACAGAGGGCGAAAATGCCGTTTGCGTTTTGGACTTCAAGCGAGAAGTTGGTCTCTGGCACAGCACACTGACGAGCGTTTTGAACGGTATGCACGTGATATTCATACCGTACGCGCTGATGAAAGTGAATCCGGCAAGTTGGATGCAAATGATAACGAAGCACAGGGCAAGCGTCGCGGTCGTCAAATCGAGAGATTTGCATTGGGGATTGTTGGCGACGAAGGATCACAAGGACATTTCGTTGTCGTCGTTGAGATTGTTGCTCGTCGCCGATGGCGCTAATCCGTGGTCATTGTCGTCGTGCGATCAATTTTTATCGGTATTTCAATCGAAGGGTCTGCGTCCCGACGCCGTTTGTCCTTGCGCATCGTCCAGCGAGGCGCTGACCGTTTCCGTGAGAAGACCCGGACGCGCCGGTGTCAACGCCACCGGTCGTGGTGTACTTTCCATGTCAGGATTGAGCTACGGCGTTGTCAGAGTCGATCAGGAAAATTCGTTGACCTCGCTCACGCTGCAGGATTGCGGACAAGTCATGCCCGGAAGTGAGTATTTTCTTTTCTTGAGATGGGTTCGATAATTGAATTTCGCGTCCTTTCCTTGTTGTGCCAAAATGTCGAGAAATCATATTTAGAAAAAAATGTCCGGATTGCGTGTATATGAGTATGTATTAGGGTGGTCCTTATTTTGGGCTCAAATTTTTTATCAGGAACCCCCCAAATCGACGCCAAATAATTCAGAAACAATACCCTAATTTTTTCCGATTTTTATCCAGAGGGTTTCCCCATTTGAAATACACCTGTTTCGGGCCATATTCTCAGGATATATTTTATTCTGTAATAATTTTTAAAAAAATCTGTATCTGCAAGATTTTAGTGTTCGTTGGTGTTACTATTTGAGGAAAAATTCACATTATCATACGTGTCGATCTAGGTGAATTGCAATTCGTCTAAAATTCTAATGCGGATCAATCCAGACGAATTGCAATTCGTCTAAATTGACCCGTATGATAATGCAAATTTTTCCGCAAATAGTAGCACCAATGAACACTAAAATTTTGCAGTTACATGTTTTTTTAAAGATTATTACACTTCGAATAAAATATATCCTGAGAATATGGCCGAAACACGTGTATTTCGAATAGGGAAATCTACCCTTTTTCGGGAGGGGTTCGAGTCTGGATAAAAATCTGAAAAAATTAGGGTATTGTTTTTGAATTATTTTGAGTCGATTTGGGGGGCGTCCGATTAAAAATTCATCCGAGCTCTAAATAAGGACCACCCTAGTATGTATGTATCCTGAGTTTCAGAGGTAAATAATTAATAACTCGAGAACGTTTTGAGGTATCGAGCTGAAATTTGGCACACTTGTCGAGCACGATTTGTCCTTCATTATGAAATTTTTTTGTTTTAATTCTAACGGTTATTCAAATTTTATCGACTGTTTTCGTTTTTGCAAAAATGACGTAAACGCTCTCACTTATGCAATTTTCAAGATATTACACTGAAACTTTGTACAGAATTAGTATAGCTATTACGGTTGTTGTTAAAGTTGGCAAAAATTGATCGAAGAATTAAAATTCTATGAAATTTTGAATTTTTTGAAAAATAGCGTAATCCTCTAACTTTTGCAATTTTTAAGATCCACTAAAACTTTGTGCAGAGTTAGACAGAGTTAGTATAACTATCAATGTTATTCGCTGTTAAATTTGGCGAACATCTATCGAGGGATTCAAATTTTATGAAATTTTTAATTTTTTGAAAAATAGTGTAAACGCTCTAGCTTATGCGATTTTCAAGATATTGTATTGAAACTTTGTACAGAACTAGTATAGCTACCAAGCCTATTCGCTATTGAATGTGGCATCGAGGGATTACAATTTTATGAAATTTTTAATTTTTCAAAAAATAGTGTAAACGCTCTACCTTGTGCAGTTTTTAATATATTGCATTGAAACTTTGTACAGAGCTAATATAGCTAGCAAGGTTGTTCGTTATTAAATTTGGCAAAAATCGAATGATTAAAACTTCATCAAATGCTGATTTTTTTGAAAAATACTTTAAATACTCTAAATTCGGCTATTTTAGAGATATTGTACTGAAATTTTGTACACATTCGAAATAGTGATCAAGGTTATTTGCTACTGAATTTGCAAGAAGCAAATTTAAAAGAATTCGGCAAATTTGCCCATTGACTACTCATGTTTTTCGATAGTTAACAAAGCTTCTTTTATGAGGAAGCCAAATTTGATCCCTATACTTTGTGATAAACGAAGCTATGTGAACTATGGATAAACATACGGTGCATGGTGTTTCGATATCAATTTCCCATTAATAATTTCAAGAACTGATTATTCTTCATTGAATTATTAAAAAGATTATACCAGCTAATTCAATTATTAATTCGAGTTTAATTTTTTCCCATCTCGATTAAAGTTCGAAGATTTTTATCATCATGCAAATTTGATTAAAGAAATGCGGATTTTGATTTTGTTGTACTTTTTCCAGGTATCGTGGTAGTCGTGAAAATGGAAGGTCAGCCTTTCATTTGCAAGACCGACGAGGTCGGTGAGATATGCGTGCACAGTTCGGCGACGGGTACCCAATATTGGGGTCTTCAGGGTTTGACGAACAACACGTTCAAAGTATCGCCACTTCAGGCCGATGGAACGCCAACGGGTGACGTCGAATACGCGCGTTCCGGTCTTCTCGGATTTCTGGGACCGGGCGGTCTCGTTTTCGTATGCGGCTCCCGCGACGGTCTCATGACCGTAACTGGCAGAAAGCACAATGCCGACGACATCATCGCGACTGTTCTCGCGGTTGAGCCCATGAAGTTCATATATCGCGGTAGAATAGCTGTTTTCAGTGTTCGGGTCTTACGAGACGAGAGAATATGCGTTGTGGCTGAACAGAGACCAGACTGTAGCGAAGAAGAGGTATTTTTTCACCAAATAATGTAACGATAGATTTAGTTTTTGTTTTTTTTTTGTATTATATTCCATTTTTTTCGCCACCATTTGGTATGAACTATTAGGGCGATTTTTTTTCGACTGATTTTTTTTTCTCACTCCCCACCTGAAATTTCGTTGGATATGTCTGGAAAGAAATTCCCTGAAAGTTAGAGCCCTTAATATTAATATTAAGTACTTTCCTTTGGTATGAAAAGATTTTCCATCTAAAATACATGTAAATGAAAAATACACGTAAATGATCTTCAAAAGTGTCCTGAACAGCGTAAGTGTAACTTACACTGGTGAGCAGAGTTGTAAATAATGCATTACTATATTTATTACCCATTACACTGCATAATGTGAAATGGATAAGTGTACCATTACAATATAGAAAAGTCATGTGTAATGAATGCGAGTTTCATTACAATTTAAAAAAGTAATGTGTAATGGATGCATGTCCCATTACAAATAAAAAAAGTAATGTGTAATGGATGCATGTGCCGTTACAAATAACAAACGTAATGTGTAATGTATGCACGTTCCATTACGAATTACAATTTTTTAAAAAAGTAATTTGCAGCGGAGAATATTCCATTACAAATAGAAAAATTGCCGTGCTCGTATTAGAAACTTGCACATTGCTGTCTCATTATTTTATTTCGCTCACTAAAAGTTCATCCACAATTATCACAGATGATCCATAAAGTTAAAAAATAGAAACAAAAAAATAGACAGTTCATCGTTAAATATGAAGTACGAAAATATACTCAACCCCAAAAATTATCCAACTTTATATTGAACTGGCTTTTACACGCTGTTAGCCATAATTATAAGCAATCTAATAAAATTTAAAAGTTACTGATACAAAATTTTTCGATTTATTCAATCCCTAAATAATGTGCATGTTCTTTTTTCTTAACTTTATGGATCATTTGTGATAATTGTGGATGAACTTTTAGTGAGCGAAATAAAATAATGAGACAGCAATATGCAAGTTTCTAATACGAGCACGGCAATTTTTCTATTTGTAATGGAATATTCTCCACTGCAAATTACTTTTTTTTTTAAATTGTAATTTGTCATGAAACGTGCATACATTACACATTACTTTATTATTTGTAATGGAACACGCATCCATTACACATTAACCCAAATAAACAAAGTAATGTGTAATGGAACACGCATCCATTACACATTACTTTGTTTATTTGTAATGGCACATGCATCCATTACACATTACTTTTTTAAATTGTAATGGAACACGCATCCATTACACATTACTATTTTCATTTGTAATGGAATATGCATACATTACACATTACCTTTTTTATTTGTAATGGAAGACCCATCCATTACACATTACTTTTGTAATTTGTAATGGAAAACTTGTCCAATACACATTGTTTAAAGTAATGGGTAATGTATTACTTTTCCATTACTATTTTCACATCTCTGCTGCTGAGATGGCACGGGTCACTAAAGTTGATTTTTACTAAAAATTCTCATTTTTTTGCTGTTATCTCCGAAATGATTAACTTTACCGAAAAAAAGTGAATCAAAATTTTGTTGGAAATTCAATTTCCTACAAAAAGGTCTTCTAAACCTAATTGCTAAAATTGATATTTCTTGAGATATTGAGAAATTGAGATATCAACAATTTAAAACGTTTGGTGCGATAAACCATAAAAATGTTATAGTATAAATAAGTTAAGGTTCAATATCTCAAGGAATATTAACTTGAGCAATTAGGTCCAGAGGACCTTTTTTGTAGGAAATTAAATTTCCAAAAAAAATTTACTTTACATTTTTTCGGTAAAGTTAATCATTTTGAAGATAACAGCAAAAAAAATGAGAATTTCGGGTAAAAATCAACTTTAGCGACCCATACCATGTCACCAGTGTAAGTTACACTTACGCTGTTCAGGACACTTTTGAAGATCGTTTAATTTTGCGTAAATTTCGACCAAGAACAATGTGATAGCATAAAATGCCGCTGAGTTATAAAATTTTGAATAAAAAAAAATTACGTCTATTTTTAATAGAAAATGTTTTCACGCGAAGGGAAAGTACTTAATATTAAGGGCTGTTACTTTCGGGGAATTGCTTTTCAGACATATCCAACAAAATTTCAGGTGGGGAGTGAGAAAAAAAAAGTGGAAAAAAATCACCCTAATGAACTATATTTTCGTATCGATAAATCATTGGGATTGAGCTTGAAGTCGATTTATCGAATTTCACAGAGTTTTCAATGGATGTCACGTGTCTTGCAAGCGGTCGATTCCATTCACGCGGTTGGAATTTATTGTCTCGCTCTCGTACCGCCGAATTATCTGCCGAAAACTCCTCTCGGTGGTATTCACTTGTCCGAGACGAAGAGACGATTTCTCGAGGGCACGTTACATCCGGCCAACGTATTGCTTTGTCCGCACACGTGCGTGACGAATTTGCCTAAACCGCGTGAGGTCCATTCTGGTAAGTGATCCGCGACTCGGATTGGTTCTTCTCTTTTTTTTTTTTTTTAATTATTGCTCGTGCTAATTTTAATTATAACACACTACGTAATCGATCGTGGAAGTACACGTAAGTAAGTAGGTACATAATTAGGAAACATACGTAACAGGGTGATCAAGAAGAAAAAAGAGATTTTCGAAAAAGTATTCCTGAAGACAGGGAAGGTCAAAATAAATTTTACAAAATGCCACGAGCTCTGATGAATTTACCAAAATTATTTTGCAGTCAATTGATTTTTTTCTCTCACTGTTTCGCGTAAGAAAAAAAATTCAAGCACATCTGAATAACACTTTCACTTTTGTGATACATTTTTGTATGAGGGTCATTTAATGTCAAATCGACCAAGTATTGGAATCGAGCCATTTCAATTTCGATGAAATTTGATCAGAAGTTTTTGTTTTTAATAAAACGCAGTTCCACCAAAGGAAAAAAAATAATTTTTTTTTTTTCGAAAGTTATGCAAGATTCAAAATTTTACATTTTTTAAAAACTTTCAAGTTTGTTTTTCAAATATCTCGAAAACTATTATAGTTACGAAAAAATCGTTCAAGGTTCATCTTAAAAAGTATACTTGAGGCTACGAAAAACAAAATATTCCGAATTTTTTTTTGAAAAATGATGAATTTTGAGAATCTTGAATTTTTCAAAATCGTGCAAATTCACTTTCTACATTAAATTTTTGGTTCAATTTTTTATTTATATGATACCTTGTACTGATCTTAAAAGATCCCGAAATTTTCAGATAGGTGTTTTTTGTTTTTTCAAAACTGTGAATTTTTGAATTTTAAAAAAATCGTAAATTTTTGAAACGAAAAAATATCCTGAAAATTTCAGAATGTGTTAAGATCAGTACAAGGTATTATATTTAAAAAATTGAGCAAAAATTTAATGTGCAACTTGGATTTTCACGATTTTAAAAAATTCAAAATTCATCAATTTTCGAAAAAAAATTTGGAATATTTTTTTTTCGTAGCCACAAGTATACTCTTCAAGATGAATCCAGTACGACTTTTTGGTAACGATAATAGTTTTCGAGATATTTAAAAAATAAACTTGAAAGATTTAAAGAAATTGTGAAATTTGGAGTCATGCATAACTTTCGAAAAAAATTTTTTAAATTTTTTTCCTTTGGTAGAACTTTGTTTTATGAAGCACGAAAATTTCTGACCAAATCTCATTGAAATTGAAGGGGGTCGATTCCAACTCTTGGTCGATTTGACATGGATGACCCATATCTAGCATTGCATTTTTTCTCAGTCCATTTTCAATAACTTTTTTTATTCAAGGTGTGATTTTTTTCCATCTTGTACGAACATTTTTCGTCTCACGAGCCAAAAATAAATCCATGAATATGAAAATCGACTTTTTTTGTCATCACTCTGATATGTGTACATATATAATATATATATACGTATATATTTGGATAACGCAGATACTTGACTCTGTGCGTATGCGTGTGTGACAAAAAAAAACAATATTACGTTGATTACTGTTGTCGTTGAAAATTGCTAATTAAATTAACCATTTGGAGTAATTAGCGATTAGCGTGAGAATGAGCATTATCACTATGTTGTATAATTTAAAAAAAAAATCTATGAGAGCAATATCTATCCAGCACTGAGTCGTATGATGACTATACGTACTGGACACGATGCCAGATGGTTTTCTATTTGAAAAAAAAAAGTAAAAAAAAATTCTACAATTCACGATGCACGTAGCCTCGAGCCAAATCAGCCGAGTACTAAAGAAAAAAAAATGTAATCGTGTACGCGATGTCGCGTAACACACGTTGTGCTTCCACGCATATCGTTTATTATAATTTTTTTCCATCCTCGAGTCTAATTCAATTACACCGCTTGGCATGATTATACAATTAAAATGATAATTTCGTTAATATCCTTAGCTTGCAAAAAAAATCTCCCAATTATCCTTTGGCTGAGTTCTGAACGTCCCGTAGCCAGGGTTGCGAAATTTGTAATGTAAAAGTAATGCATTATTCATTACTTTTAGAATGTGTAATGGAAAAAATTTCCATTACCCATTACATACAATGTAGTGTGTAATGGAAAAAAATGTCATTAACCATTACAATGTCGTGTGAATTGGAAAAAAATTGCATTACCCATTACAATGTAGTGTGTAGTGGACAAAATTTTCATTACCCATAACAATGTAGTGTATAATGGAAAAAATTTACATTACCCATTACAATGTAGGGTGTAATGGAAAAAAAATCCATTACTCATTACAATGTGGTGTGTAATGGAAAACATTTTCATTACCCATTACAATGTAGTGTGTAATGGAAATTTTTTTCATTAGTCATTATAATGCAGTCTGTAATGGAAGAAAATTTCATGACCCATTACAATGTCGTGTGTATTGGAAAAAAATTGCATTACCCATTACAATGTAGGGTGTAATGAAAAAAAAATCCATTACCCATTACAATGTAGTGTGTAATGGAAAAAAATTTCATTACCCATTACAATGTAGTGTGCAATGGAAAAAATTTGCATTACTCTTTATAATGTGGTGTGTAATGGAAGAAAATTTCATGACCCATTACAATGTAGTGTGTAATAGACAAAATTTCCATTACCCATTGCAATGTAATGTGTAATGGACAAAACTTTGATTGTAATTTTGGGAATAGAAAAATATAGATGAATAAATTATTGCAATTTTGCATTAAATTTTAATGACTTAGGTACCTTAAATTTTAAAAAGCATCTATATGCATACAAGAAAGTAAAAAAAAGTATATTTAGAAGTGCAGTTCAACGTTCAACTTTTTATATGCATATAGATTAGAATTAGATTAGATTAGATTTTAGAATTTAAGGTACCTAAGTCATTAAAATGTAATGCAAAATTGCAATAATTTATTCATCTATATTTTTTCATTCCCAAAATTGCAATCAAAGTTTTGTCCATTACACATTACATTGCAATGGGTAATGGAAATTTTTTCTATTACACACTACATTGTAATAGGTCATGAAATTTTTTTCCATTACACACTACATTGTAATGGGTAATGAATTTTTTTTTTCATTACACACTACATTGTAATGGGTAATGGAATTTTTTTCCATTACACACTACATTGTAATAGGTAATGAAATTTTTTCCATTGTACACTACGTTGTAATGGGTAATGAAATTTTTTTCCATTACACACTACATTGTAATGGGTAATGAATTTTTTTTCCATTACACACTACATTGTAATGAGTAATGGAAATTTTTTCCATTATACAGTACATTGTAATGGGTAATGAAATTTTTTTCCATTACACACTACATTGTAATAAGTAATGGAAATTTTGTCCACTACACACTACATTGTAATGGGTAATGAAAATGGCAATGCATTACAAAAAGTAATGCATTACTTGCAACCCTGCCCATAGCACACCTTCGCATAATTGATCTTGCACAATTATTCTTTGTCACTGATATTTTTGTTATTTTTAATTTTTTTTTCTTCATTTCGTACTTTTGCAAACTAGAAGATACGTTGTCCGTAAAGAAAACGACGAATTCTCAACAAAGTTATTGCCGCTCACGGAATCCATCCAAATAGACAAAAGAATGCAAAATAGAGAAAGATATATATCTATTAAAATATATAGATACGTGATTTGAAGAATAACAAAACGTGGCGATTTAGCGCCTGTCGCGTTCGCGGGAAAAATAAAATTCCATCTCGAGTATGGAAATGTTTGAATGAAAACAAACAAAATTGACAATTTTTTCGAGTAACGGTTCGAGCTTGCTCTCTGGTTAAATTTGATTTTCCGGCCTCAGTCAGGGGAGAGTGTGTGAGCAGCTACTACATTACTGGGTTGAGTGTTTGCGTTGGTTTACTAACGGAATGGTGCGGGGGCGTGTAGCGGGGGATTCTGTTGCAGATGTCGGTCCGGCGAGTGTCATGGTCGGTAATATCGTTCAGGGTAATCGTCTCGCATCGGCCCAAGGACGTGACATGGGTGTCCTGGACGAGGACAGTGATAATGCCAAAAAGGTAAAGAAAAAAAAAACGAGCAGAGAATGTTTATAGATTGGACCTGGACGATGGACTTCGAGGCAGTGGTTGTTGCCTGTAGCGCCGCTCTGGTGGCGATTTTTTTAATTCTCAAATTTATTACTCATATCCATTGAGCCTTAAGAATATGTTACAAATTTTGTAGAAAAGAAAAAAACCATTCTCAATCTGTATTAATGTCGTGATGGTTGGTACCAAATTAAGCTGAACAAAATTTTTGTATAGAATGGCAGCATGCTTAACTTTGATAATCGACATTTCCCTTTTTTTGACCATTATATGAGATACAGAAAATTGAAAAAACAAATCATGTTCAATCCAAATCCGCGATACTGCGGTTTTCGATTTTCCGCGCATTGTAAATAAACATACGAAGACATGATAATGTATATAATTTTTTTTTAAAACAAATTTGAATATATTCTTGAAGGATGAATGAATATGTGTGAAAGATTTTAGAAAGAAAAATAGAACGGTTTAAAGCAGAGGTCTCTAAACTACGGCCCATGGGCCAAATCCGGCCCACGTAGAAAAAAAGAATCTGTGAAAGAATCTTGAACCGAATCTTAGAATCTTGGAAAGAATCTTTGAAAGAATCTTGCTTCAAATCGTATCCTTTCCAAGGATCTTGGAAAGAATCACGAATAGGATCCGGAGTAAGATTCTTTCAAAGATTCTTTTCAAGATTCTTTCAAAGATTCTTTCCAATAATCTTTTCTCGGCTCGGACGAGAATCTTCCAAAGAATCGTTGAAAGAATCTTAAAAAGAATTTTATAATCTTGGAAAGAATCTTTAGAAAAATCTTGGAAAGAATCTTGCATCGGATCCTATCCGCAAATCGTTTCAAGATTTTTTCGAAGATTCTTTTCAAGATTCTTTCAAAGATTCTTTTCAATAATCTTTTCTCGACTCGGTCGAGAATCTTCCGAAGAATCGTTGAAAGAATCTTAGAATCTTGGAAAGAATCTTTGGAAAAATCTTGGAAAGAATCTTGCATCGGATCTTATCCGCAAATCGTTTTAAGATTTTTTCCAAGATTCTTTTAAAGATTTTTCGAGAGATTCTCGTCCGATGCGACAAAAGGTTCTTTTAAAGATTTTTCTGAAGATTCCCGTCCGATCCAACAAAAGATTCTTGTAGAAAATCTTGGAAAGAATCTGAAAAAAATTTTAGAATCTTGAAAAGAATCTTAGAATTTTGAAAAGAATCTTAGAATTTTGAAAAGAATCTTAGAATCTTGGAAAGATTCTTTCAACGATTCTTTTTTTTCTAAGAGGGAGCTAATGGCTTGTTGTTGTAAAATTAAAACGGTGTTGGCCCTTGGAACTTACCGGATCAGTATGGCCTAAGGCTGGAAAGTTTGGAGACCCCTGGTTTAAAGATTATTCTATCGTAAAAATCGTTTCCAAAATAACGATCTAAACAACAATACGACTTAAAATACTTTGTGCTTGAAGTTTTGTTAAGTACAAGTAACTTTCTACTTCAAACTTTCCCAAATCTGAGGTTTTTTCTGTTTAAAGCTGTGCAAAGTACAAGATACTTTAAATTTTGCAAATTTCATAGTTGTTTGGACTTGGAACCCTGCAAAATTCGAGATCCTTTCTACTAGAATCTTTGTAAAATACAAATTACCTTATGTTGAAAGTTTTTTAATGTAAAAGTTGCTTTGTACTCAGAGCTTTGTACAGTACAAGGTATTTTGTACTCGCAGCTTTGCTAAATCAGAGATTTTTTTTACTAGAAGCTTTTTAAAGTACAAGGTACTTCAAACTTTGCAAATTACAAAGTACTTTGTACTCGAATCTATAAAATACAAATTACTTTTGTAATCGAAGCTTTCAATGTAGAAATACTTTGAAATCCTTGTAAAAATACAAGATACTTAAAATTTTGAAAATTTCATGGTTGTTTGAACTTGAACCCTGCAAAATCCGAGAACCTTTCTACTAGAATCTTTGTAAAATACAAAATACTTTATGCTTAAAGGTTTTTAATGTAAAAGTTACTTTGTACTTGGAGCTTCATAAAGTACAAGGTACAAGGTATGTTGTACTTGGAGCTTTGCTAAATTCGAGATTTTTCTACCGGAAGCTTTCTAAAGTACAAGGTACTTCAAACTTTGCAAATTACAAGGTACTTTGTACTCGAATCTGTAAAATACAAATTACTTTTGTAATCGAAGCTTTCAATGTAAAAATTACTTCGTACTTGAAGCTTTGTAAAGTACAAGGTATTTTGTACTTTAATTTTTGTAAAATACAAATTACTTCGTACTTTAAATTTTGCAAATTTCATGGTTGTTTGAACCTGGAGTTTTTAATGTAAAAGTTACTTCATTCTTGCAGCAATGTAAAGTACAAGGTATTTTGTACTTGGAGGTTTGCTAAGTTCGAGATTTTTTCTACTAGAAGCTTTTTAAAGTACAAGGTACTTTGTACTCGAATCTGTAAAATACACATTACTTTTGTAATCGAAGCTTTCAATGTAAAAATTACTTCGTACTTGAGGCTTTGTAAAGTACAAGGTACTTTGTACTTTAATTTTTGTAAAATACAAATTACTTCGTACTTTAAATTTTGCAAATCTCATGATTGTTCGAACTTGAAACTCTGCAAAACCCGAGAACCTTTCCACTAGAATCTTTGTAAAATATAAATTACTTTATGCTTAAAGGTTTTGAATGTAAAAGTTACTCCATACTTGGAGCTATGTAAAGTACAAGGTATTTTATACTTGGAGTTTTGCTAAATTCGAGATTTTTTCTAGTAGAAGCTTTTTAAAGTACACGGTACTTTATACTCGAATCTGTAAAATACAAGATACTTTTGTAATCGAAGCTTTCAATGTAAAAATGACTTTGTACTTGAAGCTTTGTAAAGTACAAGGTACTTTGTACGTGAATTTCTATAAAATACAAATTACTCCGTACTCGAAGCTTTCAATGTAAAAATAACTTCGTACTTGAAGCTTTGTAAAGTACAAGTCACTATGTTCTCGACATTTTCTGAGATAGAGTGCTCAAAGTGCCATCTACTTGATATCACCAACTTCAGCTGTAAATCGACTGGAAGATTTCACTCTTGGAAACGACGAATCATCGCTGTCATGACAATGGAATGAAAGACCAAAAAATGCTTTCTTTAAGATTTAAAAAAACAAATGAAATTAGCGAAATTAAATATTTCTCGTTACAGTATCAATTCATATCGGAGATACTACGATGGCGCGCTGTCAGCACGTCCGATCATGTCATCTTCACCTCGCTCAACGCCAAAGGTGCCGTGGCAACGTCATTGTCCTGCTCGCAACTTCACAAAAAAGCCGAAAGAATCGGCAATTTGTTGCTCGATCGAGGACGCATCAATACCGGGGACCACGTAGCTTTAATATTTCCGCCTGGTACGGATTTGATATGCGCTTTTTACGGTTGTCTCTACGTCGGGGCTGTACCAGTCACTATCAGACCTCCGCATCCACAAAATTTGCAAACAACACTGCCAACAGTTCGTATGATCGTCGATGTTAGTAAGTCTGTTCTCGTACTCACGAATCAGAACATCCTGAAGCTGCTGAAGACGAAGGTTCGTTTCAAATTTCCATTTGTTCAGTTAAGGGGGTCGAATCAGCGTCCAAATGGCGATTTTTAATAATAATTTATAACTCTTGTAGAATGCCTTCAAATATGATGTATCATCCACCATTTGAGGGACAAAATGAACAATTTTTTGGGACTGATTGGAAACCTTAAGGTGCACCGGTTTCCTGAAGAACCTAGTTTTGAGTTTTTACGCTCTGCGCGTGATTCAGGAAGAACCGCTGCACGGATTTCGGTCCACAACGTCTCATTTTCTTCGTAACGCTTTTTTTCCACAGGTTGAACGCGGTATATTTTGATTAAAGTCAAAATTGTGACCAGGATAATGCCTGAAAAGTTCAAAATAGGCCAACAATTTCAAAACAGGCCTGCAACTCTGAAATAAACGGCTAACAAAAAATATGTGCCGCATTCATCCTATGTGGAAAAGTGTCACGAAGAAAATGAGACGTCGCGGAGTAAAATCCGTCGAGCGGTTTATTCTGAATCACGCGCAGAGTGTAAAAACAAAAAACTAGGTTTTTCGGGAAAACGGTGCACCTTTAGGTTTCCAGCTAGTCCCAAAAAAATTGTTCATTTGTTACCTCAAATGGTGGACGATACATCATATTTGTAGGCATTCTACAAAAATGATAAATTTTTATTAAAAATCGCTGTTTTTACGCTGACTCGACCCCCTTAAGGATGTTGAGTCTCAAATCGCAAATGATGAGAAAATTCCGAAAATTTGGCATGTTTTTGAATGAATTATTTAAGAGGTCATGTAAAAATTTCACGACGATTAGGAAGCTCGTTATCGAACGATGAACATTAACAAATTAAATTAAATGTAGTCTTATGAAAACTGATATAACTTTGCGATAAGTTTTTTTTTAACCTCTCAATTTTTTAATATCTACACTATATTGAAAGCAACGGAATCAAAACGAAGTTTATTGATAAATATATTTTTTTATTTGTTTAAAAAATTGTTCTTAACAAAATATTAATATTTTAATAACGAGCTTCCTAATCGTTGTGAAATTTTTACACGACCTCTTAAATACTTCATACAAAAACATACCAAATTTTCAGAATTTTCTCATCATTTTTCATTTTAACCCTTAAGGAGATTGAACTAATGATGATAGAATTCTGAAAATTTAATATGTTTTTACATGAAGTATTCGGGAGGTCGTGTAAAAATTTCACGACGATTAAGAAGCTATTTACTGAACAATTAACATTAAAAGATTTCATAGGGACTCAACATCCTTAAGGTACTAGTCTACTTTAGAAGGCCAATAAAAAGCAAATTTTCAAGATCTCAGCTCCTTTACCAGATATGACTATAAAACTGTTATTACAACATTGTTTTATGCTTCGAAAGTACAAAACAAATATTTATTTTTATTTTTCATTGTTTGAATAATTTATAGCAGGTGCCAAAGTCGAAAATGCCCTGTCCCACGGGCGAGAGTTAATCTCAGGATTGGCAAGTCTGAAACAAAAAAATAAAAAAGCATTTTAAAGAGGTTTCTTACAGAACAATTTACCACCATTAATGAAAAATCGATTTAAAAAAGAATGGCGAATGTCTGAAATAAAAATGAAAAGACGAATTTGTCACAATTTATTTAAAACATCCGCCATTTTAAATTGTTGTGTAAAAAACCTTCCTCTTTAAAATGCTTTTTTGTTTTTTTCGGCCATGGGACAAGACATTTTCGACTTTGGGGCCTTCTAGAAATTGTTCAAAGAATGAAAATAAAAAATAATTTTTTGTTTTGTGAAGCATGAAATAATGTTGTAATAACAGTTTTATAGTCATATCTGATAAATGAGCTCAGAATTTTTTTTTTTAATTTGCTTCTACTTTGGCCTTCTACAGTAGACTACCTTAATAAACTGTGATATTCCATATAAATTGGAGAAAATCTACTTTTTTATTTATTTGTAAAACTGGTCCTTCAGAGCCACTTGAATGAACATGAATTATCTTTGTTTACTTTTAAAAAGAAAGAATAGTAGCCAGAACGACTATTTTGTTTATTTATTTAATTTTTTTTTCAATCGCAGGAAGCCAACAACGTCGTCGACGTGAAAAGCTGGCCGACCGTTCTCGACATGGACGACATGCCAAAGAAGAAACTTCCGGTTATGTATCGCGCGCCGACAGCGGAAATGTTGGCCTATCTTGACTTTAGTGTCTCGACAACGGGAATGCTCGCCGGTATTAAAATGTCACACGCCGCCGTGACGTCACTCTGTCGCGCGATGAAACTCGCTTGCGAACTTTATCCATCGCGACACATTGCACTTTGCCTCGATCCTTACTCAGGATTGGGTTTCGCCCTTTGGTGCCTCAGCAGTATATACAGCGGTCATCATTCGATTCTCATACCACCTTCTGAGGTTTGTCTAAAAAATTGCTCAGTATTCAAAAAGAATTTTGAATAACGTGGAAAAAACAAATAAGCTATGGCCAAAATAATGGCAAATTTAATTGTGAAGGAAGTTTCTTGATTTTGAGTAAATATCTTGATTTTCAGGGTTCGGTATGTTAAAAAGAAAAAAGAAACTTGTATAAGATGACCTTCGTGTTCGTCTGATTAGAAAAAAATTATTTCAGATCAAAATGGGGAATTAGTTTAGTCCAAAAAACATTTAATTTTAATTAAATGTAATTAAATGTAATTTAATTACTTTTTTTTTAAATGCATTTATAACGACGGAAAATAATTGTGTCAAAAGGTTGAGGCAAATCCGGCTCTTTGGTTATCGGCAGTAAGTCAATCGCGCGTACGCGATACTTTTTGCTCTTACGGTGTGATGGAACTTTGCACCAAGGGCCTTGGATCGTCGGTGCACGCTTTGAAAGCGCGCGGTGTCAGTCTCGCTTGTGTCAGAACCTGCGTCGTCGTTGCCGAAGAGAGACCGCGAATAGCCCTAACGACGAGTTTCAGCAAACTCTTCTCAGCCCTCGGACTGAGTCCTCGCGCCGTTTCAACCTCATTCGGTTGTCGAGTAAATACTGCCATATGTCTCCAGGCAAGTAAAAAAAAAACAATCCTCAAGATACTCCCATTTTTTTTAAATAGCGAAAATGATGTAAATTGAAGTTTCGAAAATCATAGAAAAAAAGTAATGTGTAATGGATGCATGTGCCATTACAAATAAGAAAAGCAATGTGTAATGTGTAACTTTCGAAGGATGAAACAATGTTGTAATCAGAGTTGTAAATAATGCATTACTTTGATAATGCATTACTGTATTCATTACCCATTACACTGCATAATGTCAAATGGACAAGTGTACCATTACAAATAAAAAAAGTTATGTGTAATGGATTCATGTGCCATTACAAATAAAAAAAGTATTGTGTAATGGGTGCATGTGCCATTGCAAATAAAAAAAAGTAATGTGTAATGGATGCATGTGCCATTGCAAATAAAAAAAAGTAATGTGTAATAGATGCATGTGCTATTACAAATAAGAAAAGTATTGTGTAATGGATGCATGTACCATTACAAATAAAAAAAAGTAATGTGTAATGGATGAGTGCTCCATTACAAATTACAATTGAAAAAAAAAAAATTGGTAGTGGAGAATATTCCATTACAAATTAGTGTGTTTCTATGACAATCCGCAGCAGGTACTATTTTGCTCAAAGGTAAGTCTACTAATTTTTCAATGAAAATAATTTGTGTGTATCAAGTTTTTGTTAACTTTACTATCGTAGTGGTAAATGTATGAACAGTGGTTTTTTGCAGTGATTTTTACTCCATTCTTGTAAAAATTACAATTCAAGAAAACATTATAGGCGTCAGCGTATATTAAGTTAATATACACTGACACTTGTGAACAGATATTTACCGCTACGATAATAAAGTTAACAAAAACTTGATACACACAAATTATTTTCATTGAAAAATTAATAGACTTACCTTCGAGCAAAATAGTACCTGCTTCAAATTGTCGTAGAAACACACTTATCTGCAATGGAATATACTCTACTACAAATAACTTTTTTTTTCAATTGTAATTTGTAATGGAGCACTCATTCATTACACGTTATTTTTTCTATTTGTAATGACACATGCTACTATTACACATTACTTTTTTATTTGCAATGGCACATGCATCCATTACACATTACTTTTTTTTTATTTGTAATGGTACATGCATCCATTACACATTACTTTTTTTTATTTGTAATGGCACATGCATCCATCACACGTTACTTTTATTTATTTATTATGAAACACGCATTCATTACACATTACTCTTGTATTTTGTAATGGTACACTTGTCGGTTTCACATTATGCAGTGTAATGGGTAATGAATGGAGTGATGTATTATTAGTATATACAGTAATATATTTGTAATGGAACATTCATTCATTACACGTTACTTTTGTAATTTGTAACGGAAAACTTATTCAAAACACATTGTTTAAAGTAAAGGGTAATGCATTACTTCAACATTACTATTTTCACAACTCTGCTCTGAGCTACCTGTGTTTTTTTTTTGCTATTCTTCCAATTTCATCGGATTAATATTGTTTCTTTTTTTAATTTAGGGTGCCTCGAGTCCCGAACCGTCGACGGTGTACGTTGATCTTCGAGCATTGCGCAACGATCGTGTCTCGTTAGTCGAGCGTGGAAGTCCTCATTCTCTTTGTCTGATGGAATCGGGCAAATTATTACCGGGCGTCAAGGTCATAATAGCGAATCCAGAGACCAAAGGACAGTGCGGTGATTCCCATCTCGGCGAAATTTGGGTACAGTCGTCGCACAATGCCAGCGGTTATTTCACGATTTACGGTGACGAGAGCGATTATGCTGATCATTTCAACGCTCGTCTCGTTACCGGTAATATCGGTGAGGTCTACGCGAGAACCGGTTATCTCGGTTTTCTCAGACGCACCGAGTGCGTTCAACAATCGGCCGTTGGTGATGTTCCGGGTGACACGAGCTCGGCATCCGAGGTTGATATTGCCCCCGGCGATGCTGAACTTCACGACGCTGTTTTCGTCGTCGGCGCACTCGACGAGGCTATTTTATTGCGCGGAATGCGATATCATCCGATTGACATTGAGAACAGCGTTATGAGGTGTCACAAAAAAATTGCCGAATGGTAAAGAAACTTTGATCATTCAAATCCAATTAATTTTAACTAATATTATTCAATTTTAATTAAATTCAATGAGACAAATCAATCAATTTTTATCACATATTACTTTCCATCAAGGATTCGTTCGAGGTTCATTTATAGATGGCAATATATGAGGCATTCCACGCCATTTCGCTCGGCCCTGACCCTGACCATTTTTAATTTTTTCCATTTTTTTTTCTTATAAAATAGTATACCATGCAAGCAGTATTTTGACCAATTCTTAAATTTTTATCGCATGTATTTCGGAAGTTACAATTTTTCGAAAAATCTGGATTTCACAAATTTCGGAAACATCCTATCGCCGATATCTCTTAAATTAATCGATATATCGAAACATGTTTGGAGATCGATTTTTTTTTCATATTAGTTCACACTTTCACAAAAAAAACGGGAAATTTTTTTCAAATCATCGTTATCAACATTTTTTCAACAACACATTTTCAACAACAACATTTTTTCAACAATTATAATTTTTACAACAATGGAGTAAAAATTATTCCAAAAAATAACCGTTCATAGGTGTCAGTGTATATTAACTTAATATACACTGACACCTGTAATGTTTTCTTGAATTGTAATTTTTACGAGAATGGAGTGAAAATTACTCCAAAAAAATCACTGTTCATACATTTACCACTACGATGGTAAATTTAGCAAAAACTTGATACACACAAATTATTTTCATTGAAAAATTAATAAACTTACCTTTGAGCAAAATAGTACTGTCTCTAATGTGTCGTAGAAACACACAAATTGGTAATGGCATATTTTCTACTACCAATTACTTTTTTGAAGCGAAACTTTTATGGGCGCGTTTCGGCGCAGGAGCGTTACGGGCAAATGGAACGGCCGAGCGTCACGTTTTTCGCACAAATAGTGTCTTTGCCGTCTGTTTATGTAATTTATTACATTCTAATTACAATTTACAAGAGTGATTAGTAATTCAAAAAATTGTAATTACAAATTAAAAATGTAATTAGTAATTAAAACTTTCTAACTACAAATGTAATTAGTAATTGAAAAAGTTCTAATTGCAAATTACAAATGTAATCAGTAATTGAAAAATTTCTAATTACAAATTATAAGTGTAACCAGTAATTGAAAAAAATTGTAATTACAAATTACAAATGTAATTAGTAATTAAAACTTTCTATTTACAAATGAAATTAGTAATTGAAAAAGTTCTAATTGCAAATTACAAATGTAATCAGTAATTGAAAAATTGCTAATTACAAATTATACGTGTAATCAGTAATTGAAAAAAATTGTAATTACAAATTACAAATGTAATTAGTAATTAAAAATTCCCCAATTACAAATTACACATGTTATGAGTAATCAGAAAAATTCAAATTACAAATTACAAATGTACTTAGGTTCAAATTTCGCACTAATTACATTTTATCAATGTAATAGAGTCAAATTTGACTAACTTCATGTAATTAGTCGGAAATTTGATACTAATTACTTAAAAAAATGTTATTAGTTGATAATTTGGTCCTCATTACATGTATTTAGAGTGCAAAATTTGAACCTAATTACATTTAACTATATTTGTAATTAGAATTTTTCTAATTACTAATTACATTTGTAATTTGTAATTAAGAAATTTTGAGTTACTAATTACAGTTATACTTTGTAATTAGGAAATTTTCAATTACTAATTACATTTGTAGTTGGAAAATTTTTCAATTATCAATTAAATTTGTAATTTGCAATTAGAAAACTTTGAATTACAAATTACATTTGTAATTTGCCGCTCGCTAATTCTAAGTTTGATTTGATGTATTGGCTTTTTTTCAATTGTAATTTGTGATGGAGCACTCATCCATTACACGTTGCATTTTTTATTCGTAATGGCACATGCATCTATTACACATTACTTTTATTTATTTGTAATGGCACATGCATCCATTACACATTACTTTTTTTTAATTATTTTATTATTTTTTTTTATTTGTAATAGCAGTAAATACGGTAATGCATTATCAAAATAATGCATTATTTACAACTCTGCTCCTATTATCCCCTCGAATGAAGTATCGTTCTGAAAATATCGAGAATTATAATTGTATGATTTTTTTTCCAGCGCCGTTTTCACGTGGACGAATTTACTGGTGGTCGTTGTCGAATTGAACGGAAGTGAGAGCGAAGCTCTCGATCTTGTGGCGCCGGTGACGAGCGCAGTTTTGGAGGAGCATCATCTCGTCGTCGGTGTCGTCGTCGTTGTCGATCCTGGCGTCGTCCCGATAAATTCACGCGGTGAAAAGCAGCGAATGCATTTGCGCGATGGTTTTCTCGCGGATCAGCTGGATCCGATCTACGTTGCGTACAATATGTGAACGATTATCGTCGAAAATTCGTTAGTTTCTCTGCTCGTAGCTTTTTATACAATTGCGTGAAAAGCTCGTTACGATTTATTTAATTTATATAACGTACTTGTCGCGAAAGTCTCGAAACTACTTTGACGATTTTTTTTTGTTTTTTTTTCAATTATTAGAAGAGAAAAAAGGAAATGATCGAGTCTCCGACAAGAACGATTAACGACGATGCTTATCTGTGAATTAATCAATTACGTAATTATTACGTACGCGTAGTTTTTTTTCTTCGTTTTTTATTTTATCATTTTGACACGAGGTTGTGAACGGGGCAGCTGAATGTAAATGTTTAACGTTTGTAGCTGTTTCCTTTTTTTTTTTTAATGCGGGACAGACTGAAAAGGATCGACGCGAATCCGAGGAAAAATCGGAAAGTAAAGAGAAAAAAATCCATCGATTCTCGTTGATTTTTTTTCTTCTCAAACAATCGATCCGCGATTTAACTCTTTTGCGGAAAAATTCGCTCATCGCGAGACGCAATTTCCCGTTGCGAGAAACCGGAGACAAACGTGTCGTTAAGTTTCTGGTGATTCTTCGCTTGTGAATCTTTGTTTTTTTTTTTTTTTTTTTTTTCGTTTCATATTCACTCTTTGGTCAATTTTTTCGTCATTTCACCGCACAAAACTGTCAATTCGCGATTTTATTTCGTATGCCAATGCTTCGTGCGAGGAGTCTACAAAAAAATAGGGGGCTGGATTCGAAATTTTCCTTTGGAAAACAAAAAGCTTTTACACTCGGAAAATTCGACGCCATTTCTCACAGTGCTCAAAAAACTGTAATTGCGAGAGCACAAAGTTTTTTACACGCGAAATTTTTACGTCGTTTCGAAATCGTATTTTCATTTGAACGAAAATTGCTCAAAAAAAAAGGAAAAAAGCTCTTTTTTATCCGGATGAATGTTGATGCGTGGGAAGGAAAATCGAGCCAGCCCCGATGTGAAATTAGAAGAGGAAAAAGCGTTCGAACGAAACTCGATTTTTATCAACATGACTCTTTTTATACTGAGGAAAAAAAAAGAAGATAATATGTACATTTGTTAATAGTTTTATAATTTTCTTTTTCTTTTGTATTCTAATATTATTTTAGCATCGAGGCACGCGCAAAGTATGCCAACACGTACTTTAACTGTCGAATTCGTGAAAAGAAAGAGAGAAAAAAAATATCACGTTTCCGAGCGCATCGATCGTTCATTACATACCTTCTATATCCATTAAGGTGTCGGTAAGTAGATCGGTCTTTTTATTTTTCTCCCCCAGGAATTGAGTTTCTGCGAGTCTGAGTAAAAATCTTAGAATCTTGAATCCTGAATGCAGTATGATTTTTTTTTAAGAGTTATTAGTAGCAAAGTTGAACCTAGATACATTTTTTAATTTTCTAAATTTTGTTCTTCGAATTTATTCCTTGGCTCTTCTGATTTTTGAAAATATTAAGCATTTAGAATAAAAGGAAAAATTTCAACAACAATAATTCGCCTTTTTTTAATTAAAAAGTTAGAGATTTTTATCCCAAAGCACGTGGAAACTCGATTTCTGAGGTAGAGCGGAAAATAAAAAAATCGATTTCCTTTGCGATACCCGAATATCATATATGAGGCATTCCACACCGGTTCGACCTGGGTCTGACCCTTCACCTCTCCTATTTTGTCCGCAATTTTTCATTGTTTTGTAGTACCTCGGAAAAATACTCAGGAATTTTTTCCGATTTTTTTGGCGCGATTTGACTTGACTATAATTTTATAAACAAATTATTTTTAGCTCAAATTTAAAAATCTGAAAAAAATCCCGTTTTTTTAATGACAAATTATGAGCCGTTATTTAAACATTTTTGTATGAATTGAAGGTGTTTAAAAAAATATTTGGATAAGGGCTCACTCAATTCAGGTTTCTCCTTCTATTTAAACTTTTTTTTCACTTTACTTTGAAAAAATCTGAAAAAATCATGAAATCCCGTTTTTTGTAGGAAAAATTTTAAGCATCGAGCCAAAGTGGGCGGGGGTTCCCTTTTGTTTATAACAAACCTTTTCGAAAGAATTTTTTTTTTTTTAATGGAAAGAGAAACCTGAATTGAGTGGACCCTTATTCAAATATTTTTTTAAACACCTTCAATTCATACAAAAATGTTTGGATAACCCACTCCATTCAGGTTCCTCCTTCTATTTTAAACAAATTTTTATTTATTGAAAAAGCTTGTTATAAACAGAAGAAAACCCCTGCCCACTTTGGCTCAACGTTACAAAATTTTCATATAAAAAACGGGATTTTCGTGATTTTTTCAGATTTTTAAAATTGGGCTAAAAATAATTTGTTTATAAAATT
This sequence comes from Alloplasta piceator, assembly GCA_946863875.1. NCBI lineage: Eukaryota > Metazoa > Arthropoda > Insecta > Hymenoptera > Ichneumonidae > Alloplasta > Alloplasta piceator. The sequence goes on from OX333071.1 coordinate 75,700,350, forward strand.
ATAGTTAAGTCAAATCGCTCCAAAAAAATCTGAAAAAAATCCTGAGTACTTTTCAGAGGTACTACAAAACCATAAGAAATTGCGGACGACATCGGAGAGGTGAGAGGTCAGACCCGGGTCGAATCGGTGTGAAATGCCTCATATATATAAAATATCTATTCATATATAGATTAGCGCGACCATTGCCATTAAACGACGATTGTGTATGATTGTTAAGAAAATACTTTGTCAGTGCAATACACGCGTGTATAATCGCCAGGTATAATATATATATATATAAATATATATATATAAAAGAGCCCGAAATTCGAACCGTTTAAAGGTTTTTAGATATTTTGTAAATAAAAAGAAGAAAAAATATCGATGAAATCTGGCTTAGAATTGACATCCCCCCGTTTTGTCGTGACCAACGTATTAAACGGCATGAATTTTTAGCGATTTTAAAAAATAGTGATATAACGATAATTCCAGTATAAACGATTTTCGCGAAATATCGTGCCATTTTGCCCATTTCTTTTTTTTTTTTAATTTCTCGTTTCTCATCGGACATCGATATACGTCTCATTTTATCGCGCTAGAGAGGATGCTAGTGAAAAATTTATGTATGCGTAAATAGTTATATTAATTGACCCCGATAATCGTAGGCTTGAACAATGTAAAACGATCGCGTATCTTTTTTTGCATTATTTATGACTATTTGCGAGAAAACGTAGAGGGAAAATAATCCTCGAAAAAATATTTCGTTTTTTTTCGCCTAACGCCGAATTTCATCGTTTTTTTGCACTATTAAAATTATTTTTATTTTTGGGCGGATAAAAAACAACTTTGATAACATCTAATTTACGATTGAAGAATTGAAAGTAATTTTTTCTTAGTATCGAATTTTTTCGAAGTGACTATTACTCATGTAATTAAATTTAAAATTATCTTACCGACACAAACAGCATTGTTAATCGAAAACCGAATCGATTACAATAAATATATGTTTGATGAATTGCGATTACAAAATGGAATGATAATTAAATTGCATTTAATTGAAATAAATGCAATTATAAAATTGACGAATTATTACGATTGCCAAATTACCAAATATAATGAATAAAATTCTAATAATTGCTTTTTGTAATCGTAATACACTCGATTGCGATAAACTTGAATTTAATTACCAAATTTTTTGTAATTGCAATTGATTCAATTTTCAATTATCATCATTTTCGTAAATCGGTTCGATTTCGTTACTTCTCCAATCCATAAAAATTAATAATTGCTTTTTCTCAAACATTGAACATCCTTCGACCTCTTCGCTATCGATCAAATTCAATTTACTTTTTTTTGCCATTTTTCTTTTTTCCCGCCAATAAAAAATATTGGGTGAGGGAGGTCCACGCAAATTTCCATAAATTTTCATAAATGGAAAAAAAACGTTTATCGCAAGCAAAATATTGCGGAAATGGAAGTAAAAAAACGAGAATAGTGAATTGAAAAAAAAAAAAAAAAAACGATTTTGCACAATCCCAACCAGAACGGGGGAGAGAGCGTGTGTGTTTTTGGCTGATTGCGCGAGGAATGTAATTTTCTCTATTATGTATAAATGTTGATACTAGCTAGTAGGAATGTGGAATACTTGTCATTTTTTTAATACATCGCCACGTCCGACATCGCCCCATCGTTGCCCTCCCCCTTAAGAATAACGAAATTAAGTTTAACAACGTAGAGAGCATTTTTCTTCGTCGCGAATAAAATTTTCTTCGCAATGAGACGAGAATTTCTTTTTTCTTATTTTTAAGAAAAAAAATCGTGCTGTGTATATAAAGGAATTTTTTTTTCCTCCCTCATTACCCGAATCCCGTGTTAGAGATATCGAAGTACGATAGTTTGTACGTTGAGTATACTATAATATAATTATTATTAACTGTCTCTAGTAGCGTTTACTATGTCGGATTAATATTAACTAAAAAAAAATAATTATTGCGTACCCTAAAAAACATCCCCTTCGCTCCTGTTCGATTCTTACCTATTCACTATCACTCTCTCTCTCTCTCTCTCTCTCTCTCTCTCTCTCTCTCTCTCTCTCTCTCTCTCTCTCTCTCTCTCTCTCTCTCTCTCTAAACGGATACAAAATAATGGAAGAAACAAGAAATATAGATATATGAATATATATATCCAAGAAAACTGCCCGTAGCAGTTTGTCTTTTTTGTAGCGTTTTTCTAAAAAACTGTGCCACACAATTCTTAATCCTGGCGTATCGTATAACAAAACATATTGTTTCACAATTAAATGCGCAAAATTATTGCGTTTGAAGAAAGAATAGGAAAAATATGTATGATGAAAGAAATGAGAAAAAAAATTGAAGAAACATTTGTAATATCATCATGCCCAACTCAATATTTACGTGGGAGCGTTGCACAGAGCGAGTCATCATTAATAAACGTAATGTACATTTTTAACAAACTTTGTCATTCATTCCCTTTGTTTTTAGGATCCTGTATCTTAATTTTGGAAGGCCAAAAAAAAGCAAATTCAAATTTTTTTCTCAGCCCCTTTATCAGATGTGACTATAAAACTGTTATTACAACATTGTTTCATCCTTACGAAGTACAAAACAATTTTTTTTTAATTTTCATTCCTTGAATAATTTATAGAAGGCGAAGCCGAAAATGTCTTTTCCCAGTTTATCTCAGGATTGACGAGTCTGAAACAAAAAAATAAAATAGCATTTTAAAGAGGAAGGTTTCTTACACAACAATTAAGCACCGTTAATGAAAAATCGATTCCAAAAATGGCGGATGTTTGAAATAATAATGAAAAAAATTTCACAATTTATTTCAAAAATCCGCCATTATTTTAAAATCCATTTTTCATTTTTCATTAACCCTCCTCTAGAAAATGCTTTTTTATTATTTTGTTTCAAACTTGCCAATCCTGAGATTAACTTTTTCGACTTTGCCTTCTATAAATTATTCAAAGAATGAAAATTTAAAAAAAAAATTTGTTTTGTACTTTCGAAGGATGAAACCATGAAACAATGTTGTACTAACAATTTTATAGCCATATCCGAGGACAAATTTGCTTTTTTCGGCCTTCTAATGTAGATTAGTACCTTAAGGGGTTATACGCAGTCGAAAAAAGCGATTTTCCAAGAAATTTTTCAGGCAAGACATTTTAATTTATTAACGTAAAAATTTATATACATACTTTTGTAACTTTTAACTTTATTTTCAAATCTTTCTTTAAAAAAAAAAAAAAATCTCTGGATTGGATCATCAAAAATAAAAAAATAAAAAAGATTTCGTTAATTATAAAGCATAATCTAGTATCTAATCGAAGGAATAAGCCAAATATTTATTTTTAACAAAATTTTCAAAAAAAAAAAAACGATTTTTGATAAAAATGTTTGCCTCAGATTGTTTATCAAAGGGAAATATTTATCGGTAAAGAAAACCTTCGATTAATGACTAATCTTGCTCACTGATTCAAAAAATATAGTTTTGAGAAAAACGCATTCAAAGACATTGATTGACATGATATTTTTTGTGTATATACTTAAATATATGTAGATTACGAAAATTAATTTAAGAAAAAATCGATTTTTTTGTAAATCTTGACTGCGTAGAACCCCTTAAAGGGAAGAACAAAATCCTCATAAGATCCCTTTAGCATAGCGAAAAAAAATAAGTCAGAGCCTAAATAATGGAAAATTCAATTGTAAAGAAAGTTTCTTGATTTTTAAATAATTATTTTAGATTAAAATAGGGGTTAGTTTGGTAAAAAAAAAAATTGTTCATTGATATATATTCGTTATGATGGACTAATTAGTATAATAATAATAATTACTGAAAAAAATTTGTTAATACAAATATTTTTTGCCTTCTCTTGGCTGGTTTTTTTACCGATTAGTTTTTTAAAAATGAAAATTGCAACGATTAAGGTTAAGAATATTATAAATAAAATAATGCAGAGCGAATGATTCAAGATGAAAAAAATTTTATGATTTGACGGCGGAAAATAATTTATTTCATTAAAATTATGGATATAAATAAAAGTTGGCACGTCATAGTTTAGAAAAATCTAAAACAAAGCCTAAACGTTTGGAGGTGGAGAACTATTTTCAATCTCAAGGAGATTTTTAAGAATTTGGAAAATTCTCCCTCTTCGAATATCATTAATTGAAAATTTAAAACGCAAAAAATTTGAAATTGAACTTTCGAGTCTCAAAATTTTTGAATTTGTCCATCTCAAATTCACCTTATAAATTATAAATTATAATTACTTTCGTAATTAATTCCAATAAATCTCGAATAATTCAAAAAAAAATCGATTACTCTGTTTCAAATTTGAGAAAAACAGCCGGAGCAACTCTTCAACGATACTCTGTTTTCGGTCGGAAATTTTTCATGCGATGTGCGAAAAAAAAAATTTCGACACACCCTAATATATATTTCGAATAAATTATATTTTTCTCCTAAAAAATGATACTTGCAGATGGTGCGAGCGAAATGGTCGCGTTAAAACGTCGAGAAGCCATTGGCCGGTCTGTCGAGAAAATAAAACAAAAGAAGGGAAAATAAAAGTGTATTCGATTCCCCGCGTGCTTTGTAGTTACCCCCACTCTCGGCCAGAGCACGCTCGACTCGACTCTCCGTCGTCGAAGTTTCCCAAACAAAGTTTGCCGGTCGACTGCTGGCCGCGCGCGCGTCTCTCTCTCTCCGTCCGCAATAACTAAACCCACCATTCTTCCGTCAGCCGTTCCGCGCTTCGTATATACTGTTATAACTCACGGATAATGTGCTTTATATTCATTTCTCCGGATATTCACGTGTCTCGCGTTGAAACAGGCGCGTTTTGATCGCCAAAACCCGCCGAAATTTTCTGACGCTCGATTGAGGATTTTCGCGTCATTGAAATCGTGTTTTCGGTGGTTTTTCTTTTTTTTGCCTTTTGCCGAGTGATCCAGAGAGAGAGAGAGAGAGAGAGAAAAGGACAAAAATGCAGAATTCTTCCGACGCTCGGATTTTCTGAAGGGGATAAAATATTTTGACTGGAAAAGAAAAAATCCGCAAAAAAGGCCGAAGGCAAAAAATTGGACAAGAATTTCAGCGACGGGGAGAGTTATATCGCTTATCGAGGACCAATATATAGGTGAGTTTTTAACGATCAGCTAGTTTAAAACGGAATCATCGAAATATTAGTGTATTCGAGGAAAAATGTGCTTGAATTTTGTCGTATATTTTGTCGCACGTGCTCGAGAAGGGGAAAACACTGAATCAGCGTTTACGAGTGATGTGCCCCCCCCCCCCCTTTTTCTTCTTTGACTGCGGGTGCGTTCTTTCTTCTTACTTTATCCTTTTCCATTGTCGTGTCTTTATCTGAATGCGTTTGACAGAGACAGATCAATGAAAAGGTGAAATGCACCCTTAGTAACGTTTTAAAAACTTGGCACAAACATCAGACGTTTGAAAATTAATTTTTATCTAAAAAATCAATGTGAGAATTTTTTCAAATTAATTTTTTAAATTGCAGATTTTAAATCGGATCGCATTTATATTTCATGATCGATGACAAATCTCGTGGAATTTTACAGAAATATTTTTGGCCAATTTCCAAATATCGTCGAATTATTCGATATTTTCTCGAATTTTGAATGGGGGGAATTTTTGAATTATTCGAATCTTATTGAATTTTATGATTTTTTTTTCTTTACTAAAATCATTTTCTTAAAATTGTTTTTTTCTTCAATTGTTCTCGAAAAATTTCTTCTCGAAAAAATCGCGTAAAATTATAATTGAAGGAAAGTTGATTGCAAAATATAGCCGAAATATTTCACAGGAAATTGTAATTACTAGGATTTCGTGGAGTCAAAAAATAACTGAACTTTAATTTATAAATCAACTTGACGAATTATATTCGCATTATTACGGGTATTATCATATTATCATTATCATATTATCATATTATCATATTATCATTATTTTTGGCAACTTTTGAATTATTCGAATTCTTCATTGAATTTTATGAATTCTACTTTTTTTTGCTAAAAGCATTTTCTTAAAATTGTTTTTTTCTTCATTTTTTTCACTCATCACTAGATAATAATAATTTACGTTGACAAGTTTTGAGCCTAGTGGAAAAAATTCAAAGCTGAAAATAATTAGCATTCGTCCCATTTTTTCTCGAAAAAATCGCCTTAAATTATAATTGAAGGAAGATTCATTGCCAAATATAGCCGAAATATTTCACAGGAAATTGTAATTATTAAGATTTTCTACAGTTGAAAAATAACTCAACTTTAATTTATAAATTAACTCGAGGAATTATAATCGCATTATTATAATTATTTTTGGCCATTTTTGATTTTTTTTTTGACGGAAGTAAATCTTAGAAAAATTCAGGAAAATTCGCCGTGCTCAGAAAAAAATTGATTTAATAAAAAAAAAATCAAATATGGAATAAAAAATTAATTATTCGAGGAAAATTCGAATTGTTCGATTAAATTACTATTTATAATGGAAAATTGAGGAAATTTCATTGCCAAAATATCTCGAGGTATGATAATCGAGATGAAAATGAAATATTGGTCTTTAGCGTGAGAAATGTCGAGCCTGTTGATTTCTTTCGAAGCAGTCGCGATATATATCATTCGCGGCAAGTTGCGGACGTTTATTTATTCACATGTGAGAGAGCGCATTAGCATGGAAAAGTAAGTTTCAAATGGGCAAATGTAAAGTATACGTAATAAAGATCTCAACGACAAGGCCATACTTTCTACTTTTGCTTCCTCTTAAGGGAGTATTCTGATCTAGAATTTTGGAAAAATCCATTTTTTTTTTAAATATTTTTAGAGTTTAGATGTTTAGACCAAGAATATTTTCTCGAAAGGAAAATTTTTTAATTCCAGTTTCAGCTAATATGAAAAATAAAATATTTGAACAAATTTTTTTGCAATTTTCATGGTGTGCCCTTAAAGTAGAAGTATTCGAGGGAGTTGAGGAATTTTATCTGATTTTTTTTCATTGCAAATACGTGTTTTAACATGCCTCGGGTCTTCAGCGACCCTCGATAACCTTACAAGGTGCCGAAAAGAACGATCGGGTTAATTTTCATTTTTTTTTCTTGCAAATTTTTTTGTTTATTGTCAAAATAATAAACATTTTGTTAAAGAAAGAATGGTAAAAATATTTTTTTTCATCGAACTTGACAAAAAAATTCAATTTAAGTGCCAAATTTTCTGAAATAAAATTCGAATTCTCCCAATTTTGGCAATTTTATTATTATTTCGTGTTTCACACCGTCGAATTCTCGGCTCTTCATTGGGCCAAGAAATCGTCGATCAACCACTCGCTTGGCCGGTTTTTCTATCTCGATGCACGAACTCGAAATTCAAGGCACGTGACACGCGAAATTATATATGCAAAGGGGAGAGAACGAGAGTATTTCGCCCCACAAAAAATCGTTGTTAAGAATTTTTCTAAGCTGGATTTTTTTTTTCATCTCAAAATTCGAGTTTTTTTTCTTCAAATTAGGACCGGTAAGAGTTTAAAAATGTGGCCAAATTTTAAATCGTTATAGTACAATTTTCTAAACTCCTTTTTTCTAAGAGATTCTTTGTCCTCCATTTATTAATCCCATTTTTATTAATTTTTTTTCGAAAACAAATTTTTGAGCCATTTCGTAAAATTTTCTAGACTGAATTCGAAATTTGTTTTCCTTACCCTCAAGATTTCTGCATCTTCATTTTTCGATTTTGGCTCAGCATAATTGATTAACTGTAACGCGAAAAAAAAAATTGTGAATAATTATTTTATTTTATTAATATTGCAATATTTGAAATCGTTGGGATGAAATTTGAAAAGCTTCTTCTTCCACGATTTTTTTCCTCTATTTTTTATGCCTTTATTTTCAATTTTTTAATGGCTTTGTATTTAATTTTTTTCTGATACTGAAATTTTCGTGATATTGCGAAATTTCCTGAGCTGGAATTTTTGCCATTTTGAAATTCAAGTTGTATTTGCTTTTTTCTTTTTTAAACGAGTTTCACTCGATTTATTTAATCCAAAGAAACTGAAACTTCGGAACGATATTGCGAAATTTTCGAAGCTGGATTTTTTTTATTTTTTTTTTTTAATTCAAGTTTTAATTTTTTCCCATATTTTATTGGAGAATTCTGAGCGAATTTTCGTCAAAACGTACGACAGAAGTTTGTGCATTAGAGCGTAAATTTATGGGGCGAAAAAAAGAAGAACTCTTCGCTCACGAATCGTTCAACTATTCGTCTCTGTGTTTATATATAAATATTTTAATATCATATATCTATATATATGCGCGTGTCTTTCGTCTCACGTTTTACGGTCACGCGATCTTTCACGCCGGCTCGGAAATAAAAATAATGTATTTTTAAACTAGTCAGTCAATGTGCAACCCAAAATTCTGAAACCGGCCGAAAGCGTTTTTCTGTAAGGGCCAAAAAACAAATATAAAAAAAAATAATTGCATTAAAAAAAAAAATGAAAAGCGGCTCATAAGTTTTTAAGTAATCACTGGGACAAGGTCAAGCAAAGTCACGCCGAGAAAAACGCGTAAAGTTTTAGTTCCAGCTGCTCTCATTAAGGGGGTTATAGTCAGGATTTTCCAACTTTTCAGTAGCCACCATTTTTCAAAATCGATTTTTTTGTTGACAAGCCACCATTTTGTTTAAAACAAATATTTTTTTTTATTCCTTCGATCAAAGACTAGATTATGCTTTGTATTAACGAAATCTTTTTTTCAATTTACATTGGCTTCAAAAAACATTATTGTTTAAAAAAAAAAATTTCAAAATAAAGTTAAAAGTTACAAAAATATGTATACAAATTTTTACGTTAATAGATTTAAATTTATCCTTTCCAAAATTTGGTCCCTCCAGAAAAAGTTTTTGAAAAATCGCCTTTTTCGGCCTCCTGACTGCGTTTAACCCCTTAAAATGCTTGTAAGGTCAAAATTCACTTACAAGTTGTAAGTTACTGAATTTTTTTTAATTTTAACTTGAAATTTTACCGACATGTTTCTGAAAATATTTAATTTGAAGAAATGCAAATTTTTTTTTTTAAATCATTTTACAGCTGTTTTCACCGTTAAGACTCACGCAGGCGTGAATGTAAAATTTCACACGCTTACGCTTACGACTGTGTAATATTGTCTGTGCAAACATCGCTCGTAGCTCGAAACTTTGCGCTTCTGTTAAATCGATATTTCTAACCGAACTCAGATGCATACGTAATTTAAGAGGGCTAATAAATCGTCAGACAGAGGCACTAAATATTTGTGCTTTATTTTGACCTTGATATCGCAATATTGACAGAGGAGGTATAACCGTGATCGATTCGATGCAAATGCTCACTCCACATATTTTTTATTATTATTTTTTTTAATAATACGAAACAGTCTCGATAATCAGAATCACCGATTTCGATTTTTTTCTTATTGTCAAAATCGTTAGAAATCCACAAAATAATTTTATTAATTTTAACTCCAATTTTTTATTTGCACAAAATACACCAAAATAATCAGAGCCAATTATTTTTGTCTATTTATTAATATTGTCAAAATCATTTGCACATTTTATTATTTCCACCATTTACATTTATATTAATAAGTATCAGAGTTGGGCAAAGTACTTTAAAGTACTTGAAGTATCAAGTACAAAGTACCGTAGGTACTTAAAGTATCAAGTACCGGTGGTACTTAAAGTACAAGTACTTGAAAAAATCAAGTACCAAGTATCAAGTACTTTTCAAGTTGTCGGGTACGTCTCGTAAATTCTGGTACTTGGGTCATTCCATGTCAAATCGACCAAGAGTTGGAATCGACCACCTTCAATTTCGATGAAATTTAGTCAGAAGTTTTGTTCTATCACAAAACCAAGTTCTACCAAGGAAAAAAAAAAAATTTCTCAAGTTATGCAAAATTCAAAATTTAACCATTTTTCAATTTTTTTTTCTTCTAAATATATTGAAGAATATGATAGTTATGAAAAATCGTTTGTTTCGTCTTGAAGAGTATACTTGGGGCTACGAAAAAAAATATTCCGACGAAATTTTTTGAAACATGATGAATTTGGAGAATTTTGAATTTTTTTAAATCGTGAAAATCCACAATTAACATCGAATTTTGTGTTCAATTTTTTAAAAATAATACCTTGTACTGATTTGAAAAGATCCTGAAGTTTTCAGAAAGGTGTTTTTTTTGTTTCAAAAATATGATTTTTTTAAGTTGAGCAATCATGCAATTTTGTAATTTTGAGCATTTTACCAAAATTCGAAAATTCATATTTTTGAAACAAAAAAAAATACATTTTTGAAAATTTCAGGATCTTTTAATATCAGTACAAGGTATTATATAAAAAAAAAACCAAAAATTTAATGTTGATCGTGGATTTTCACGATTTTTAAAAATTCAAAATTCTCCAAATTCATCATTTTTCAAAAATTTGTTTCGGAATTTTTTTTTTTTTCGTAGCCCCAAGTATACTCTTTAAGACGAACCCAAAACGATTTTTTCGTCACTATAATGGTTTTCGAAATATTCAAAAAATAAACTTGAAAAAATTGTGAAATTTTGAATTTTTGAAAAAAAAATTTAATTCTTTTGCTTTGTTAAAACTTCGTTTTATGATAAAAGAAAACTTCAGACCATATTTCATCGAAATTGAAAGGGGTCGATTCCAAATATTGGCCAATTTGACATGGAATGATCCATATTCAAAGGCTTTGCACATGCAACCATCAGCAAGACACATTCAAAAGTACTTGATACTTGTACTTGAAAAAAGTACTTCACGTACAGAAAGTACTTGAAAATTTCAAGTATAGTACTTCAAGTACAGGAAGTACTTGAAATTTTCAAGTTCAATACTTCAAGTACAGGAAGTACTTGAAATTTTCAAGTACAGTACTTCAAGTACAGGAAGTACTTGAAATTTTCAAGTACAGTACTTCAAGTACAGGAAGTACTTGAAATTTTCAAATACAGTACTTCAAGTACAGGAAGTACTTGAAAAATTTAAGTACAATACTTGAAGTACTTTTTAAGTACTGTACTTCAAGTACTTGCAAGTACCGAGTACTTTCAAGTACTGCCCAGCTCTGATAAGTATTAAATTAATATGATGCATCGTAAAGTTAGTCGACGATTTTTATTATTCTCACCGATTAAATTGAAAAAAAATGCCAAAAAAACTCGAATATTTTTGGATTTTAAGAATTCCCACAAACCAAAAAATCTGTTCCTAGATGAATAATAAAAACTGTTGCTTATTCAATGGAAAATGCTTGGCAGGTTAATAATTGCCAAATAATTGACGTTAAGGTCTAAGTAATAAAAGGCTCGTTGCGCTTCGTACCTCGAACAAACTTTTTTTCGTTCCAGGGTTATTTTTTTTTTTGACCATGAGGATTTTAACGTCTAACGCGAATGAAACGTTAACGAGATCTTCGTGGCGCGAAACGTCTCGGATCTCATAAATAAATATTGAAAATATCGAGAATCAATTTCACGCCGGTATTTATTATTCTGTGACGAAATTCATGACAAAAAAAAATAATAAAAAAAATAGAACGATGACCTTTTATTTTCATTCTTTGATTCGCAAAGACGACTACTTTCACCATACCAGCATCGCGATTACTATTCGTACCGTGGGGCAAAAAATTTATTACACGCTCGACTCGTAAAATCAACATATACAGAGATCGGGACATTGATGCATTGCGAAACGCGTTATTTTCGCATATATCAGGGTGCTTCGAGATTTTTTTTTAAATTTTAAATTGCACTTTATTTAGAGGAACCAAAGATTTTTCTAATTTATATATGGGGCATTCCATCCTAAATCGGATAGTTTGAAATTTTTTTTTTCATGTCTTCAAATTTTTTATATTTTTTAGTACCCATCAAAAGACCCTTGCTGGTAAATTTTGAGATTTTTTTGATTGCTCGATCAAAAGACCAAAAAACCGCTCTTTTTCGGTTTTTGGTCATAATTTCTTTAATAATGATCCAAATTAAAAGTTTCTTTTGAAAATTTTTGTTTTTTTATGGCGCTTTCAGAAAAACATACAACAAAAATATTCGACGTGTTTTTAAATGAGTTTTTTGAGTTTCAAACTTTAAATCGCGTTTTCAGAAGTGAGTGTATATTTTGATTCTTTTAAAATTTTTGTGTTTTAAACATCGATCTATTCAACAACTTTTAAGACTAGTCCGATCGTGGGCCTTCCATAACTACTATTTTTTTTCGATTTTTGAAAATAAAAATTTTTTTTTTTTCTACAAATTATTATGAATACCAATTTTCGTTACTGAAGAGTATTTTTTTCATTATTTAGAATTTATTTTGACACTTTTTTATAAAACTTTTTAGATAGAAAAAAAAATTTCGTTTGCAATAATCGAAAAAAAATAGTAGTTATGTATAGTTATTGAATTTTTTTTTTTAATCACAATTTACCCTCACTTTTAAAAACGCGATTTAAAGTTTTTAACTCAAAAAACTCATTCAAAAATACGTCGTATATTTTTGTTGGATTTTTTTTCTAAAAAGACCATAAAAACAAAAATTTAAGAAAAAAAACTTCTAATTTGGACCATGATTTAAGAAGTTATGACCAAAATACCGAAAGAACGGTTTTTTTGTTAATTTAATATCTTCTGAACAGGTAATAAAAAAAATTTCAAAATTTAACAGGAAGAATCTTTTCATGGGTACTAAAAAATATAAAAAATTTGAGGAAATCAAAAAAATATTTTTTCAAACCGTCCGATTTGGTGTGGAACGCCCCATATATTTATTGTTTATGAATTAATTAATTTAAATTTTACTTGTTCATCATAATTATCATATAAATCAATAATAATATAAAAATCAATACCTTCCACGTGCAAAAATTAAGTACGTTAGAATTGTCAGAATATTTTTCAAAAATATCAATATTTTTGTATTTTAAAAAATAATATTGCAATGTCCAATGTGTGCTAAAGTCCCTCAAGAATTTCGAAAATTTTTGATTTCTCTCAACCGAGAAAAAAATTAGCAAGATTATTTAAAAAAAAAAACGTGACCCGATAATTTGTAGAATTTGTCAATTCGTCACGAATTCCCATCGATGCGATAAAAAGATCACGTAATTCCTTGAGATTGGTGCAAAAAAAGTGTCCTGGATTTTGGACACGTCTGAAAATCCGGAAATAGAGAGGAAGAAGAAAAAAATTGATAAGCAAGGACGCGATCGATCTCGCCTTGGCTTTTCAATTATATCAAAGTGTATCAATTAATTCTGCTTTCCATTTGCACGACGAGGGACAATGGGATCATCCAAGGACGTCGTCGTTGTACACACGCTTTGTGACGCGTTTCGCAGACATTTTCACTCGAATTATTGTATCGTAAAAAAGGCCCTTGCAGTTTTTTTTCTTCACAATTAAATTAAATATCATATGGGGCAAATGTGAGAGCGAACCTTGTAACGAATGGCACGTTCACATCTCTACCGAATATTACTCTACAAAACGTCTCAACTATTCGTAAAAATGCCCTTTCAATTCTTACGGTCAAATTAAATATCAATTATCGTGAATTCGAGCACAAACCTTGTAAAAAATCTTTATAAAATATTTTCACCTCTACCTGTTATTACTCTACCGAAAATCTTTACCATTCACATAACAACCCTTGCAGTTTCTTACGTTCAAATTAAATATCATATTTGCAAATTCTAGGGAAAACCTTTGAAAAAATAGCATATTAACATCTCTACCTGTTACTACTCTCCCGAACATCTCCATGATTCATGCAGAAGCCCTTGCAGTCTTTTAGGATTTGAATAAATATCAGGGAAAACCTTTGAAAAAATAGCACATCAACATCTGTACCTGTTACTACTCTCCCGAACATCTCCATGATTCATGCAGAAGCCCTTGCAGTATTTTGGGGTTTAAATAAATATCATGTAAAGCAAATTTGAGATGAAACTGTGAAAAAAATGGCACATTTGCATCTCTACCAGTTATTACTCTATCGAATGTCTCTAACATTCACGAAGCTGCTATTACAGTTTTTTACGTTTAAATTAAATATCATGTATTGCAATTCGACAGCAAACTTTGAAAAAATTGCATATTTACATCTCTACCTGTTACTACTCTGCCGACCATCTTTAACATTCACATAGAAGCAGTTTCTAACGTTCAAATGAAATATCATATATTAGGAATTCGGGAACAATTTTTTAAAAAATTGCACATTTACATCTCTACCGGACATTACTCCACTGAACATCTATGCCATTCATACATAAGCCTTTGTCACTTTTTACGTTTTAATTAAATATTATACATTGCAAATTCGAGAGCAAACCTCGAAAAAAATTGCACATTTACATCTCTACCAGACATTACTCCACTTAACATCTCTACCATTCATACATAAGCCTTTGTAGCTTTTTACGTTTCCTTTAAATATAATAGCCTTTGAAACTTTTTATGTTGCAATTAAATATCATATATTGCAAATTCGAGAACAAACCTCGAAACATATTGCACATTTACTTCTCTACCAGATATTACTCCACTAAACATCTCTATCATTCATACATAAACCTTTGTAGCTTTTTACGTTTTAATTAAATGTAATACATTGCGCAAATTAAAGAGCAAACCTCGAAACAAATTTCACATTTACATCTCTACCAGGCATTACTCCACTGAACATCTCTACCATTCATACGTAAGCCTTTGTAGCTTTTTACGTTTCAATTAAATATCATACATTGCACATTTGAGAGCAAACCTCGAAACAAATTGCAAATTTACATCTCTACCAGACATTACTCCACTGAACATCTCTACCATTCATACATAAGCCTTTATAGCTTTTTACGTTCCAATTAAATATCATGCATTGCAAATTCGAGAACAAATATTGAAACAAAACGCAAATTTACATCTCTACCGGACATTGCTCTACTGAAAATCTCCACCATTCATATAAAAGCCTTTGCAGCTTTTTACGTTTCCATTAAATATCGTATATTGCAAATTCGAGAACAAATATTGAAACAAAACGCATACTACATCTCTACCCGTTGTTACTCTACAAGTTCGTGCAATATAAACAATGCGGAAAGTAAGACGAGCAATCGACAATGGAAAATACTACAAATTCGTTTGTGCACGTTTACATCTCTACCGGTCATAACTTTTCGCGGAGATTTCCGTGGGTCAGTTATAATCGGTAGAGATGTAGCCAAAAGAATTAACGTTATTTTCGACCGTCGATTTTTCATCGATCGACAATGGAAAATACTACAAATTCGTTTGTGCACGTTTACATCTCTACCGGTCATAACTTTTCGCGGAGATTTCCGTGGGTCAGTTATAATAGGTAGAGATGTAGCCAAAGGAATTAACGTTATTTTCGACCGTCGATTTCTCATCGATCAACAATGGAAAATACTACAAATTCGTTTGTGCACGTTCACATCTCTACCGTTCATAACTTCTCGCGGACATTTCCGTGGGTCAGTTATAATCGGTAGAGATGTACCCAAAAGAATTAACGTTATTTTCGACCGTCGATTTCTCATCGATCGACAATGGAAAATACTACAAATTCGTTTGTGCACGTTTACATCTCTACCGGTCATAACTTTTCGCGGAGATTTCCGTGGGTCAGTTATAATAGGTAGAGATGTAGCCAAAGGAATTAACGTTATTTTCGACCGTCGATTTCTCATCGATCAACAATGGAAAATACTACAAATTCGTTTGTGCACGTTTACATCTCTACCGGTCATAACTTTTCGCGGAGATTTCCGTGGGTCAGTTATAATCGGTAGAGATGTAGCCAAAAGAATTAACGTTATTTTCGACCGTCGATTTCTCATCGATCGACAATGGAAAATACTACAAATTCGTTTGTGCACGTTTACATCTCTACCGGTCATAACTTTTCGCGGAGATTTCCGTGGGTCAGTTATAATAGGTAGAGATGTAGCCAAAGGAATTAACGTTATTTTCGACCGTCGATTTCTCATCGATCGACAATGGAAAATACTACAAATTCGTTTGTGCACGTTTACATCTCTACCGTTCATAACTTCTCGCGGACATTTCCGTGGGTCAGTTATAATCGGTAGAGATGTAGACAAAGGAATTGACGTTTTTTTTTCTACCGTCGATTTCTCATCTTAATTCTCCTCATTGCGCAATAAATTCTGCCATTCTCGTATTAAGGGAACAGTTGCGAAATCATAATCACGTGTGCATGTCGTACCTCTCCTTCTTTTTTGTTTTCAATGCACCATTTCGTCAAAATTGTAATGCAAATAACGATATTTGGGACAACGAGAGAGAAAAAAAAATGGGTTACTCGAGGGAGGGTGCAATATATAATTTCGCGAAGGCTCCCCCAATTAGACTGTCAGCTGAGAGGCGTTAAAAAATACTTTTCCTCGTCGATGGGACGTTGCGGGGAGGGCAAAACGTGCTTTTCGTGAAGTCTGTGACGTCTTTATCAGCGCTATCTATTA
This sequence comes from Alloplasta piceator, assembly GCA_946863875.1. NCBI lineage: Eukaryota > Metazoa > Arthropoda > Insecta > Hymenoptera > Ichneumonidae > Alloplasta > Alloplasta piceator. The sequence goes on from OX333071.1 coordinate 75,716,910, forward strand.
TCCAGGTGCTGTTAAACGTTTACGATGATGCGCTAACGAGAACAGGAGCACGAATATTCACGATATCATCGTAAATCAAACCGAGAGGGCAAATAACAAACAGCGAGAAATATGCGTCGAAAGTACAAATACAATGAGGTGAAAGGATATATATTTTTTTTTTAGTGTCTCCCCTCGGAGGATCATTTTGGACATACGTTGACGACGTAACGTGGGATTGAAAAATGCAAATGTGATTTTACCACTGAGAGACAAGCCAAGGTCAATGGGAACAATCCGTTCTGTTGATTCTTTGACATGAAAAATATTTGCATTTGCAATTCCATTTTGATAGGGAATTTTTTTTTTTAATTTATTTCAATTGTTGATTTAGTGACGTTAAGGGCGTTTTTTTAAATCTTTTGGTCGAATCGATGGAAAATGAGACTGGAAAATTATGGGAATTGAAAATGCTCCATTTTTTTATGGGAAATTTTGGATTGGGAAATTCAGTGGAATTGCTTTTCAGTGGATGATCGGAGATTATAAATGATACGTCAGTGGGATTATCCGACATATATTGACGTCACAAAAAATAACAGGAGATTAATGACACGTATGGATTAATGACCCATGTGATTCTGGGCTTTGTACAAAGGGCGTTCCACAGAATATTGGATTGGGAATTATGAACCATTTTGGTACGCTGGAATTTAGTTTAATCTTAGCTGCTTTTCGAAGATTTTTTTTGAGCTTTATTCTTCAATTTTTCATAAAATCATTCCAAAAAATGACTCAAGATTTCTATATCTGGGTCATTCCATGTCAAATCGACCAATAGTTGGAATTGACCCCTTTCAATTTCGATGAAATTTGGTCAGAAGTTTTCTCTTGTCATAAAAGGAAGTTCTACCGAAGGAAATTTTTTTTTTCCAAAATTAAAAATTTCACAATTTTTTCAATTTTTCAAGTTTATTAAATATCTCGAAAACTATTTTAGTTACGAAAAAATTCTTCTGGATTCGTCTTTAAGAGTATTTTTGAGGCTACGCAAAACAAAAATATTCCGAAAAAAAAAATTTGAAAAATGATAAATGTGGAGAAATTTGAATTTTAAAAAATCGTGAAAATCCACGATCAACATTAAAATTCTGGTTTAATCTTTTTTTTTATAATAACTTGAAAAGATCTTAAAAGATCCTGAAATTTTCAGAAAGGTGTTTTTTTTTTCAAAAATATAAATTTTTGTCGTTGGCTAAAAATTTTTTTTTTCAAACTTTAAGTAAAATAAAGTTGAGCAATCATGTACCGCTCAAAATTACAAAATTACATGATTGCCCAACTGTAATGTGGAATCCTTGAAAAATTTGCAAAAATCGATGGTCGAACTTTAAAAATCTGCAGAAAATTGAAAAATAATCAGAATTGGATGAACGATGAACGCTACCAATAATTTCCGCAAAACCTCAAAGTTTTAATAAATATCCATTTGAAAAAAAAAAATTCAGATTTTCCTTGCTTTTTCTCATGAATAAATTTTTTTTTGACAAAAACTCTGCGTGATTTGCAATCAGCGGTGAATTTATCATTTTATTATTAATAAAATTAATTTGCCACGAGAATCGAATGAGAAAGAAAATCCCTAAAACCTGCAGGCACTTTCTTTCGGACATGAAAATTTTTCTGCATTCAAAAATTCGAAAAATCCATTTTTTTTTTTTTTTTTAATGCTAATCTCAGTTAGCGCGTAAAAATTCCTATCTCTCGGGGCGGATTTATTTCGTTTGTTCGAATGTGCACACACGTTTTTGTATCCGGGCACGTCGGCCAGGATCTCCCAGCTGGAGATATCACCCATTATGCATATACACATATGTGCCTTTCTTATCGCGTCGCGTGTGTTATGTCTGCGATATCAAAATGTGAGTTGCGCGACGACGACAATTTTGCATGAGAAAAAAAAAATGATACGTTTGGCGCGCGGTGTCGGGCTTCGCGGAATCGAAACTTTCAGAGTCCGTTTGATAACAACGTGATGAGGAAAAAAAAATCGCCTATAATATATGAAGGAATCCACGCCATTTCGCTCGATCGTGACCCTGACCATTTTTAATTTTTTCCATTTTTTTTATAAAATAGTATACTATGCAAGGAGTATTTTGACCAATTTTTAAATTTTTATCGCATGTATTTCAGAAGTTACAATTTTTCGAAAAATCTGGATTTCAGAAATTTCGGAACCGTTCTAACACCGATATCTCTTAAATTAATCGATGTATCGAAAAATGTTTGGAGATTGATTTTTTTCATATTAGATCACACTTTCATAAAAAAAGGGAAAAAAAATTTAAATCATCGTTGTCAACAATTTTTCAGCGTGTAAAGTGAAAATTATTTTTGAAGATGATTTTTGAAGATGATTGCCATTTTTTATCTTTTTCAAAAAATTCTCTAAAATAATATGATGAATTATATTAATTTTAACGCTAGTCCCATCGTGGGCCCATTTTTCCTTCTATTTAAAAAAAAATAAATTCAATTTTTCTTCAAGAAAGCTTTGAGTGTTTCGTGTGAATTACTACAATAATTTTTATTATTAATAATACTCGTAAGTAATAATTATTGAAAAATTGAATTTATTTTTTTTAAAAGAGAAGAAAAAATGGGCCCACGATGGAGCGTTGAAATTCATATAATTCATCATATTATTTTAGAGAATTTTTTGAAAAAAATAAAAAATGGCAATCATCTTTAAAAAAAATAATTTTCACTTTACCCGCTGAAAAAATGTTGATAACGATGATTGAAAATTTTTTTCTGTTTTTTTTTTATGAAAGTGTAAACTAATATTAAAAAAATCGATCTCTAAACATTTTTCGATGTATCGATTAATTTAAGAGATATCGGTGTTAGAAGGTTTCCGAAATTTCGGACATCCAGATTTTTCGAAAAATTGTAACTTCTGAAATACATGCGATAAAAATTTGAAAATTGGTCAAAATACTCCTTGCATAGGATAATATTTTATAAGAAAAAATGGAAAAAATTAAAAATGGTCAGGGTCAGGGCCGAGCGAAATGGCGTGGATTGCCTCATATGCATCAATAATACGAAACCCCCGCGAATAATTTTTTTTTAATCTTCTCAAGTGCCAATATCATTGCGGCCATGCGTATTTAGTTTTCCTCGCGATAAAAATGTACCGGAATTAAAGGCGCCACGCTCGACGATGATGGGAGAGAGAAAGAGAGAGAGAGAGAGAGAGAGAGAGAGAGAGAGAGAGAGAGAGAGAGAGAGAGAGAGAGAGAGAGAGAGAGAAAGAGAGAGAGAGGAAGAGAGGAAGAGGCGAGAATTGATTTATCGATCGATTGGTAATTAATATCCTCGTGGCTCGAGGTATCAGATATTGATATCACAATCTCCCTCTCTAATTGTTTTGTATTACTTTTTCATGATGCAAATTCTTGAAATCACATTTCTCATCATTTGCATCTTTCGATAATTAAATTGTCGATTGTCGATTGCGATGGAAAAAATGAAAAAATAGTTTTGGTTAGGGATGTTCGATTCTTTTGATCAAAAAATCGATCTTTCTTTGTGACCTTAAAAATCGAAGATTCGATTTTTTTATTAAATTCAGTATCAATTAAAGATTGGCAATTAAATAAAGATTGACAAAAGAGTTAAAGGTTAAAGAGAAAAAAAAGTCAAGGTTAAAGAGAAAAAAAAGTCTGTGAAAATGTTAAAACGAAAGAAAAAGAGTAAAAAAAAAAATTTTTAATATTAAAAACATGAGCCAACGATAAAAAATAATCGAAAGTAAAAATATACAAAATATCGTAAAACAATAAAAATGTATGTAATAAAGAAAAAGCCTGATTTGTTAAATATATTCATAATATTTTTAAGTATATATTAAAAAGTGCAAATGTGTAAAAGAATCAAACTATGAAGTCAAAATGAAAACGGCTTTACATTTCTTATTTTGTATTCATCATTTTGTATTAAAAATAAATTAATCCAATTTAATCATTTTCCATAGCAAAAACTTAATGAACACTCACTTAAGCTTTAATTAGCAATTAATTTTTTTTAAATCGATTTTTTGGATTCGATTTTTCATGAAAATCGATTTTTTTTATTAGATTCAGAATCGATTCCTTCCAAAGAATCGAATATCCCTAGTTTTGATGATTATTTGCGAAAAGACAATTTTCAATAAAAGATCAAAGATATTGTAAAGAAAAACACAATAAATTTGATTATTTTGGATTTTTTCAAAGTGAGAAGCTAAACAAAATTATTGTCACCACTATTAATTACATGCTAAATATCACCAAGAAGAAGGAAAAGAATTCAGATTGGTCGAGTTCGCAACGATGTGGATTGTGGAATATGAGAGAGTTAGAAACTCTATGTATAGTTCTGGCCGCGACTATTCGCTTGCGCGAGAGCGCGCCACTTGTTCGCCATCTAGCGGACTTCTGGCGCACTACGCGAATCCGCAGATACGAACGTAAGAAGCTCGAACGAAATATGATATCCATTGGAATTAACTATCTTTTACTCATTATGAAATATTATATCCAGAAAAAATAGTTGTATGGTCCAAATGGATCCTGATTAATATGATTTTTCTGCGTCTATCCGCCCTATGCGAAGTCTTGCTTTTTCCGAAATAAAAATTCTCATCCCGATTATTCAAATATCGGGATAAATTCCTGATTCTGCGTTATTGGATGATCGTAACCTTGTGTTAACTTGATCGATCGGCGACCTCTGACGATACAAACGAGTTTCATGTATACGAACGCGTACGGATAATCGCGTGTAATTGAATTTGCTCGTCCCAGGGAGAAAAAAAGGAGGGGTTCGAAGTGAAATTGTGAGATAGGAAGAAAGAGGGGATTCCCCTTTTTGCGGAAGAAGGGGTAATGTGGTTTCTGTGGGCAGGTGCGCCGTTCGCGGTAATGAAGAGGGGACAAAAGAAGGGGGGGGGAGGGGGAGAAAGAAAAAAATTGTCATGAGAGAGAGAAAGATGGAGACGGCAAGTGCAACCGACACTGCGATACATAATCACATATGTTCCAATACTGAGAAAGAGGGGAGACTATGCAACACTACGTACACATCTATGGGGCATTTCATGCATAATCGATCACTTGCAAACCATAAACAGAACTATAACAGAAGGCAATGGCAGAAATTTATGCAAATTCTAATTTGCAAATTGAAGAAATGAATAAATTTTAAATTTTTTCCATATTTTGAAATTGCCAATTATCAGAATATTAAAAAAATAATAATAATCTTGGCATTTTGGGGACAACATATTGTCTATGAGCGAGAATTCAATTATTCTATTTTTTTTTTGCTATGACAAAAAGTTTATTGTCATTTTTACAAAAATAATGATTACAGTCCAAGAAGGACTCTCAAAAATGTATTTTAAAATCCATCCCTGATAAAATGTACGAATTTTTCTTTATTGTTCCTTTCAAAATATTTATTTCAATCAAATAAATACAATTGGAAGATGTGACAGTTATTTTCGGTCCAAATAAATTTTGAACAAAAATAAAAATCGCTAGATGTCGATTTTTTTTAGAAACGGAAACGAGCATCACTGGGATGAAACACTTATTTCCGGTCCAAGTAAATTTTGAACAAAAATAAAAATACTGTTTTTCATGTTTTTTTAAATCGTGTAGTTTTTTAAATTTTTAATTAAAAAATATCATTAATTCATTTTCCTTTCTTTAAGGGGTTATACACAATCAAGATTTTCAAAAAATCTATTTTTTAATTTCATTTTATAAATATAATTGTAAACCGGCCATTACTAAAATGCATTTGAAACTTTAAACTCGTTTTTCTCAAAACTGTGTTTTTAGAGTCTGTGAGCAGGATTTCTCAGAAACGACATAAACGATCAGTCTCAAATTTGTACCCAAGTTTTATAAATATATTTTTTTAGTAATTAATCGAAGATTTCTTTTTACCGATAAATATTATCGATTTTATAAACAATTTGAGGCGAAAATTTTCATCAAAAATCGAAATTTTTGTTTGAGGGGTCGCCATTTTGTTAAAAATTGATACATTGCTTATTCCTTCGATTAGATGCCAGATTATATCTTATATTAACAAAATCTTTTTTATTTTTGATAATCCAATCCAGAGATATCGTGCTCACCACAAGACGCTTTTTTTTGATAGGACCTTTCGGAAATCGCTCGCAGCGACTCTACACTGAGAACATTTTTTTGTTGAAAATGCAAAAATTTGTTTGACTCAACCAAATATTTGTTTCCGGACGTTCAACGAGATAATTTTGGTAATTCAACAAAGATACAGTGGAAGTTTTAGTTAAATCGGTTAAGTCGTTGCTTGAATGGGCAAAGTTTCAGTTCAATCGAATAAATATATTTGTACCAAATAAATTGTGTGAATGAAAATACGAATTGTTTTTTTTTGTTTCAGCTAAATTTATCAAGTTAAAATATACTAGAAATCAACGAAATATTTCTGTACAGCAACTCAGTAACCTGTAAATTGGACTAAACTGTATCTGGAAATTGACCAAATAATTTCGTACACCTCATATTTTATGGTTAACCAAATCCATTTGTTGAATCAATTATAGTTTCATTATTTCAAACAAATTAATATTGAATCAACTAAATTTGTTTCAACCAAATGGATTTAGTTGTTTTAACTGAACTTTTTTCTCAGTGCAAGAATGATTATTTTTAAAAAATAAAAATTTCAAAAATTGTATTAAAAGTTTCAAAAATTTCGGCCTCCTGACTGCGTATAACCCGTTAACGAAACTGTCTGCTACTGTTCGTCTCTCGACCAGAATGACCAGAAGTTGCAAAAACCCTCGGTCAAGCCCATTTATCGGCCATTATTCTTCGCTCAGTCATTGGCAATAGAAACAGGAACGTTGAAACGTCCCGTTTCACGAGAATAACGAGCCTCGACGAGGCTCTCATTCGCCGACGGGCTTTGTGTGGCGCTTTTTTTTCTCCTCGTCTCTCGAAAAACAAGCCAATAACTGAAACGTTCGAAACTTCGACCACGAGTGACCGAGACCCACGAATACAAACGCAACACACAACGCAGTTCTTCCACCAATGCGCTCTCTTGCTCTCTTGTTTTTTTTCCCCAGTCGATGTTGTCACTCGTGCTTGTATCGTCGTTGAAGTTCGTATAGACGCTCCGCGAATATTCCTCACTATTTCCCGTTCTCGAGGTTCATTGTGGTTTTTTTTTTTGCATTCACGAATTGATTTTTCTGTTTTTTTTTTTTGAGGAAAAAAAATGAAAATCATGAAAATGTGGCTCTTGCGGTGAAAAGTCTATCAAGCGAGAGAGGACGAAAAAAATTAGTGCTTTGCCGAAGAGAAAAGATTGTGGAAGAGCACTTTTATTTTGGTAAGGTTTTTTTTCTTCTTTTTTTTTCTGGACGTGGTGATGGAAAGGATTTTTTTGGGGACTCGTACGAAAGAATTTCGCGTGATGGATTATTATTATTATTATTATTATTATTATTATTATTATTATTATTATTATTATTATTATTATTATTATTATTATTATTATTATTATTATTATTATTATTATTATTATTATTATTATTATTTTGAGGGTGATTGTCGTTATTTTTTTTCCTTTTTGTGCATCGAGAAACACGCGATCTTTGGAACGGAATAGAATTTTGAAATTAGACAAATGTCGGTCGAATGTTTTTTTTTTTTTTCATCGTTTCAGAACTTCCTGTGAAACTTATTGCTGATTTCAAATAAATCCGAGTTTTTAGCGGTAAAAAACGTATTCGGGAATGAAAGCGAGGGAAAATTTGTAAAATATATTTTCGATGAAAATTCATGAAATTAACATCCTAAAAAAATAAATCAAAAAATATATATTTTTTATGGATATTCGCTAAAGTTTAATATTTTCATTATTAGCTGTAGTTTTTGTTCTACATAAAAATTTTCCGCCAATTTGAGCTTCTTCGATTATTTATTTATTTCAGAGTTGGACAAAGTACTTGAAAGTACTTCAAGTATCAAGTACAAAGTACAAAGTACCAGTATCAAGTACTTTTCAAGTTTTCGGGTACGTCTCGTAAATTCTGGTACTTGGGTAATTCCATGTCAAATCGACCAAGAGTTTGAATGGACCACTTTCAATTTCGATGAAATTTAGTCAGAAGTTTTGTTTTATCATAAAGCCAAGTTCTACCAAGGAAAAAATAATAATTTTTTTTTTTTAAGTTATGCAAAATTCAAAATTTAACCATTTTTCAATTTTGTTTTCTAAATATCTTGAAATTTATGGTAGCTATGAAAAATCGTTTGCTCCGTCTTGAAGAGTATAGTTAGGGCTACGAGAAAAAAAATATTCCGACAAAATTTTTTGATAAATGATGAATTTGGAGAATTTTGAATTTTTTAAAATCGTGAAAATTCACACTTAACATCAAATTTTTTGTTCATTTTTTTAAATATAATACCTTGTACAGATTTGAAAAGATCCTGAAATTTTCAGAAAGGTGTTTTTTTTTGTTTCAAAAATATGAATTTCTCTAAGTTGAGCAATCATGTAATTTTGTAATTTTGAGCTGTCAAAATTACATGATTGATCAACTGCACTTAACTTAGAGGTAAAAAAAAAGTTGTACCAAAATTCAAAAATTCATATTTTTTAAACAAAAAAAAACACATTTCTGAAAATTTCAGGATGTTTTTATATCAGTACAAAGTGTTATATAAAAAAAATACAACCAAAAATTTAATGTTGATCGTGGATTTTCACGATTTCGACAAATTCAAAATTCTCCAAATTCATCATTTTTCAAAAATTTGTTTCGGATTTTTTTTTTTCGTAGCTCCAAGTATACTCTTTAAGACGAACCCAGAACGATTTTTTCGTAACTATAATAGTTTTCGAAATATTTAAAAAATAAACTTCAAAAAAAGG